>JAWRVZ010000033.1:1230000-1710406 GCA_037043235.1 Rhodeus uyekii
GGCAATAAATCAATATAATGCATGCATGATTGTGTTAGAAATACACATGCATTCCTATAATGTCTTTTTATATATACACAAACACACAATATAATCTTTATTCTCAGTGCAATTTCCTTGTTAGGTGCCGTCCTCAAGTTCTCAAACAGTAAGTAAGACCTTTGACCCAGTTACTCAGCCAACGTGATTTGGTTTAGTGTTATCACCATATCACAGAGAAACTCTTGATTATTATGGTGTACTCAATGTTACGTGCCATCAAGCACAATGACAAAAACACAATGTGCTCTTGTATTTATGCTAACATTGATGTATTACTTGTGTTTGGTTCTGCAAGTCACTTCAGATAAGTGCAGACAGAACATTGTGGCCAATGCACATTTGTACACAATCCCTTAAAGATCCCACACAAAGACCCAGCAAACGCCTGCGAGCCACTCTTGATGACTGCTAAAGGTTGATTCAATTATGATCTAAGACTCGTGAGTAGAGAAATTTAATTCAAAAGTATTTCACACTTTAGTAAACAGATGAGAGCATGAGGTTCGACTCCAAGAGAGATTCTGCATTACCTTGTGAGGCCCATGCAAGGAATCCTAGTAAGTCAAATAAGAGTTGTTGTGGCTTCGGCAGGCCAAGACAGAAGTGGCGTCACTGTATGAGAATGTCTGAATGCGCGTGTATGCGTGTCAAAGTGTGTAAATGAAGAAGAGACTATCCAGGCTTCATTACTTGCTCATCTAACTTAATGGACGGATGAGAGAGCAAGCGGTCTGGGTCTTGGTGAAAAAACAAAATCATATAAACCACAGCAGTATCTGTAAATTTGTATGGTTAGAGGGCGATTCCTATGATTACAGAATTATCCGTTTTAAATTAAAATGTTACAGTGTATAGGTTTTAGTTTGTAGCTTAAAACAAGTGTGATTGACACTTTATTTGAGAGATTGCTTGCTGACACTGAATTAGTCTCCTTTCAAACAATCTTTCAAGCAGTTTTGAATAGATTAAGTTTTATCATTCGATATAGTGCGTGATTTGATGTCAATGTATGAATAAAAAAAGCGGGCAAGTTCAAACAGCATCATCTGAGAAAGAAAAAAGGACAGCTGACGTGACTTTTCTTCATTGGGCCAAAGTACAGAATATCTATTATCTCTCTCCTGAAATGATGTCATCACTGCATCTTACAAACAACTTCAAGCATTTCGCACTGAGATCATATTTCTTTACTGATTGATTACTCATTAACACAAGGAGCCCATTGCATTCACGCCTTCACACACACACAGCCACAAAACACATACTGATCCTTAAACTAAAACCATAAAAACACACACAACCACCGGAGTGTCAATAACACTTTTCACAAGTGTCAAAGTGGTTGCAAATAAAACGTTTTGTTTAAAAAGTTTAAGTATTTTATAGCATTGGCTTGAGCAAAGTTACCGAAGCTCAGAAAGTTCACATCATGCCTGAACCTGCGTCTGTGACAGGGTTTGAAGGTTAAATGTTCTGAAAATGGAGGGTGAGAGAGAAATGCTTCATTTCATAAATCATGGCTAAAATGCAGCCAAATAATTGTCATAAACGCAATACACGTTTACATGTATAAACCATAAAAAGAAAACAAGTCAAATCATAAATAAAAGACTACATGCTAAATAAAGAAATAATTGTATTAAGTGCATAAAAATACACCATGAATCCATAAATATGTGCATAAAGCAGAAATATATAATATGCATACATTCATAAAAGCATAACTATAAAAAGTATAAAAGCATAAATGCTTTTGTTAAAAAGATAGAAAGTACATAAATAAATAAAAAGCTTAAATGCATAAAAATAAATAAATGACAAACAAACGTGTTAATATATGGTTAACTTAATAACTGGACAGAGTTTAACCACAAAAAGCCATTCTGAAGTGTTGGTTTGAGCTCTCTGTATTTTCAGCATGAGCTTTTGTCATGTGATTGGAAAAGATAGATGGAGAGATCTGGCGGTTTTGTTATGTGGGATAGTAATGGCATTGTACAGCCAACTGTGAGAGTCTAAATGCAGTAGCCAGAGTGATAATGCCACATGACGGCGGGCTGTTTGTTTGTGGCCTAATAGAGATGCACTGTTAGCTAAACGTGGACACATCCTGCGGCATCTTAGAGGACAGTGGTTTGGCTTGAGGGTGAGAGTACATACTTAATGCCACACTAATCTAGAACACACTTCACCAAACACAGGATGACAAGAACAAATGGGTGACTGAAACAAATGTATCGCCACTTGGAGCAGGGAATTATGGGAGATGCTAAATGCATGATCTGTGCGTGTGAGAGATTAGGCATACTTGTTTAAGTATAGTATCGTGTTGCTGTCACTTGCCCTTTTAGGGTTCTCCGCGGCTCTCCATAAGCTCTCTCTTTGTTGTGTCCGCCATGTCGACCCAAAAAGAACATTTCCTTCCCTCCTTCAAGTGTCTTGAGTCTAAACAGGGATGATAGAAGTAGAAGGGGTGGAGAGACAGACACAGAGAGAGAGAGAGACATATCTGATGTTAAACTCATGAAAATCTAAGCTTCCACAAAGCACCAAACACATGAGCCGCTGGCCTGAACTTAACTTGGGGCTCCGCTGATTTTAAACAGCCAGAGTGATTTTACAGTCCTCATCAAGAACAAAAGCCACCCATTTAAACATGACCAATGGAAGAGTTATTTTCTGTAACCCCCTCCTGGTCACGAAATCGCTGATGCTCACAACACTATTTATTAACTGATCTAGGATAGAAAAAGATTCTGTACCGGTAAAACTCAGTACTCTTTCTCTTGTTCTCATACTCGTCTGTAACAGGGAATCACCTCATGTTAGATGAGGAGTGACCTGTGGGCTGTGATCGCTCACCACAAGGTTCATTTGTGCTAGAGGCTGAAAGCGCGAGTTGACGAAATCTTTGATGGGTGTTCAACCCATCTGTCATGGGCACTATTAACACTTCATCTCTGTCCATTGGCCTCGTTTTTCCCCGCCCTCATTCGATCTTTCCCTCAACCAAGCCATTTCCTCAGGAAAGGAGGGGTGAGGAGGGTTTCCCCCCTGGTTTTTTTCCTGGCACGCTAATGAGGCTATATGAGGCCCAGGACTGTTCTTAGATTTCACTGTTCCAGACAGAACCAATACTGGCCAGACCAGTCTCTTAAAATGCAAGAGACTAAGAAACACTTCTAAAAGACTATCCCTTTCTCACTCATTCTTCTACGATTAAATCACAACAACAACGTACTGTACATTACCGTTGAAAACTGTGGGATTAATTAAAAAACCTAATATAGCTTTGATTCAGCAAGGATGCATAAAGTGGATAAAAAAATGACAGTAAATGCATGAATAATGTTACCAAAGGTTTCCATTTCACTTAAATGTTGTTCTTATGAACGCTCTGTTCAAAGAATTCTGGAAAAAACAATGAGTTCTGAAGGATCATGTGACATTTTAAAACATACAGTATTTAAATAAAAAACAGCCATTTTAAATTGAGATAATATTACATATTATTGATTGTTCCAACTTGTATTAAGTTCACAGCAACTCAAAGTCAGTCAGTCATGTGTATAGCCCCCACATGTCTGTATCCACTCACAACAACGTCTGGACATGATCCTGATGAGATGCCGGACGGATGGTGTCCTGTGAAATTTCTTCCTGTCTGTGGTGCTGCTTGGCAGCTTGGGATGCTCTTCTACATAATATCCCAGAGGTTCTTTATTAGATTCAGGTCTGGGGAATGTGAGGGCAAGTCAATGGAACCAATCTCTTTATCATCTAAAAACTGCCTACACACTCTAGCCATATGAGGCCAGGCATTATCAGGCACCAAGAGGAACCCTGGGCCACAGAACCAGCATAAGCTCTGACAAAGGCTCTGAGGATTTCATCCCGATACCTAACAGCATTAAGGGAACTGTTGGCTAGCAATTGAAGGTCTGTGTATCCTTCCAAGGATATTCCTCCCCAGACCATTACTGACACACCGTCAAACAGTCATGCTGCATGATGTTGCATGCAGCAAAATATTCCCCACGGCATCTCCAGACTCTTTCATGTCTGTCACATGTGCTCCATGTGATCCTGCGCTCATCTATGAAGACAACTCTGGCAGTGCTCCTCCTGTTCCTCCTTGTACAAATGAGCAGACACTGGTCCTGCTGCTAGTTTGTTGCCTTTCTATGTCTTTGTCCAGCTCTCCTCCAGTAACATCTGCTTCAGGGTATCTCCTCCATGTTCTTGAGCTGTGCTGGGAGATACACCAAACCGCCTTGCGGCGACACGTATGGATGTGCCATCCTGGACGATCAGGACTGCCCGTGTATGATTAGGTTGCAGGCCCTCCCTCATCCTAAAGACACTGAAAGGACCCTAACAAAACACAAAACTAAAGAAACGAAACAGAGAAAATAAAGAGAGAACAGTTGTCTATGGTCAGCACCTACAAAATCATTCCCTTTTAGAGGCTGTCTTGCTTTTGCCTCTCCAGTCCTACTGTTGTCACTTTCATTTGCACCAAAGCAGGTAAAACTGATTCACACTCACTTATGCTGATATCCGTGGAGTTTAATTTACTTGTATTAGGCCTAAATGTCAAAAATAATACCATTTGTTGGACAAACAAATAGTCCCCTCCTCAAAATCACACCATCAGTTGACCCAGTTTGGCAATGTTGGCCCTCTGCCTGAAAAAAAACAAACATTACATGCTCCCTTCTCAAGATTGCAACCTTCCAAGTGATACTTCATTTGTGGAGTCAAGGCCATGAAGTTCTGCATATAGTTCCACCCTCCATTTATCTCCATGTAAAACTCATAATGGCGTCAATTACAAAACATAGAAGAATGAGGTTACTCGGGCATATCAGGGCTTTAACAGACTTGAAAAACAGGAATAGCGTCTGTTCATAACGCCAGTCTCTGCTCTGCTAAGCTTAAGTGTAATTACTGGTCATCAAACGCCAGGCTCAGCGCAGTCTCCCTTAATCTCACTCTAATACTCAAACTCTGCTCCGGTTTTTTTTGATGGAAAGGCTGAAATTGTGCATTGTGATTTTGATTCAGTTTTTTAGCATGCAATTTTAGAAGGACAACGTTTGTGGCTTAAAATGTTTGTGTGTGTATATGTGCTATTACAATATTGAGCTACAAGATGAAGCAGCAAGTGTCTGTCTCAGTGGACTTTTGTTATCAGATCAATGAGCTGAATTACACCCTGGTCTTACATCATAACAATCAGGTTATCTCTTGCTTTTTATCAGTCAATGTTAGCATTTAGCTGCCAAACTAGGCTGCATGTCATTTGATATAGGACACTTCTATGCAAGTAAAAATCATACGCCTAGGGAGATAGTGTCATCCTAGGGTCACAGTTGGACAGACAGCTAAGCCATTAGTGGATCAGGTACATTTCTAAGCAGCAAGGTGGTAACAGTTTTTTAAAATCAAGCTTTTCAGTAGAGAAGCTATTTTATAAAATATAGTGTTAACATTGTTAAACTGTATCTGAGAAAATTTCAGCAAATAAGTTCTGCATCCTGCATTTTCAGAACCATCATGCCTGATTCGCAAATTAATATATACGGTAAAAAACCCTGCAAAGTGTCAGATGCTCCATTCAGATGCGTTTCAGACTGACCAGATGTGAATAAACAACTTAAAATTTGGGTTGAAACATTTCCATTTCAAAATAAATAAAGTAGTAACGAAGCGGTTGAAATAGTCAAATATTAACTTTGGCTATGTGATAGCATTCAAATAACCTTTTAACATAGTCTGCACCCATAAATCGCATAATTCCTTACTATATAGTGGGTGAAAAACAAAATCTGACCAAAGATTCTGAAGGAATCGGACCCTTTACCATCCCATGAGGCCTCAGGAAAGGATTTGTGAATGGCAATGATGGTGGGTCATAATGATGTGACGATTTCGTCTTTCAATCAGACTGCATTTGTTCACCACTTTGCAAACAGTCTGCTTCTTCAGGATATAGTGGTTTTAAAAAAGTGTCCTGATTTCTTGTTTTATTTGCATATGTCACATTTAAATGGTTTTAGATAATTAAACTAATTTAAATAATAGTCAAAGAAAATAAGTACACACAAAATGCAGTTTTCCCTTTTGAAACGATCTCCAACAATTTAGCTTTATTTCTCCACTCTGTGTATTCACACGCCAGTAAATAGTGTGTCCAAACATTCAACACTGGCCTGATTCCTGCCCCCCTGCAGAACAGCTCATGGAAGAAACAACAATATCTGGCGCCCATCAATCCAGCTCTAGTTTGCTGGACGCAACGCTAACAGTAGGTGAAACGTGTCTCCAAGCGCTCCCAGCTGACTACTGTTTACTAGGCAGGAAACGGGAGCTTTGGTGCGAAAAGAATGGAAAAACGGTTCAGCGGTCTCCTGCTGACATGGCCAATGTTAATGGGCATTATGATCACGCCGGTGTGGAATTCACACTCTGGGCTTTATTGCACTTGGACTACACAACAACAGTTTAACCCTAGACAGAAAGTGAAGGAAATCGCTGATTAACTCTCCTTTTTGTTTTGGAATGTCTTAAATCATTACACAACTTAGCATGCACACTCGCGTGTTCATGCACACTGTTGAGGTCAGTTCTGTGGGTACTGGGCTGCTTGGTTAGATTGGCAATTTGCCTGAGCGCTGGTCCCTGTTTGCTGCTGATGGCTGCAGTTTCCCCAGCGCTCTTTGTTTTCTTTAGCATAGTGTCGCTCGCTGTGCAAACAACACTAAAACGGCCCACTTTAATTACTCTTCATTTCCTCTGCTGCACCCGCAAAACAGAAGATCGTCAATTTATGAGCACACACACTGAAAAATATACACGTGAGGACCTCCAGACTTCCCATTTGGAAGAAAAATCACAAAGGTTTCTCCTAGACTGCAATAAGGCTAAAATGAGGTCAAATTGAGACTTTTGTACCTCAACTCTCTTTTCCCCCCTTCAAAATGTCTTGCATTTCTCATCAAATAATACTAAAACCAAATTACTTTTATTTTGAGTCTTTAGGAGAACTGAAAAAAAAGATCCATAACTACTTTGTCTCATGAGCTATATAAACGATAAACTTGAGCAATAAAATGTTCCCTTGGGTTTGATTCAATCTTAAATTAAGCAAGTTATAGCAACACTACCATCCAAACAATAAATCAGAGATAATTAGCACACAGAGGTCTAGAGTTAGACCCAAGATCAGTTTCACCAGGACCACAAAACATTTCTCATAAATTAATATAATTATACAGTATTTTTCTCCACACAGACACCCGACTACAAAGGCAACACAAAAGCTGTATCTGAAGCAATATATAAAGATGCATTTACACATTTTATATAGTAAAGAAAGTTTTATTGCATGAAATTGAAATTTATGCATGAACACCTAATCTTTCATTTTACATCTAAAAATCTATATATGTACCATCTACTTAATATTAATTTTTATATAAATTTGGTAACGCTTTAGAATACGGTCTTATTTGTTATAAACTCTCATGAGTTAACGTATGGAGTAATAATGAGCCATTTCTTTTTACAGCTTTAACCTTTGTTAATGTTAGTTAATAAAACATGCATGATAGTTCACAGTGCATTAACTAATGTTAACATGTACAACTTTTAATCTGAGTAATGATAAATGTTGAGATTAACATTAGCTAAGATTAATAAACGCTGTAGAAGTATTGTACATTCTTAGTTCAAGTTAACTCATGTTAACCAACAAAACCTCAATAATTGTACAATGTACAATAATTTAAATAATAAAATGTAAAACATTTTAATGCCGTTTATCGTAATTTTTATTACATTTTTCTGTAACCACTGAAAGGAATTTTTATATAATTATATTAATTTTGGTATTAACAATGTTAATAACATATATTGTTGTTGTTGTTAACAACAACAACAACAACGTCATACCATTATATAAGATCTATTGTAAAAATTGTTAATAGTTTTAATTAGTAACTATTGTAATCATTCAGTTAACAATAATATTTGCTTTGATATTTATAATTTATGCTAATAACTTTAAAATTGAATTATAATAATCTGTATTACTCTTAATGTATACCATCAACTATTGCTAACATTACATTAGTTTTGGCATTTATAAATGTATTAGTTTTTATTATAATTTAATATTAATAAGAAATACTGATTATTGTAACTTAAATACATGAATATAAATTATTATACATGATTAAATCATCATCCTTTAATTACCATTGAAATGAACACCTAATATTAAATATAATTAGCCAACTAAATTCAGATGTAGATTTAACATGTGTATGGGCCTACTGAACGAGTAGGTCCAGACTGAATGAGTACTGGGTGAAATGCTTCTAACAGATGTTTTTAAATTGACAGCGAGGCCAGCCGCAGATGGTTTGGGCTTACGGGCAGACATTAAAAGAGCAATTTTTTTTCCTAGGGAATGCTCAGTTTTCCTTCTGTTGGCTCGTTGCTTCGGTACAGGCACAGACGTGTAATGGGTCTCTGTGCGCTGGCACATCAAACATGCTGACCAGCTCGCTCCTATAAGAGCGGCCCTCACGCTCTCTTGCCTTTAGTTTTTTCCGAGAAGCGGTTAACCCCAATCACTTGGCCCTGAAGTCTCTCTTCCTTTGAGCAGCTTGGATGTAGACCCTTGAGGCCTCATGTGCACTTTTCTGTGCTAGGGTAGTTAACAAAAGTGCTTTATTGCTCTAACATCTCAACTTCCAAGTTGTTTGCTCATGCAAACACTCGCTCTCTCAAGTGTTCTAAACAGCAGCATGTATTTTGTAACAAATCAGGGTTTTATAGAGAAGCAAAAATACACAGCAACAAATTTGAATGTAAAATAAATTGGAGGTCAGTGATGGGTTGATGTTCAATGATATGGAAATCAAATAAACAATACTGCACCTAAAAAGCACCCATTTTGTCCTTCTCAACAGGACTGAATCGTACATGTACTAACCACTAGAATTATTTGCATTTACCAGTTTCCTTCTGAACATTTCTCTCACACTCAAAACTCCTCACATTTACACTCTGAAGAACAAAGACAAACTGACCCTGAGAAATCTTTATGGCTGGCTTTTAGTCTGCGCTGATTTTTGTTTATGGGACCAAAGACCGTCTGGCGGTCAGAATTGAAAACTGATGTCACAGTGAAAGGCTTCTTTGTCTGAAAGTTGCCGACGTAGGAACCCGGACACGGAGTTTGGTCTGAGAGCATGCGTGTGTGACGCAACAGCTGAAATTGAATGTCTAGCCACAGCAGATGTCAGAAGTAAAATAAAGGCAGGCCAGCCATAAATCCAACAAATTAGAGTCTGCTAGTACATTACAGCAAGTCAGCGGTACGGCCTCTGCCTCCTCACCACGCCAGCAGCAAGACAGATTTTTAGCAATGCACCAGTTTGATTAAACTCAATATGATCATGTCTAGATTTGGTTGGAGTACCAGGCTGTTGCTTTTTACTGCATTTTCAAGTGACATATCTTATTGGCTATACTGATTGTGTATCCATTAGTCATTTGATTTGGTACTTAGGCCTCATGTGTCTTGTAAAAAGACATGAAAGTTAATATCCAGACCTTCTAGTATTGATAGAAAAAGGAGTATCATTAAACACATGTTGGTAACAGACAACTGCAACTGAATCAAAAGGCACTGATGGGAGAGAGAAGATTGGAGAAGTTCACTCAAGGGTTCTTGGAGCACCCTAAAAAAATGCTCAGCCTTAATGAGAAGAACATGGTTGCTCACAGAAATTAACCAATTTTCCAATTAGAAGTCATTTAAAAACATCGGATCAGATCTAAGGACATTTCTCAGTTTCATAACCATAAATGCTCTCTCAAAACACTTCATTTATCCATCTTCAGGACATCTCTGGGCCACATCACAATTTTCACATAGTAGTTTTTCAAACAGTGTTAGAAGCAAAATTGTAGAGACAAAGTGCTCCATTTCTCTAATTAATATACAGTGGAATACAGTTGCAATAAAAAGCAACTGTACGGTTGCAAAAAAGCGTTGAGATAACCGATTATCGAGATAACCAACAGCCAATATGGCGATTTATTTAATGAAGCGATCGGCATGCTATAAAAATGTATATACACTGTATATGTTTGTTAACAACAAAAGGCATATGTGCACCAACTAACAGCAGAGATTTACCAGTATACAAAAAAAACACTTTCGATTCTCGATACAAACCTTTAATTATATTCTCCAACATTGCAAACACAATTTCGCTCACAGCGTAAACAGACATGACATATTCGTGAGGTCATCACGCTGTACTAGACTGCATACTTTCTTGCGTTCTGTCTGTCTAATGTGCTTTCTCAACAAATTCGGCTTCGTCCCGTCTTTTAACAACTGGGTTCTTCAATCTGCAGCGGCGGAAAAACGATATGTGCTTTCACTTCAGAGAGTGCTGCACGTAACTGACAGAGTGATGTGCAACGCAAACTCAGCGCATGCGCAGTGAACTAGTTACGATCATGAGACACGAGATAAACATGTGAAGCGGCAAATTTGTCCCTCTTTTGTGCTCAAGATATTAGGGATCGGCGACATAAAATAATTGACATTACGGAAAAGAAAATGCTGAGACAAATAGGGAGTTTGGCAGTTCCACTTCAAAAACGTCAACATAATAGGATTGGCGAGTTAACCGGGAGTAGAGATAAGTTAACTCCACTGTATGTATATATATATATATATATATATATATATATATATATATATATATATATATATATATATATATATATATATATATATATACACACACACCTTGAGATGAGTGCCCCGAGATATTAGCAAGCCTTTGAGCAAACCTTTGCTTTGAGATGAGCAGCTTACAGACACCAAAACCAAGTAGTCGAGCACTCGGAGCAAAGCCACCTCATTTATGGGGTAATTGCATATGACCTCCACTAGAAGACAAGCTTGGTTTTACATCATGGTTACCGGGGGCAACGAGTGATTCACAAGTGTTTAACTGGGAGCAGGACGAGTTATGCGTGTTATGATAATAAATAACGTTCTGAGGCTATCCAATACACTAAACAGGAAGAAACACTACACTTCCATATTGTGTTTCCATTATCTATGTAATCCCTCCCTCCTCCACACAAGCCGCGACTGTCTCGAAGGTGAGAACTCATAATTAAAACCACGTTTTATTTTATTTCACAGGAATCCTTCTTCACTATAATTTTTTGTGTGTCTCTATAGCAATTAAAACAAATTTTTTCCATTGTTATTAGCACTAATTAGGTAGTTTTTTAGAGGGCTGGATCGGATTAATTTTTGTTCTGTTATATCTTATGATTTGAGATACCAGCCATTCGAGTTACGAGCTCAATCCTGGGACGGATTATGCTCGCATCTAAAGGTATTACTGTGTGTTTGTTATATATATATATATATATATATATATATATATATATATATAACACACACACAGTAATACCACACAGTAATAATAATTGTTAAATTGTGTGTGTGTATATATGTTATATATATATATATATATATATATATATATCATATATACACACACACACAATTTAACAATACATTATATATAAAATGGCCCGTAATTTATGTTTTAGGAACCTTCTGGTGTTTGACTATCATGCATATTAAGGGATGTCTCCATTTGCTAAAAATTAACTAAGATGTGTTCTGGTCTGGCTAATCAGTTAACTTGCATAGCCATGCAGTTCACCAAACAGAAGAAGCTAGTTGCGCTCCGGCAGCATGGTGATAACAGTTTATAAAAGTGTTTTTTTTTCTCATGATATCTTATGATAGTTAAGCCTGAGTGGGAAATAAATCCCTGTTTGTTAGATTTGTATGCTTTGAAATACATTATCCTAAAATACTTCTCTAGACCTATCTGAAAACTGTTTAAATATTTATCTGGACAACATGTGTACAAAACTAAAAAGAAAGAGGTAAATGGAAGGAGGGGTTGACTTACGACTTAGAGACTGGGCCTAGTAAAAAACTAGAATGCATTAACAGGAATGTATTTGAAAATATTTAGCCAACTTGAATTTGATCATTGGCCATTCACTATAAAGCATGACAATAACAAAAGTCCAGAAACGAATAAACAATAATCATACATAGTAACCGCATAACTAGAGAGGATAAAGTTTGTCGAGACAAACTTTAGAAGTTGGCTGAGAACGTTGCACCAGAAACTTTAATTTCACATGTTGGTAGCACAATTTAACATTAACTACGAAGTACGTTACGAAACCAGAAATTAACAGGTTGCTAAGGTGTTCTGGGTGGTTGCAAGGTAGTTGCTAGGGTAACCAGAGTTGATTGCTAGGGTGTTGCTAGGTGGTTGCTATACTAACCTATCCTATAGTTAGGACAACAGTATCAGGTGAAACATCCACCAACAGTAGACAGCTGCAACTGAATTACACCTAGTATGTTAACCAGCCAGGATACACTTTGACATGTTTGATTAAGGGTTCATTATCTGGGTTGGACCTGAAATTTAAACGGTTGGATTGAAAGTGTGGAAACGGGGGTTACATAAGAAGAATACCAAAAGAGATGTAGTCAAGGGGAAAACAGCATGGCATTCTCATCAGCTGTGAAATCTGAGATCAGAGCGTCAAAAAGCATCATTACCTTAAAGAACAGAAAAAATGGTGATGAACGGAGAGTGAGATTCATTGGCTTCGCTCATACAGCAGTACATACTAAACACAGAGCTTCACTGATGGTAACAGGCTGTAAAGGCATTAAAGTCATGTTAAAAGATTGTTTCCTGGAGATTAGACCTAGTTTAGACTGGGGCGTTTTTTAGTGTACCGGCACGAGCAATGTATTTTTAAGATCCTTCATCAAGTTGAAGTTTAATTGTCAAAAGCACAGCGTGTTCCATTTCATTTCATGAAAAAGTACCACTCATTCATTCAGATATGGTTCATGATGGAAATGAACTGATTCAAAAAAATTTAGTGACAGAAATGAGTGTCTTAAATGGCATTTTGATTTGAGTTTATAATTCTTATATTTAATCTGGTCATCCTATTTAAAATGTATTCAAATAGATCTATTTTTAGCTGGTAGCTCATAGTGTAGCTAGTTTCAAAGTGAAGCTTTACTGTTGTTTAACTGATTTAAATGAAAAGTTACTCGTACCTTGACAAGCTACATTTCCAAACAGCGATCTGATAAAAAGATGAACAAGGTGAAAGAACTTAAATTATGGGTCAGCAGGTTAGCCCATCTTCTGGTCAAAATGGTCAGAGGTCAATGCAGAAAGTGCCACGTTTACGCCTTAAAACATGCTGCTGAAATGGCCGCACACCTGACCGTTTCATTCACAACTCAGCCTCTGACCTCTGGTTAGAGTTTCTGGAAGCATAAAAAGCCACACCTGCCCCTGTTTCAGGGCCATTTGCACGAGCTCACACACAGACACACACAAACCATCTCTGTCATCAGTATCATTGTGTGAGTCAGTGAGTAAAACATTAAGGTGAAACCAGAAAAATCTCTGACTGCTCATTTGGACACACACGTTTAAAAGCAATCTGTCAGTAATACTTTAATAGTCTCTATAAAATATTTACTTGAAACTTCCCACCTAAAAACTAAGATTTAGCCTGGAGCCCCCACGCTTGTCACATGGGCAAAAAGTCCCCAAATTGCATATTTAAATCTGCACACGTACACACACACACACACACACACACTTAACAGAATATCTACTTACAGCTGTCTGGTTCGCTGACATGCTCAGTTGATGCAGGCAAAGTGCCTGCTATGGAAAAAGGAGAATCCTTTATTATATTTTCACACTTTGGATCCACTAATATGACATTTATTTTCACAGAGGCAGCATATGTGCAATTTCTCCCCAACCACAACGCAAGCGGCCCAGACATTACGCAAGTGTGTGCCTTGAAACCAAAAGAAGCCATATTGTAAATCAGCCAATCCGTCAGTCAGACCACTAGTATGAGGCGTATTGAGTTAGTTATAGTGAGCCACATTATCTTTAGTTCATAAATTTGGAAAAAGTTTACAAAATGCGAGAGAACTTTCCAATAGTACGTGTAGTACGAGAGGTTTACATTTGCTAACTACTAGCTTATAATTACAAAAAATGAAAATAACTGCTCTTGCTAATTGGCTAACTAGCACACTCATGCAATTCACCAACAAAAGAGCTAGTGAAGCTAAACAGAACTAACTTTATGGTGATAATTGTTTTCAAAAGTGGTTTATTCCACAGGTTATTAAGGTTCAGATGCCTGAAGAGGAAACCAGAACATTAACAACACATCATGCTAAGTGCTAACGACCAGTATTGTTGCATTAGAGTATTTACAACCATTTGACATAGGGGTCAAAAGCTGTTTAAGTAAAGTCTTGTGCTTTTAATCTTGAACAATAAAAATGGAGTTTAGTCCTTAATCCTTCAAATTTACAATATCATAGACTGCTTTATTTTATTAGGATCTTGTAAAGAGAAACTACAACAGTTTAACGTCAGCTCTTTGAAGATTATATTCCAGAGGGCCATATATGCACAAAGCAAGAAGAAAAGCCACGGTTTAATCATACCACATGTCTACTTTTACGAGAAAGGTTTGAGTTGATCTCAGGGTGCATGTATGCTAATGCTAACGGGCTAAAACATGGGGAAAGCAGGTTTACAAGGGTCATGTCCCCCCCAGTGTGTTCTATGTGACTTCTGGACCATTGTGAGACTTCAGAAATGAAAAGAATGTGCAGTGGTGTCCTATAGCG
This sequence comes from Rhodeus uyekii, assembly GCA_037043235.1. Classification (NCBI taxonomy): domain Eukaryota; kingdom Metazoa; phylum Chordata; class Actinopteri; order Cypriniformes; family Acheilognathidae; genus Rhodeus; species Rhodeus uyekii. The sequence goes on from JAWRVZ010000033.1 coordinate 1,244,882, forward strand.
TGTCGAGATGGCTAGTGATGGGCACAGCAGCTGTCTCAAGTGAATGTCTGTTCTTTTACTACACACAGTTTGTCAGCATATATCAGTAGGTGCATTCCACTTTGTGTACTTGTGCACAATTCTATACGGCTTTGTTGATATGAATAATGTTTGACATTTCAAACAGAAAGCACACTTTATATACCCAGATAATGCACTTAACCAAAAAAAGAAATTCTGGAAAATTCATACTCTCAAAATGTCACAGGTTTAACAGCAGAGGGCGAAGAGCTATCAAACACTGAAGTTGATTGACAAAATAACCTTGTAAAATTAATACGCTACATGTTTGAGTATAGTATAAGTGCATAGTGCATAGTGCATAATGATTCAGCTAAACAATAACAATTTCAGCCGTTTAAAAGCGCAGACAGGAGTACAGGATTTTCATTAAACTGATACAGGATTTGAGATATTGGTGAGGATAGATGAAGTCTGTGAGGTGTAAGGTCCTATCTGGGTCAGTTTTGAGACAGAACAGATCCACAAAGCCTTAAAAGAGCACTGAATATTGCACTAAAAGCCATTCCAAGACCCACAATGCAAACTAAAGTAGAGACAAATGACTTACGACTCCATTAACGTGAATGCAGCACTTCAATAAAAGGCATACGCTGCAAACACGTGCCTTCTGACTCTAACAAACCTGGATAGCACCGACATACACTCATAATGCAGCCAAAGGACACAAATGCTTTATTTGCCTGCCCGCAGTGATTCACCCTAGTTGATTTGTTTAATTTAGCGGTCTTAAAATGAGCCAGATAAAGAAGGTGAGCTGTGAGGAAAAGAATGGACGCAATGAAATCTGGAATTACCGTTTCTAAATACATCAAGTACAGCATTGGCTTATACATGAAACACTAAAATACATCCACATATACACTCTATGACACTATCATGCAGGCCAATTAGCTCATATAAAAAGCTTGCAGAGATCCACACACAGAGAGATGCATGGCCTTTCTCAGGCAGACTTTTTTTTAGCCAGCTTGGCATCAGACAGCATTTTATAGAAGTCTCTTATCTCAGTGCTAATCCAACCTTTAAACAACCCTGTGCCATGCACACAGCACGACTTTGATTCATGCCGATTTGGTTTATGTTAAATCAACTTGTTGGTGTGCATGTTTTGGCAGGCATGCATGAAGTCCAATATAATACAAACATTGAGAGATAGCTCTCTCTATCTCTATCTCTGGCTGTGTTTTTATATCATAAACAGTTTCTTGTGAATGCCAAAGGGTCTATTTATTTTCAAATTATTTGTGTAAGAATATCTCCACAACAACATAGAATTTTATAGGGTGGTGTCTGGGGGTCTGCTAATATTTACCTTGAGCTGAAGTGGTGCCGTATTCATGCCAGACTTAATCCGTACGCTGAACCAACATCTTGCAACAAGTCGACAAGTGTCATGTCCCAAAAGCCAACACAACACCTGATTCAAATTAGCATGACACTGCTAATCACTAGGCCAAATGATCATGAGAAAAACTACAGCTATGTTCAAAATGAAATACTATCTTACTACATACTAAATGCTGACCATTAAAAATAGGATGTAAAATGTGAAAACAGTATGTAAAACAGAAAATGAGAAAAAGTTACTGCTGTTGTTTTCACTTGATTAGTATTCTGTATTTTGAAATAGTTTTTTCTGTTGTACAGCATGTTGATCAGCATTAGGAAATTTGCTTAGGAAATACATTTGCACAGTAGTATGTTTTTTTTTTTTAAACAAATTGGTTCTACTACACTGTGATCACTTAAAATGACTGCTTAATATCACATCTTAGAGCTTAAAGATTACAAAATAACATTCTGATCACATGATCTTAACCATCGCCAAATGCTTTCCAGTCAAACCAATAAAAATAATTGTGTCAGTTATTTTGTAACAGGTAGCACAAAGATGTTGTATAACACTTTGGCTCATCTCCGCCTTATTGATAAAAAGAAACGGGTGAACTTGAAAAGCCAGACCTGGTGGACATGGCTTGGGGCGAGAATGCAATCTCAAACCTCAAAGCTACTCAACCTACTGACACACCTTGTCATTACCGTGAAGGATAAATGGCTAATTGTAAGTTTGGAGGAGCGCGAAGAAGCTACCTGGAGCACGTAATGTTCTTGTTTTGTTTTTTTGGCATGTGGTCCACAATTAAAAAAAGTCCACAGTAGCAGAGAGCCTGTGGAAAATATGACCTCGAAACTGCATGTACAATCAAATTGTCGTGCTCTGCACTGGCACCAGAATGCTAATATACTTCGCTATCATTCCTCAGCCATCACACAAAAATTTGCCTTCAAGCATCCAAACTTAAACAGTTCAAATGACTGCATTTGTTTTCAGAATCCTAGTTTACATTTTAATGTGTGCTAATTTACCTTGCGTGCATGGAGAACAAAATGTAAAACATGTAAGTGATGGGGCATGCCTTTGTAGATGGTACTTGTGTTGCCTTTTCACGCCTCAAGAAAATAAATCCCCCAAAATATGCTGACTACAAAGCAAGCATGTAATTGAGGGTTGATGCAAAAATGACAGACTGAGATTTAGGCCACAAAGTAAACAAGAACGCAGACAAAAGCCATCAAGTCATATGCAGTGAAAAACAACTGGGGTGAAACACACAAAGAATGATATTATGATGAAGTACATTTAATTTAGATCAAAGAATAATGTGCAGTCAGGTGATTGCAGCATGCATTCAAATTATTTTAACCAGTTTAATTCATTTTCAGTGAAAGATCAAAAGAGAAATCATGTGCATGTGTCTATGTGAGGCCTTTGTTCTCAGTATGGCATGTGCTGTGACCCCTGAAGCCATGGGGAAATACTAAATCAGATTTACGCTATGGAGTCACAGTAGTTTTTCTTCTCAAGACACTGACCATATCATAGCCAACAATATGCGTGAAGTCAAAACATCCCGATATCAGAAAAAAGACTATGTGTTATAAAGGACTATCACTTGATAGAGATATAAGGACATAAAAATTAATAAATGGCTTTATAGGTCAATATATTGTTAATTTAAAAATGTGAATCACATACAATCCATAAAATCAGCCACTGAAATAAATGACAATAAATCAAATCAAAATTAATTATTGGCTTTAGAAGTCAATATATAGTTCATTTTAAAATGTGATTCAGTGGTATACAATTAATAAAATTAGAATTTGAAATGAAGTAAAAAAAATTAAAAAAAATAAATGGAGATTAATAATTGACTTTACATTTTTTTATTTACTCATTCTTAAAATAATATATTATATTCTTAATTACATTCTTAATATAATATATTCATAAAATATAACTAATATACAATCCAGAAAACCAATCATGGCAACTGCCACTGAAATGAATGGGAATGCTAATGAATAAAATCAAATAAAATCAAATAAAAAATGTTTTAAAACTTTTTGACAAATTGGAGTGCATTTAAACATCAATATCATATAGTGATAGAAAGGGGCAAAATGGAAAATTGCTGAGGTCACTACGTTGTGCCTTGCTTGAATTTCCAATAAAGGGAGTCCCTTTAAAAAAAAAAAAGAAAAAGAAAGAAAAGAAAATCATATGCACAGACGGTATGACGATTTAGAGGGAGAAAGGAAAACAAAGGCAGATGACGTGTATGTGTGTGTAGTCTATCCTACGCTGCTTCTACTCTCAGCTGGAGAGAAACACATTTTTCTGACTAGACATCTACAGTGACTTTTTGAGTGAGTCTCAGCTCTGAAAGACTGTGTAGACAGTACATAACAGACGACTGGCCTGGTGATTCAACTTAGATAGGGGTAAGACAAACTCCAGGATGAAGCACTTAACCCTGTGTCGCTCCAGGTGAGATGTGTCTACAATTACTGATTTGTAAGTCACTTTTTGCTATATGACAAGCAACCAAGATATAAAGATTCATGAAACAACCTTTTCTGTCCTGTAGCCTTTTGACTTTCTACAAATGAGCCTGTCATGCAATTACTCCAATATGTAGATTCTGAATAGGTTTTCATAAAAAAGCTACAGTGATAGAATAGTAAGCAACAAAACTAGATCTTATAAATGTTTCATGAGTACAAAACGATGCATCACCACTAGCAGTTTTCAAGCTGAGTTTGGCTTTCATGGCTACACTTCATACACACACATCTGTTTCTCATTGAGTCAGAATTCCTGAGTGGATCTGAGGTGATTTGTGCCTGCAAGCCACTGAAGACAAGAAGTGGACCATCTCAGAACCAGATTTTGCTTCCTCTATCCTTTCTTCCAATTAAATTATGATCTTTTTCAGCATGTTTTTCTTCTAAGCTTCTAACGCCCATCTCTGACAGCAGACCTTTGTTCCAGCACAAAAGCGGTTCAGTTGTGTAATCAGGTGTTCTATTTTTCTTGAAAGACAAGATTCAGTGTCAACATGCAGTAGCACAATAGCAACCAGCAGAAGACATAATAATAGTGAGATGTACTTCTGTTAAATGAACAGTCTCCTTTCAATTATGTGATACTCAGGGGTCAAAAGTCAGTGAGAGATTCAGCAGAATCTGATCAGATGCTTTTAATCAGAAAGAAGCAGACTTTCGGTCACAAAGAAGCAAGACTGTCTAGAAACAAAGAAAAACAGACAAATGGCACGTTTATAAAATCTGGAGTGCCCCCTTGCGGCAATGACGATAAATGCAACTGAGAATATGTAGTTAGATTGTTTAGAGATATTAAAGTAGGACTAAAACAATATCCTTGTCAGTTCAGTTGATTTCTTAATGAGGAAGAATTATAATTATTGTTTCTGAAAGAAAGTAATTCAAAGTTGAATAGAAAGTTCAAGAGAACAGCATTTATTTGAAATAGACATTATTTGAAATATCTTTTGGTCAATCTAACACAACATTGTTTAATAAAAGTGTTTTCTTTCAAAAACAAAGCATTATACAGTATAGTGATGCAGCAATTTATCAGCATACAAAATTCATAAATAGGCATGTGAAGTAATGCTAGATATTTACGAGGGTATTTAAGAGATATTTAATCATAAAAAAATGAAAATAAGATTAAAACAACATCCTTAGCTCTGTTGTTTTCTCAGTAAGGAATAATAATAACTGTTTTATGGCTTATTGCTGTATATCCTGATGGAAGATAACAGACGAATAAAACAGTCAGACTCTGACATTTAATTTACAATAACTTAAACATAATCAGCAAAAGTATTTACACCTTGTAGCACCGAATCCTTTAAGCTTGTCTATTCATACCTTGGAATAACCAACTAAAAATCCAAGCCTTTTAGGTTCTCTAGTACAGAACATCCATGAATTCCACAATCTGCTTCAAACAATTAAGACTGGTGAAGATAATACAACAATCCTTTAAAGGCTGTTTTAAGATAAGAAGAAAAAGAGCAGCATTCTTTCAATAGCTGCTGTCCTGTTTCTGTAAGCTTAAAATGAGAAAAGGGTAAGCACTCTAATAACAACATTCCTGCCCTCCATCTCGCTCTGCTGCAGGTCAGGTCTAGTGCTCATGGGCTCGGGATAAGCACAGGAAGAGGAACTCATTTCTCCAGCTCAATGAGAATACAAGATCTTGGACCTCCTTCTATTTCTGGTCTGGCTGCTATTTATAGAACATTCTGTACTTTATAAGAGGAGGCCAGAGGAGGAACGTGGGATGTGAAGGGATCAGATGGATAAAGAGAACTTGGAGAACTGTGGGTCAAACTCACAAAACTAATCCTGACACCCGTTAAACGACATGAGGGAAGGAACAGCTGAGAAATTAATGAAACAAATCACTGAATCGCTTTGGCTTAAAATAAAACAGTTTCATAACGATAAATTGAAACTGTATAACCGTTTCCTTTTCTCATAGTGACAACATGGAATCAGACTTGACCCTAGTTACTCTTGTGTATTTTATACACATGCACTACTGTTCAAAAGTTTGGGTCAGTAAGACCTTTATTAAATGTTTTTGAAAAATCTCTTATGCTCAGCAAGGCTACATTTATTTAATCAAAATAGAGTAAAACAGTAATATTGTGAAATCTTATTACAATTAAAAATAATTGCTTCTTTTGTAACATATTTTAAAATGTAATTGATAACTACATTTTCAGCATCATTACTCCAATCTTCAGTGCCTCATGATTCTTCAGAAATCAGTCTAATATGTTGATTTACGCTCAAGAAACATTTCTGATTATTACTAATGCTGAAAACAGTTGCACTGCTTAATATATTTTTGGAAAGCATGATTTTTCTTCTTCAGGATCCTCAGGTGAATAGAAAATGCAAAAGAACAGCTTTTATTCGAATTAGAAAAATTAAATAAATATATAAATGTAATAATCCTAAAAAAAGTAATTTTTTAATGTATCGTTGCTGCATTTAAGTATTAATTTATTTCAAAACCAAACATTACAGATCCCAAACCCTTGAACAACAGTGTGCATGCAGCAATTCATCTGCATATGCAACTCATTAGCTACATTTGTGTCATAATCTTTTATGAAAATATTACATTGTATACCTCTGAAAAAAACTTTAATTTTTGTGTCCAAATTCATATATTTGTATATTTCCCAATCCAATCAAGTCTCACGGAATGCATTTTGTTATAAAGCTGCCTTGTAAGAAATGCAATAAAAAAATGGGAAATACATATATATTGTTCCTATAAAGGATTATAGCAAATCCTTTACAGGAATTCTGAAATACTGTGACCGGTTTACTAATACAGCGGCACTAAGATCCAACTTGTAAACTGGTTTCTGTTAGTGTCAACGTGGCGTCACTATAGCGGAACTCAGACAATGAGCGTGCCAGAACGATGGTATAACTCAAGCTGCTCATGTCATAATATGAATGCCCATGCTTCCCCCAGGCCTGTGCAATAACACTTTGTTTAAGCCGCTGTGATCCCCGAAAATGAATCTCCAATGAGAGCATGAGAACGTTCACACGCTCATATCCAGCACTGCTGTGTGTTGTGCTTGTGCTGCGGTTTCCCTGGACTTCATTTTGTGATCAGAGGAGTTCCTGAATGTAGACAGCTGCCAGATTAATTGTTTCCTCTTTTTCTGTGTCTCTGTCTCCCGCTCTGTCTCTCTGGCAGCATCTAGCATGCATTTACTGGTTTACATCAGTCCTAAATTCACCTCACACACAATAATACAACATATTTTACACCCCATTTACTGTAATCAGCTGTGCTTCTATTAATTAAAAGGACATTCCACCCAAAAATAATCATCATTGACTCCTTAAGAAATGATTTTGATATTTTCGCTCTCTCCATACAATGAAAGTAAATGAGGAAGAAAAATTAATATCTTAAAGGTTATGAAAGTCCCAAAAGGTTATTTTGGACCATATCTTCAAAAATATATTCTTTTGTGAAGAAATCAAATCATACTGGTTTGCAAACGATATGAAAGCAAGTTCATTTTTAAGTGAAACATTCTTTTAAAGGTGAAGTGTGTAAGTTCTGTGCCAATAGTTGCACCATACAGAATTGTAAAACTAATGATTAGGATTCATTTTTAAAGACTGCATGAAACAGAAGTTCCAATAGTCTTCTTTTCATCTCTCTTGTGACGTACAGTAATCCCTCGTTTATCACGGTTAATGTGGACCGGAACCCTTCGCTATAGGTGAAAATCTGCAAAGTAGGATTGGCCCCCTAGGAATTTTTGTATATGTGTGTGTAGGTACAAGAGTGTTTAAAATATGTATATTTATACTTTAAATATATTTTGATTAATAAATCTATTTAATTATAAAACCTTAATATTATACATTTACTCTCTCTCTCATACGATACATATTATGGTGCTCTACACTCATCAATGACAGTAGTAGCTTGAGACTCCAGTAATGACAACGATGACAGACCTGTGCGGTTCCATGAATGATGATGATGATGGTGTTACTGCACTGGTATAATGAGGCCTTTAAATCAGTTCGGGAAGCGCCTCATCGTCAGATATCGGCACTGGATCGTCAACATTTGTTTCTGAGAGAGGCGAAGAGGCTCCCACTCCACTTGTGCTCTCATTCGTCGATCTCGCGTTGGGAACCAATCATTTGTCTTGTCTGAGTGCCCGTGGGCGTGTACAAAGCCTCTGAGAGAGTTTCTCTCTTTGTCTGGCATCCTGGGAAACCGTTTCTCTCGCATCACGATGAAGCAACACTGCTTTTCTCAATGCGGTGGCCTATATGACAGTATTTTTAAATTTTTATTTTGATGAATATTTTTGAAAAATCTGCGATGCACTGAGGCTGCGAAACTTGAACCGCGAAGTGGCGAGGGATTACTGTACATCGAACAAGAAAAAAGAAGTAGGGCAAGACTTGAATTTGTTTAGCGGGAATTGATTGGATCGTTGGATGGTTGTGGTTCACTATTTTTCGATCTCATGTGAGTGACAGGTTGTCCTGTCTTCACACTGAAAAACATGTCATCAGAGAAGAGATGGTGCTGTAAGAGGGAGGGGCAAGTTATTTTGATGAACATGAATTAAAAAGAAATGATTGTGCACAGATAAATACTTTATAATAAATAATGCAATATCCTTAAAAAAACAAAAACAATTGTTAGTATTGATTTCATGGTGTTTTTAACATTGAAAGAAATGACACACTTCACCTTTAATGCTTTACAGTGCTGATACAACTGATATTTGTAGGTGGAGAGAGCTCCATCTTTCAAGTTTTTGTGCATTTGAGGTTAAAAGTTCATCTTTCTGCACCGCACGGATCTCTATGGAAGGAGTTCACTGGTATAAGAGATAACTGATAATACGGTTGGGAATATTCAGTTTGGTCACCACGTCCGCAGCTTTGGTGCCCAGGACGGTCCTTAGGGTGATCCGGCTCAGCTGCTGCAGAGAAAGAGGGTTACCTGCAAAAACACACAATGTTATGCAACATTAAAAACTTAAATCGATTACGTTTAAATGCAAAACCATTCATTTACACATGAAAGAAGGTTTTTAACAACATGAAGGTGAATAAATGATGACAAACACTATTCGGGTGAATACAATTTTGGGTGGCCACCATTTCACTACCACATAACATGTTGATGTTGCCGTCCATAGAAACAAAATAAAAAGGGATAGACAAAACAGAACATTCCAGAAGATAAAACCTTGCTTGATAAAGTTTTAAATATGAGCATTCAAGATCAGGACCTCCTGTCATATCATTGAAAATGTTTGCATTCTTACATTCTTTTGTTTTCAGTCTCTAAGTGGCAAGGAAAATATTTAGATGCTCCTAGGCCACGGTTGCTCATTAATGTGGTTTACATTTTGAAGAGGGGCACTGGCGTGTTTTGTATGGATGGGTTTGTGAATGTATCTTGAGGATGAGACTAATGATGGATTCCAGGCCAACATCAGAATCTTTTAATCTATCTTTTAATCATCATCATAAACTTCATGTAATTGTTTACAACATCACACCAAAAACATCCTGAGCAGCACCTAGGCAGCAGGCCTGGCAGTGAATCACTGCTGCATGCGCTGTAAAATATAACCAGCACCAGTATTTCACTGTAACCACAACACTTAACATTAACACAGCATATTTCATTTTTAGGAACACTTTAAAGACCATTGAAGGAATAGAGAACATACCAAAATAATAAACTTTGAATTGATTCTTCATGTAACGCAAAGCACGCAGTTTTTGCTTGAGCCATGAGCACCATCTGCTGGACACTTTTTGCATTTACCCCCCCAAACGCACGCACACGCACACACATCTGCTAAAGTTCAGTTTCAAAGTTCATGATAAATTGAGCTATTGTCTCCCAAAAGAAGGAACTGATTCTGAACTGCCTAAATTGTCAGTAATTCCAGACTTACTTCCTACTTGAATTTAAGTATGTTTGCAACCACTCTGCATAACGTCAGGCTGTGGTCTTTGCTGGCGGCCCGTGATCAGTGACACCATTGTTACTGTTTGTATCACTGTGCATCAAGTGCTGAGGAAGCTTCCAGTGCTGAAATTCAAATATGTATCGTTTCTGACGTGTGCTGTAAGTGGTAAACCAATCACAACAGCCTGGGTCATCTGATCATTCAGGTCTCTGAGAGGAGAGGGTTTACTTTAGAGAGAACGATTTCCTTGATCAAACCATTTCCAATATATATAAAAAAAGAAAGTGGTGATGCTCTGTAATGTATATTGTGAAAAAATGTAAGTGTTTTTTTACCTTTTGACCTTGTATGCATGTAAACTTGTTGTAGGAGACCAACAACATTAAGAACCATTAAAATAGCCTTACAAAATGTGAACTCACTCTCATAAAGTTGAAGGCAGTGCGCTGAGGGCGTATCTGGCCTTGTGTAGTCGACTGGCTTCCTGTCATATTTGTCTCTGGCATAAATGTTGGCTCCGAACTCCACCAGCAGCTCAATCATGTCCACAATGTTGGACTTTGCGGCGTGATGCAGAGGCGTCTCGTGTAGTCTAGTGGCGTTCACTTGCACACCTGCACAAAGGCATTTCACACAGGACGGCTCTTTGGACTTAGAATGATAGATTTAAACACACTGCACCACTGTTCTTGAAAAGGTACAAACATAACCAAGCTCTTCAGTCTCACAGCTCATGGGATCTGGTTTTACCTGCATTCAGTAGCACCTTGACACACTCCAGGTGATGGTTGGCACACGCCACATGTAGAGGAGTACCATAGTACAGGTCATAAGCCTCCAGACTGGCTCCTTCAGCAATCACTAACCTCACACAATCTGCATTACCTGCGAAATCCATAACATTACATTAAGTGATGGATAGACAATCATTTCACTCAGAAAGCTTAAGTTTATCAAAATAATTCTAACTTGGTGAATGTATAAAAATCACATTCATAGAGTCATGTTTTTAAACATTAATGAAAAAACAAACATCAAAACAATGTTGTTTTGAATAAGTTTGGAATAATAACAGTTTTAAAGTCTCTTATGCTCTTATATAGACTTGATCAAAAATATAGCAAAAACTGTAATATTTTGAATATAATTTACAACTGTTGTTAATTTTAATAGATTTTTTAATTAAATTGTCACCTGCCATTACTCCAGTCTTTATTGCCACATGAATGACATGATCCTTTACATTAAAAGTACTAATTATTCCAAATGTTTGATGGGTAGAGGCTAAATCACTTTACACATTCTATAATATTACAGAGATTATAAAAGTTCAATAAAACACTAATTTTAATTATTTTGTTAACTATACAGTGTATTTTAAATAAATTTAAAAAATTCATACTTGACAGATTCTGTTCTACATTAAAAAGTCAAAATCTGATATAAAACTATTTTGATAGTCTGAGAATTTCACACTCAAAAAAATAAAATATAAATAAACTTTAAATACAGAACAATTCACAACAAACCACCACACCTCCCATGCAGGCCTCATGGAGAGGGGAGGTGGTACGTGATGTAAGGGTGGGGTTGACTTTTGCTCCACGCTCCAGAAGAAGCCTCACACACTCAAAGTTCCCGATAGAGCATGCTTCACACAGAGGAGTGCTACCGTCCACGTTCCTTGCATCAACCTGCAACACAACCCCCGATGAAACCCTTATAAAGCCAAAGTCAGTTTTCAGATGTCAATCCTTACAATACAATACACATCCCAGGCCTTTTTAAGGAACTGTAAGTGTGTGCCTGGCACCTGAGCCCCTGCGTCCAGCAGCAATCTCACACACTGCGTTTGTCCGCGTGCAGCTGCCTCATGGAGGGGAGTGATGGAGTCCACAGCCACAATATTCACTGAAGCTCCACTCTGAATCAAACTCTGCAGCACAGACACCTGACCCTGATCTGCAGCCTTATGAACCTCTGTCCTCTCCGCCCAGAAACCTGCATCAAATAAAGTCAAAACCACAAGTCACAAGGCAGTCAAAAGACCATTATGATAGATGGCATATTGTTATGGTACTTATTTTAGTTTATATGGTAAAACTTAAATACTAAGCATAAACATATAATTCATACGTGGACAACACCTTCAGGTAAATAAATCAAAAACATGAGATGGTTCATGAGTCATTCCTTCAATTCTTAATGTACATGATTTATGTATACACACATACATATATATTTATATATAAATAATTATCTAGTTACTGACTAAAGTTAAATTACATTAAGAACAACACTGCGGAGTGAAATAAATAATAATTATGTCAACTGGACATCATGCTTTATGGACATTGCGGCAAACGCGCTTTCCTCGTGGGCTTACCAATGTCACCGAAAAAATAAGGTCGTGTTGTTTCCACTTCCATCTCTGCTTTCGTAAACTAGTGGACAATAAAATTTTAACTAGATACAGTTCGCTAGCTAACAAATTAAAGCAGGAATCCTGCTGTTTAGAAATGCGGTATATACATCACGTGGTCTGTTGTTTTGACACTTGTTATGACGTATTACTGTGAATGCTGGGAGTTGTAGTTCATTGTGAATTGAGAGCGTTACAAAAAAAAGTATTCGGACACAAACGTGTGAATGTCAGCGCATTAGAAGATTAGTTTTGAACCTTTATAGATGCATGGACACAGCATACAAGATAACGCTTTGCAATAATTAAGATGAACATTAACAATTAATATGCAATAAAAGCTTAACAGACATAAATGCTTTAGAAATTAATAACTAAAAGTTGTCAAGACCATCCATAGATGATAACCAAAGGCATTGTATATTAATAGTACATTTACAAATATTACACACACACACACACACATATATATATATATATATATATATATATATATATATATATATATATATATATATATGTGTGTATTACAATGACTGACTCTGTAGTTGTATTCATCACTCAGCTCACAAAATTATTAAGACTTTACAAACTAGTACAGTCCATTACAAATTTCTAAATAAAATAGGTCTCTGGGAAACATATTTATGATTTATAAGTGAGGTAGTCAATGATGCGCTGTGAAATGTTCAGTTTCGGGACCAGCTCCAGAGCTCTGGTGCCCAACACAGTCCTCAAGACGATACGGACCAGCTGCTGCAGAGACAGAGGGTTACCTTTAGAAATACAGAAAACAACAAATTAACAATAAGATATAACAACAGTCAGATAGTACCTGTGCAGACAGTAACATACTCTCATAGTGGAGCAGACAGAGATTAGCAGGAGACTCAGGTTTTGTGTAGTCTCTAGGTTTGTGACCCATTTTATCGCTTATGTTGACATCTCCACCGAACTCCACCAACAGCTCCACCAGGTCCTCTCTCTCGGCTCTCGCTGCATGATGCAGTGCCGTCTCATGGAACTTGGTGGCATTCACCTTTGCACCTTTAAGAGTTCAAAAATAACCCTGCAGAATGATCTAAAATAGTGGAAAATAAAACAATTTAAAAGTGCCTCACCTGCATTGAGTAGCAGTAGAGCGCAGTCAAAGTGAGCTTTAGCACATGCAGCATGTAATGGTGTCCCAAAATAAATGTCAAAGGCCTCCAGCAGCGCTCCCTTAGCTATCATGAGCTTCACACAGTCTGGATTACCTGCACAGATATGCACTCTTTATAACCATCATGACAAAAGGTCTCAACACAAAGCAATCCTCCTCCACGCTGTCTCACCTCGTATACAGGCCTCATGGAGGGGCGAAGCCGTGAGAGTGGTCAGGGAAGGGTTGACCGACGCTCCGTGATCCACCAGCAGCTTGACACTTTCTATGCTGCCAGCAGCGCAGGCGTGACAGAGAGGAGTACTTCCATGGATGGTGCGCACATCCACCTATACACACATGCTTATATGTAGATGAACAAGACAGATTTTTCTTCATTTTAAATACTGTAGATGTATCCCTAACACTAAAAGATTGTTTTTTTAAGGGCAAGTCTGGACATAGGCTCTCATTAAAATACACCTGGTGTTAAATCTATTAAAAGTTAAAGGTGGGTAGGCAATTTTTTGAGAGGATTGCAATAGTGAGCGAGCTTTGAAGGCATGAGATCCCACCCTCCCATCAGAGCACTTCATTTCGCCACTGATAGTGTTGCCACTGAAACATATAAGTTCGAGTCATAACATCACAGGCTTTCGTCTCTTTCAAATAACAGTAGTTAAGAAAGTGAACACAGCATAAGCTGGTTGTTTGGGTTCAGGAGGAACTGTAAAATGTGGCTGCTTTTTTGTTTGGGACACTGACAACTGTGAAATAACATGAAAGTTGCTGACACGTTGACAGACAAGTAGGACATTGTATCATTTCATTCGGACCTAATGCAATGATTGGACGAACATTTTCTGGTCACATGCCTTCCAAAGACATATACATAAATAAACATATTAATACATTTAGACCCCTTGACTTATTGCTTGCCATCAGGATGTGAAGAGACTTTCAACCAACATAAAAAAATATTTCTGGCACAAATCACCTACCATTAATTTATATTAGGCATTTTCTAGGATGATGTATTTGGAAATTAATATAAAACAGCAAGTTAATGTTTTTACTTCGCAGTACAGAGCTTTTATATGTATATTGGTGACCTTTTAATTACTGTAAACGAATATCTAAAAGAAAACATTTAGCCTTCTATAATGTAAATAAATACAATTTAAAAGGCTAAATTTATTTATTTGAATGTACACCTGAGCTCCTGCCTCCAGCAGTATTTGAACACAGTTTGGATGGGCTTGGATGCAGGCATCATGCAGAGGTGTGAAGTTATCCACAGTCACGACATTCACTGATGCTCCTGCTTCTATCAGCTGCTTTAACTGCAGGGCTCGACCCAGAGACGCAGCCTCATGCAGCGGCGTGCGGTCAGCCCAGTGACCTACAAATGCACTTTAGTGTCATTCATTTTCTCTTAGGAGTCAATAGAGCTTATGAAAAATATTTACCCCCCATCTATTGCAAAAGTAAGCAATTACAAGGATCAAATTTTAAGGATAAACACTCACCAATGTCACCATAAAACGTAGCTCTAGCAGCGGTGATTTCCATAACTAGACAAACGTACCTGACATTCAACAAATATTATTTATATAGCAAGCGAACAAGTTGACAAGGTAATAAACATGATCTATATTAAGATGCCGCATGTGTGGGTTGATTTACGACAACACGAATTAAATACGGCAAACAAGCAAAGGATTATGGGACATGTAGTACCGAAAAAGTTTGCCCTCACCCACATAAAAATAGCCTACTTACTATTAGTACTTTTTGAATATCAAATTGATTTTTATATCAAAGCAGCACTAGTGTGTAATAACATGTAAAAACAATATACAATAAAATATATACCTGTTGCAATGAGATGTTAATTTGAGTGACATACAAATAGAAAAAGGCACAAAAACCTAATATTACCATTAATATTTACTTTTTTTTTTTTTTTACGTAAGAGTGTTTTTCTAAAAGTCAACGAACATGAATTTCTGGAGATATTAGGCCTGATTATTAAAATAAAAACACACAGTCAGTTTTCCACAAGTTAACATTTTTACTTCGCAGTACAGAAATCATTTGAGCCCCATCCGTTGAGCATTTGTTGTTTCTTAAAACATTGGTGACATTTTGCACAGGGCCCTGGTCATGTCAATACTGCCATAGACATTTTGGTCCTTGCTAACACGTCAGAGCCGTTGAGAAGAACTCAGACACCGCTCCTCTCTCTGCTCTGAAGTGAGGGAGAAGGAGAGTTCCCTAACACACCTGACAAGCAGATTCCAGACTTACAGTTAAGCAGCTTTTCCCACTGATGTGCGATAACCTCCATGTTGTGGCCTTAGAATCACGCGTAACCCATCAGAAAAGAGATGCAAGGCAAAGCTGAAAGAAAACCCGGGCCTTCCAACAAGTAGCACAATTTACAGCTAATAGGGGGATCAGTTATGTCAAATCACATGAGCATATTGCAAAACAAATACTGAGTGGTTGGACATGGATTACATAAAAGATTATCTACACTGTGTGCTTGATACTTCCCTTCGATCTGTAAACACAGGAAATTGAAGAAATGGTGCCAACTCAGGATACTAGTTTAAGCACCAGTTGCAATTTGTAGGAAAATAGAATAATGCATAATCCCTGGAAGTTATCTCAGATGTAGAGTTTCTTTTAAAAATAAAAATGTTCTGTTAAACCTGCCCAAACTCAAAACAGATCGATTCACAATTCTGCAAACCCGATTTCCCGCTGCTTTAAGGTTTTCTTCTTTACAGCCAACAAATACATTTTAAAAATATGCATTTCTCCATCACTTGAATATATCTTATAATTTGGCATCTTTGGACTTTTCATATCCCATGTCTAAGCAGGTTGAGATAAAGATCACATGATGGAATCTAAATGCAGGGCGTTGATAAACAATCAGTGCAAAATGGATCTCGATTCCTGATTATAAAAAGCAGACTGGCAGAACCTTCTCCCCTTCTCCCCCCGAAAATGCTAAATTCGTATAACAGTTTACATGAAATTCCATTATGGGAAAAACATACACTTGTATAGCCAGCTCGCCCAATTTGTTTGCCTTTTTTTTTTTCCTTTTCTTTTTTTTTAACATTAAGATTATGATCGTCTGAATATCTGATATTCAAGAGCAGCTGGAGCTAGTTTACTGGTCAGCACCGTCTCCGAAGATATCATTCTTCTTGCGCTCCATTTCGGCAAAGTCAAACTCTGTGCCCGTCATTCTCTTGTAGATATCTTTGATGTCGTCGCAGGTCGTCTCGAAGTGGGTCGTGGCATCGTAGGAGCGAGAGATGAAGACCTGGGTGCAAATACAAATGTATCTTCAAAGTACTGTAATCAGTCTTATGTCAAGCTAGCACAACGTAAACACTTACCTGGCTGTCAGCTCCCAAGTCAGTTGGTGCATACTGATCACTAATGCTCACAAACCTGCAAAAAGGAACACATACAGAAATTATTTTTTTTATCCGATTGCTTTCACGTCAAAGTAGGTTTTAGATGTCAGCGAGCGCATGCGGACATACTTCTGCTCAACTGGCTCCAAAAGGTCCAGGGCGGGTTTGATCTCTTTCTCGGGGTCGTTGGTCTCCACAGTGGTGCTGACGATGGCTACGTATTTACCCTGGGCTGCCACATTGTGTGCGTAAGAGATCATGCACACATAGATATCTAAAAGAAGAATTTATAAGTACAATAATACATCAAAAACAGTAATATTATGAAATAACAGGCTTTAATTTTTACGATGTCAAATATTTCCAAATTTAATTAATTCTCGTTTTGGCAAAGCTGCATTTTTCCATCATTACTCCAGTCTTCAGTGTCACATGATTCAGAAATCATTGCAATATGCTGATTTGCACACCGGGAAACCTTTATTAATGTTGAAAACAGTTGTGCTGATTCATATTTTTATGAAAACTGATACGTTTTCAGATTAGAAGTATAAATATTTAAAAACTACATGCCATCATTTTAAAATCAGTCATTTATAAACAAATGTAACTTTCAAACTAAAAGACTGTTCACAACAGCATATTTTTATTGTGGAAATTTCACTGGTATTTTCTATTGCCTACTGAATTTTAGTTCCTGTTGACACTTAAAGGATGCCAAACTTTCTAAATGTAAGCAAATCAAAAATAATGTGAGATTAAAATCTGTTTGTGAACAAAAGCCCATACAGCCAGAGAACCATGACTTCCTGTCAGACTAACCGTGCTTCCTGTTGACCTGATTCTGAGGGATGATGATCTGGCAGGAGTTGGCATCACTGGTGTTCTTTATGGGGTGGCTCATGATGCAGATGACCCGGATCACCTGACCCACCTTGTTGACTCGGTCCATGACATAGCTGGGATCACAAATCAGCTGCTTGCAGCGAGCAATCTGACCATGAGGAATAAACATTAAATCGCAGCACATTTTAAAGATTGTTTAGATTTCACACCACTCAACACAACTCACCTCTCCCTCAGATTTGACGCCCACCACTTTGCCGTTCTCTACGACAATTTCCTCAATGGGCTTGTTCAGCATGTAGGTTCCTCCATAAATGGCACTTAATCTGTGAATGACAAAAATAACCTGCTAGTGCACGTACAGAGTCCTGCAACCTAAGCACACTGGTAATGCACGCAGACATGTTTACAGTGCTGCGATTCCCAATATGAAATGGCAGTTGGGGAAACTCACCTGGCAAAGCCTTGGGGCAGCTCTCCTAGGCCATAGAGAGGGTACAGATATGGACTCTTTCCGTATCTCGCCAAAGACTCACTGTACAACTTAATCCTGTTTATCGTCTCCATGCAGGGCTGATCCAGGTAGCTGAACAGATAGGAAGCACAAACACCACAGCTTTAACGTCAAGGGACAAACGAGCTTGCGCGGATCGCTTAGTGTTGTAAACTTATGCCAAAAAAAGTGTGATGAAGTTTCGACTCACTCGTCTGTGCGGTAGAGAGCGAGAGCATGGCCGGTGAAGTCGACAACATCCTGTCCGAGGTCGAACTTTTTATACACATCCCGCATGGTGGTCTTTTTAGGGTCCACTCCCTCCAAGGTCTTTGGGTCGTTTTCATCAAAGTTGGCAACAAACACGAGGAACTTCCTGAATCTTCTTTTCTCAAAAAGTCCCATGAGGCCTGAGAGAAGTAATATGCAAAAAAATATTTTATTAAATAAAAATACTCCATCAGCTCCATGTCACACTATTTTTGAATGGATTTATAAAAAATAAATCAATAAATAAAAAACACACATGCTAGCATCTCTCACTTAGTTTGCAAACCTTAAAGAACAACTACAGAATTGTTACACACGCTACAATTACATTATGGAACAAGATTAATAAAAAGGGAAGTAGGGCGAGACAGCCAAAATCAGCACTTCACTGTAATTCCTCTTGCACATAAAAAACAAAAAACAAACAGACCTTGTCATCCATTCAGGCCATATATAGCATTATAGTTTCAATAAATATTTTCAGTTTGAGAAAAAAAAAGTGCCTTGATCATTACTTTTTTTCTCTCCGCTCTAATTTCAATTTAAGTTATTTATAATGGATATTAATTTTAGTGCTTCAACCTAAATTAATTTCAGATAGTTTGCAAGGCGACATTTATACTGTTTTAGTTTAAGTTTTTTTAAACCAATATTTATAATTCACTTTTTCAATCAGGATTTTTTTTAAACTAGTTTTAGGTAAACAATAATAGCCTTGGATCAAATAAAACTCCAGTCTAGTTAGATGGCAGATGAACATTGCATAAAAAAAGAAAATGATAAGAACTGGCTTAAAAGTTACAATCTGAAAAAACCTTTCAGCAGTCTGAAAAATAAAATAAAACAAGAAATGTCTCCGTTGCAAACAGAGTATGGGGTATTGAATCTTGTTTGTGCTTAACTTTAGATGATCAGAAGAATACGAATGTCACTTACTGGATGCCAGAGCTTCAGTCTCAGTGGAGGGGACTTTGTAAATGCTGCCCTTTTTGTAGACAAAGCTGCCCTCAATCACTTTGAAGTCCAGATAACGCGTCACCTGTGTGATCAGGAGCATACGCACCAGCTGACCTATGAATGTGAAAAGGACACAAAAAAGGCAAACAAACAGATCAAAACAATAATTCTGACTTGGTTCCAACTACTGAGGTTTTGTATTCTTGAGGCATTTCAAGAGTGACAAAACTACTAAGCAACAGGACAGTTGTGGTAAAGGGATCCAGCAGCGCCTGCTGTGGAGCACTCCAGAATGTGCTGTGTGTTTGACAGAGATCACAGATTCCAAACAGTGACGACTGAAGGGTAAATGTAGAGTGAGATGTTATTGCTTCCTACCATTGGCCATCAGAAACTTGGGAATGAGGTCCACGTTCCAGTCGCGGCCCTTTCCCATGGACTCAGGGGGGCTGCCAGGGAGGCTGAAACGCTTGTACAACTGTGAGCAAACCAAGAGACAACGTTAGTGTCTGTGGAGATTGAGACGAGCTGTGGGGTCAGAGGTCAAACAGCAACTTACATCCTCCAGAGGGGTGATGGAGGCACTATCCCCCCCATAGTATGAGTTCCTGTCCATGTGCAACACCTTCTTCCCCTTCACAGACATAATCCCAGACAGGATGCATTCCTAGAGGAAATACACAAACAGCTTCAGTACAACATATCTCGTATATAGTCCAAGTCATTCAAAATGTAGTCATGTTTTGCATAATATGATGAATAGCAGTCTTCTAGTGGTTTTGAGGCAAGCTGCCGCCTCATTAAACAAAAATATACAGTTTCCAAAATATAAAACGTCTGTTTTAGACAAAGCTTGCATTATTTGTTCTACAGAACTAATCCAAGCAGGTTGACATCCAGCAGAAATGCCTTTAAAACAAGTCCTAGCACATTTTTTATTTTTCAATGGCAGTGTGAAGTAGGTCAAAGGGACAACGGAGGAACGTCCTGCAAGCATTGCATGAATGCCAAGACTGGAACAGACAGCTTTACTCAACATAAACTGTTGCAGAAACAACTAAACCTAGTTACAGGGCTATAAATTACACAGAAGTGTAGAAATAAACTGAGCATGTAATAAAAGCATGTTAAAACCTTTTCAAGTCAACCGTGAACACTCCTGACCAATCAATTTTTTAGTTTTACAACAGGATTAAAGAAATAAAAATAAAACACAGAAGGGTTATTTAGTTATTTTTTATATTACTACAATACTAATACCTTTAGGTATGTTTCCATTTTATTAATATATTAATTTTATGCACTTGTCATTTATATATATTTTTATTCAGTTTAAGTACTTTTAGTATGTCAACTTTAAATTTGAGTTAGTTGCCAAAAACATTTTAAATTTAAGTCATTCATCTAATTTTTTATTTCAGCTTTATTTCAAGTGCATAAATTATAGACTACAATAACACGGTTCATAACATCTTACAATCACAGAGAACTTTGCTTGGAGATATCCTATAGAAAGACAACATGGATGTTTAAAGAAATGCTAAAACATTTCTCTCAAAGGCCATAAACATTTAGAAGCAGTGAACCAACGGATCACGTGAAGGTGAGGACTTTACACGCATTGCAGGCTATCGAATGACAATACTCAATGACATAAACTCCTCCATTATCCAGCAAGCAACAACATTGTTTATTTCATTACAACATTTTATTTTTAAATGTACATTTATGCATTTGGCAGACGCTTTTATCCAAAGCGACTTACTTGAAGTACCTTGAAGTAATTCATTCAAGGTACACATTGACTTTTAATCAGTTATTTCTGGGAATCAAACCTATGACCTTAGCGCTGCAAACACCACACGCTACTGTTTGAGCTATAGAAAAGACAACTGCAAATAATTTGACTGCAAATGTTTTGATGCATGAGAGTAGCAACACCCATCCGAGAGGTGAGCCAAGGCCTTAGGATTACCAATATCTAAAGACAACGGCTGCTTTGCATCACACTGCTAAACTAGGACAGGTTAGGATGGGCTACATTCAAGAACACCTACATTTCAGCCAAAATAGCTGAATACACTGGCCTATACTACTAGAACCAGAAGGTGTTTAATCCACAATCTCTTTGCTCTATGAAGGAAAAACACATGCACAACACAAACAATCACTGTCTTCAGTCAGTGCACACCAAAGTGGCAGTTCAAGATACTTGCTTTTCAGCTTTTTTTTGGTCTTGGAATGTGTAAAAAAAATGTGCTTGTTTTACACAAAAAGCAGTTTCTCATGCCCACAAAATCAATGTCCTCACCTCAAATATCCATGAATCAACTGCTCTCAGGTCAAAGGATAAGTTCGTTTAAAAAGTTAAATCTTTAAACAAAATGCTTGTACCAAATCCAAGGATCTTTTTAACAGCAATAAGAGTTAAACGTTAACATCCACTGTAAAACACAGGGTACAAGTGAACACCACCTGTTTCTCCTTACTAAAGAAAAAGGCTGTAGTCACATGAAAGGCCCTAAGAAAAGCTCATAACATTTCAATTTTATCCCTCTTTCATGGTGTTAAACATCAACTGGGATCTAGCATTCTGGAGTTAGAGGACTCTCTCAGTGTTATTACAGAAATCATCACGCTAAAGGAAACACTTCTCCACAATTCCTGCAACAGCAAACTCAATCATCAATCATTTGAGGTCCCTTTTGTTTGCTGCCTTCGCCTTGTCAATCCACTATAGCTGATTCATCCCATTGATTATGCAGAGAAAGAGGAGACTACACAATAATATGAGACAGTATTGCTGCCAACAGCAAGAAAAGAAAACAGAGACAAAGTAACAAGTGTATCACAACTCCTATTATGGCATGTAAAAGAAAAATAGAGACAAAACCCTCTGTGACATTTGTTCTATTACAACTCAGAGACGTTTACGCATCAACGTTTCTAACTTCCAGCCACTACACCGGCCTGCTCAGGCTAAATGGATTATGCAATAAGCCATGTAATACCAGAGCTGTACAGAGGGACCACGGCCTCAGGAACTGAGGAATTCCTTATAAAACATTTGAGACGGGAGCATAGCGGCTTTTTATCGTTTGTATGCCACCCTCAGCTTACCACTCTTGTCTGATTTGCAGAACTAAACATAAGACGTCAGATTCGGTTCCTCTACAAAGCAAACCAACGCTGTTCTGCTGCTCTACTGATAGCCTACAGCAGCGCTGCACAAACACGTCCTCTGTTCACTTCCCATACTTCCTGTTTTAGGGGTACCACTTTAAACTCATTAAACCAAACCAATAAATTGTGCAATTTTAGATATCCACAATCAATGGTTTTAGTGCACATTTGAGTCTGGGAAGATTAGTATGGATCACAGCTCAAAATCTATACACGCTTTATGAGACTACAAATTAACTGAGGGACTGACATTACAGTCAGCATGAAACAGAAGACACCTCTTGTGATGTATATCCAAGTGAAACGGCTTCCGAACAAGACAAAGTGTAGGGTGGGAATTGATTTTGATTATAGGGAATTGATTGGACGGTTGTGGTTTGCCATTAATTTGAGTGACAGGTCATCTCACCCAAACCACATCATTAGAAAAAAAAGATGCTGCTGTAAGAGGAAGGGAAAGTTGTTTTGAGGAATTATTGCAGCAAAATAATTTTAAAATAAAAGGATGTGGATGGATATATCAATTAGAAATATATATTTATACGTAATTATTTTTTAGAATAAAGAAAATAAATTTGGATTTTATGGTGACTTTAAGCAAAAAAATAAACAAAAAGTGTTATTTTAATCCTGTTTAGATTAAAAGGATGTAAAGTATTCAGAAACAAATGACTCCATCTCCAAAAAGTACAGTAACAGCCAGGAATCATTTTCATCTTGAGCTTTTCCTGATGCATAATCTTTATGTAAATATTTACAAAGATGCTATAAATAGTGTAATTTTGCAGCTAAAAGCCCAATGGGTTTTATCATATGCATGCATAATGTCGTTTTTTTTGAGCATAAAGTAACTTCCTTACTGAATGAAAGGGCCTTTAAAGTATTGTACTGGAATATGAAATGAGGGTTTTCTGTTTGGCTTGAGGGTGTGGTTGTTTACTGACCTATATTGACGCAATAAACCTCAAAATCGGTTAATTCTGTAATTTAAAAAACAGGAAAATATAAAATAACTCAAAATAACTTTGTCAACCTCTTGGAAAAAATAAATAATATACACCTCAACATCACGCAAAACACTGATAATTAATAATTACCTGCGTTTTGAAAAGCAGAAGAAAATACTGCATGCAAACAACTTCCTATTAACTTAAAAGAATAATAATAACCCTTTACATGAGTAGTTGGTGATCGTTTATTAGCTCAAGCTGTCTTGTTGGCACTGCAAAAATATGAAAGCTTCAATACAAGTGATCTCAAATATCAGACTAAAATAGCAAAACACGAGGATTCATCGTGCTTTATTAGCATGATAAGCGATATGAAATTCTCTTGTGTAATCATAAACCAAAAGTCAAATTTGTTACCGAGGCCTTTGAGGTAGCATTAGCTGCGCCAATGAACGCCTATAACATATGCTAAAGTTAGCATCTATAGAGAGAAGCATATCCCGTACGGTTTTAATAAACACCGATAAGCTTGAGGCTAGAATTAGCAGTGAAGCTTATTAGCATTTCCGATAGAACTGGACAGGCTGCCGATTAGCATGATGCTAATTTTAGCATGTTAGTAATTAGCCTCCTAGAGAGCGGTGCATTCAGAGCAGCGCCGAGCAAGACCGAAACGGCCATTTCTGCCTGTTTTAACAACAAATAAGCGTGCGTATTTGGATGAGATAATATTCTGATACCGTCAGCCCGGTTCCCAACACGATAACGTCGTATTCTTCATTCATTTTTCCTCGTCTTTAATCCCCTTTTCCTATGCGTCGGCGCGAAGAAAATGGAGATCTTGCAAAGCTGGAAATGAAAGAAGTGCGTTGTCACGTCACCCAGAGAGGGCGTGGCCGAAATGGGCAGGGCGCGCGCGTTCTGAGACGCGATTGGTGGACTGGGTTGTCAATCACCGAGGGGACTTGATTCATCCCAGTGACTCGAATCACATGCCTAAAGTAAAATTGTACCAATTATTTGATTTTCCATTGGCTTATATCTATGTTTATGAAGAATAATACAGCTAGGACTGTTTTTGTTGTCAAATATGAGGCATATATATCCGACCATGGATTTGTTTTTGTTTTGTGACTGATTTCCATTATTGAAAACTCACTAAAAATAGTTTTTTTTGTAGTTTACATCGTTATGCCAGTTGGTGACTGATAGTACACTTTTATGAATGAGTAGGGAAAACTTAATTCACCCAAACGATTCATGAACAGCAAAGTGTTTTTCTGAGCAAAGTTTTTATAACAAAAATCTCTAGTTGATTAGCATGTTTACATCTAGAAGACACTTTTTTTTTTAAAGTTTGCTCATCTGCAGTACCTCTCTATGACGTTTCCAGTCAGATTTTAAATAAACGTTTAGAAAATATCTGTAAGACGTTTATGATTCAGAATAAATGTAAAACTGATATCTTAAAGACGTTTCTCAGATGTTTTTACACCACAGACACTTTCCAGATGAAGAGTTCCTTACCAGACGTCTTGCAGAAGTATGTGTGTATTTGGGAGGGTTTCATGTCACACGAAAATCCACAAATAAATAATTTACCACATGACTTTCATAAAAAGCATTTATTTTGCAACTTTGTATCTCTATTTCTGCTTAATAGTCATTCAAAGCAATTCATTTTGACACATTGAATTGACGCATTATTCATTTGACACAGACAGCGATTACATATCAAGACTTTCAAACAATTTTTTAATGTTTATTTTTTGGGCATACTGTCTGGCTGTATTGCCTGTGTTGTCTTCAGTATCTGTGAGTCCCAGCTGCAGCAGTGTCTTAACGGCGTCCACATGCTGGCCAATGCAGGCCATATGTAGAGCTGCAAACCATTAAAAAAAAAATTCACTTTGCTTTCTAATAAACAAATCCCATGTATGGCATCTCATTAAGGTGACATGCAGTGAGATACACTGTAAAGTGTACTTTCTACCTGATCTTCCTTTTGCGTCTCTTGCGTGAAGATCAGCGCCCAGGGAAAGCAGTGTTTTTATGGTGCTTGTGTGTCCTTCCTGAAAAATAAGCATTGAGATTGAAGCCAGATTAGAAGAGGAAGCTTTCTGAAAGTGTTATCTCAACTGTGCTTCATGTTTAATTCAACAGATACAACCTTAGCAGCATAGTGCAATGCAGTCAGTTCCAGTTTTGTGGCTCTTGAGTTTATATCGATACCAAGGTGACGCACAAGAAAAGAAAGTGCATCTTCTTGAGCAGTAACAGATGCCTGGTGCAGGGGCTGTGCTCCGAGAACATCAACAGCTGAGGGACATGCCTAAACCAGATAAATGCGTACATAAACATGTTCACATCTAGTAAAAGGACGACAACATAAATTAATGATATGTGGAAATATGTGCTTTACCTGGTGACTCACAAGGAGCAATTTTGCAATAGCTATGTGTCCATTCCTAATGGCATCCATAAATGGTGTGACTCCACAACTGTCCTTCTCATCCGGCTCATAGCAACAACTGAATTAACATGCAAACCATGTGAGCTATATACCGTAATAAGGACCTGTGCTATTCACAAAATGTTCACTCAATGTTACCTTTTAAGTAGAATCTTCACTGCATCCTCACAGCCATGCATAGCTTGGGTGAGAAAATGGCATGGAAAAAAGATACATAAATGCATCACGGTAATTTTGAAAAATGATTAATTCATGTGCTGCCTTACCAGCAGTGTGGAGGGGCGTCCTGCAAGTCTTGCTCTTTGTTTTCCAGACCTTACGTTTGACCAGTAGGAGATGGTTTATGATGGCTGGATGTCCTTCCCTGCATGCAATGTGGAATGAGTTCCATCCATCCTTGTTCTGCAGCATTGGGTCAGCACCATGATCCAGTAGCTCCTGGATGACCTCAAGGTTTCGTCGTGTACAGGCCATCATAAGAGGGGTCCTAGAGACGTTAAAAGAAGAAACTAAAACCTAATTCTAAATATAAATACTATAATAGTACATCAATAATACTGTTGTATAAGTAAAGGTGTAGGAAAATAATCACTCAGAAATAGACTACTTCTCCACACTATAACTGTACAAGTTATATTTTGAGCACAAATTTACAATGAGAGTTATTATATTTACTTTAAATGTTTGGACACATTTGAGCTATTTTTAAGTTAAAAGTTGTATACAATTAGTACATTTTATTGTATATTTATTTAATAAAATAGTTATATTCTACTATAGTATTTATTCATATTTAACTTTAATAGCTTTAATTTAATATATTTTTTACTTTTATTTATAATGTATTCAAATATACTTTATTTTGATTATTCAAAACACTCCTTAATAGTTTTTAATATATATATATATATATATATATATATATATATATATATATATATATATATATATATATATATATATATATATATATATATATAACAAGATAAAGTGTTAACAAATAGTGTAAATTGCAGACAAATAAAGTGTTAAATCATCCACATCCCGAGTGTACGTCTTGTCGAAGAGTGAAACGATTTGGGCCAGAAAAAAACAAAGGTAATTTATAATTATTTTAGAAAAACATTTCCTTCGAGCCGGATTCGAACCAGCGACCTAAGGATGACAGTGTTATACCTCTACAGTCCTCCGCTCTACCAACTGAGCTATCGAAGGAGTTGAGATTCTTCCGAGCTGTCTGATTCCATATTGCATTCACTACATACTAATTAAAGAAGTCATTATATATGACGTACCAGTCTGCTTTCTTCAAACTGTCTATTTTCGCTCCACTGGCAATGAGATACCGCACACACTCACAATGACCCATAGAAGAAGCCTCATGCAGAGCTCTCTTGTAGTCGCTGTTGTACACTTCAATGTCCATGTTGAGCTCCTCTACCAAATAACGCAAAATGTCCACGTGTCCATGTCTGGCAGCATAGTGCAGTAAAGTATCTCCAGATTTCCCGAAATGAGCATAGATGACAGACTGCTTGTTTTCGTGCTCATTGAGTTGCTGTTTAACTGTGCACAGCGCACCATGCTGAATTGCTTTGATTAAGTGTTTTAATGTGCTTTCTTCCTCCATTTGGCACAATCAAATCCTGCTAAATAGACTGCTGTAAAGATTAAATTTATAGACTTTAGTGATGCATTACTTGTGAAATGATAACAACAGAGACCTCCAGTGGGTTTACGGCATGATCGTTAAAATGTGACGACGACTCCACATTTTAATAATCTTCAAAATAAAAGTCCCATTATTAGAATGTTTTAAAAATGTAGTACGTATTTATCTTTGTAAAATACAGTATTTGCAAAGAACTCATAGCAAAATTAAAGTACAATAGAAAAGTGACAGCAAAACATAGATAGATAGATAGATAGATAGATAGATAGATAGATAGATAGATAGATAGATAGATAGATAGATAGATAGATAGATAGATAGATAGATGAAAGTGTCTTACAAATGATTTTGCCTCCAGGAGAATTGTACATATATCATTTAATATTTTTACTTGGGGCATTAGCCTTTTATTACAGCACAATTTGCATAATTTATCAATACCGTTTGTGTACAACCACAAAAACCATGACAGTTTGATTTTTTTTCATCAGTTTACATTAAGTGGAAAACCAGACGGATTATACAAGCATATCTTTGTACAGTCAGCATACATATTTAGATTTGATTAATTTTTCATAATCCTTTTCTCTTTTTGTAAATAGAATCTGGACACAAAAATAGTATGAACAAACCACCAACAAAACATGCAACATCCAAAGTGAAAACACCATACGTTTCCTGATTCTACTTTGAGTCAGTAAGGTCAACATCTGTTCTATATTATACAGGGTTAAACTGGTGTCTGTTGTGCAGGTCAAGTCCAGTCCATCAGAGGCAAGCATGGGGAAAGCTTTTACCCTAGTGCATGTACAACATGTAACACACAGATCAAAACACAATCGCTCTGCTCCTTTCCCTCACACATGCTCTTCGTTGAACCAGAAAACTAATACAAGATCATATTTGTACAAAAAGAAAATTATTATTTTTATTTACATGGCTTCTTTTTGTTTAGCTTTCTTTGTTTTGCAGAGGTGAAAGAGTTTGAAAGAGAAGTGCGAAAGAGTGTGTGGCGAAGTAAAATTGGAGCATGCACGGATTATTCAAAGGAGGCTGGGTATGAATTCATGCCACAATTGTTAAATGATGATCTTTTCTTCCTCATCAAATTTGTAAACATAAAAAACACGCATTCTGGGAGATCAGAATATATAATGAAAGCTGAGCGTTGTATATAAAGCTGAGTGTAGTGAGATAGTTGTTTCCAGACGCTGTGTTTGAAGGGAGGAGAATGACAAATCAGTCTGCCATGTTCTGGTAAACACACATTTCATTATGTACATAACTAGCAGTTAAATAGTTGAGTAGGTTAATTGCCCTATGTTTTTGAAGACTCGTTGTTACATGACCTCAAAACAGCAATAAAAAATTAATAAAACAAGCATCAAGCTAAAGACACAACCAAGTATATACATAAAACCAAACATTTTTACCATGTGAAAAAAAACGTACAAAAATAAAAAAGTCCTCATTCGTAATGCTTTATCTGTCCTTCAACCACTAAACAATAAGTACACCAGATGCATTTTTTGTTGCATAGAATAACATAGACAGAACCTGTGGATTTTGGTAGTTTGGCACAGGCTAAAGGTTGAATTAACCCTTAACGCTGGACGTTTGAGTGAAATATAAGTGCTTGACCTGTAAAATGGCTGGATTTTGTGTGGTAAAGGTTGTATCCACACATCCTAATTTTCAAGGCATAAAACATAAAAAAACAACATATAAATAACACTAATGGCATTTGATTTAAGTGTCTGCATTGCGAGGTGGCCACACTTATCTGAAAGTTATGAGATGGTGCGCTTAGCGTCTCAATGTCTCCTTTGAGACATGTAAACTGAGGAGATAATTACAGTTAGTCAAAGTGATCAGTAAAATTACAAATAACTAGCCAATAACGTTTAAGCAAGGCTTTTTTTTCATCGAAACCTGAGTGTATAGGAATTTGTTTTTAATAAAACATAATATCAGCATTGTATCAGCAATATGATGATTTCAACATCTGGACAGACACTACATTGACCCATTCAAACTCGAATCCTCAAGTAATCAAGAGAGACCGATGCGTACGTGTTCGTGTGGGGGTTTGACAGTGTTTGACTGTTTTAAATGGCAGGATGTTCCGCTTTTACTTTTCTTTTTTTGATGAAAATGCAGAAAAAAACTCTCAACCTACATTCGTAAAATGCTAGACACAAAGTGCAAATCATATAACAGTGCTGGATTTGACATTTTCAACTGATGCCGCTGTATATTGGAGATTTCATTTTGTCACATTCACCAAATAAGATAGCAAATCAAAACTATAAATTTCTATGTGAGCATAAGAGACTGGCAGTTTTCTGAAAAGTTTAAATTATTTGTTATAATCTGCTTCTTGATTTATTGAGTCATAGGGCTCTGAAACTATATCTGAATTCAATATCGCACAGTGAAAGACAAAAGTGTTGCTTCTGTGAGTGGAAATAACCGCACTGACACAACGACTCATCACAACACCCAATAAATCATATTTCATTAATTTCAATCTGTCTATAGTATACCATAAAATACTCTTCTAATCCATTAATAATATGCTTTAAATATCAGTTCAACACATAATAACATCTGAAAGGGAATGTAAAATAACGATAAATATCTTAACTGAATTTGTCTCTATCATACAAAAATAATGTATATGATATCTGTCTCTATCTGTAAATAATCATAACGTTCTCTTATGAATAATGCACAAACGGGAAAGTTTCACTCTATCATTTAACTCTCTGTTGTGGACCAATTGTACACATATTATTATACATACACCAGTATAAATATGTGACGATAAGTGTGAGTGATTGTGAAAGTGCATGTACACATAAACAAATGAACATTGTGTCTATCTCCAGCTCAATTTTTGAGCTTTTCCCAAAGTAGAGATCTGCGTCTTGTCACTCAAGGTCAGATCTTTACTGTAAACACCATTATACACCTGTTTCTCCATGGCTTGGGTTAACACAATCACACGTGCCAGTGCAATCGGGAAGCTCCCTGTGTCGGCCTTCCAAATTCAGCTCAGTTTAGTTCCAAAGAGTGCGGCAGAGATGTGCGACTCCACTGCCTGGTCTGTCCTCGCGCCTCATCTGACCGCCGTCTTTAGGAGTGGATCTGAGCTGTGCTGGCCAGCAGCTTGTGCCAGCTCACCACCCGTTTCCGCAGGTCTACCTTATCCAGCCATACGTAGGCTTCGCCGATTAGGGTCTTCTTTACAAACTTGCCTCCATTTGAAACAAGAAAAAGCTGCCAAGATTGGAATAAATATGAATATTATTTTAAGCTGGATCATGTTTTATGCATGTGCACAGGGTGTATCGATGCCGTACCTGAATGGAATGGCCTGTGGGGTTCATGCAGAAGCGGAATGTTTCGTTGAAAGATGGTTCGCGATCATGACGACACACTCTGGTTTTCTTCTTGATGATTCTTTTCTGAGTGGCCACATTCACCACATACAGTTTCACATACAGGTCTGTAAAAGAACATCAAAAGAAATAGGCATTTTGAGCTGTCATTACATCTACAAATGTTTATTTCTTTATTATTAAGTGAGAATTTATAATATTAATGCATTGAGACATCTCTCAAAAGTCCAAACATTTAACCCCCAAAACGTAAGAAACAGTTTTTTTCAATTAAATTAAATTAAATTCCTGCAGGACTGCAATAAAACCTGCACTCAAAAATTCCTCAAAACTGCAGCAGTTGGGTTCATTGAGACAGACATTAAATTCAGAAATTAAATTAAAATCCTGCTTGTTAGCTTTAAGGCTAATGCTATTATGTAGCATCATGCATGCTAGTATATTCCTAAACATTGACAACAGCAATATTTTGTAAATATGCATAGGGAAAATGGGCCAAAAATAGTGATGACTTCTGTGTTTTTCCAATCAAATGCTCTCTAGGGTTTTTTAGTCCCGCCCCCCAATGCCATCTGTCATATTAAAGCAATAGCAAGTAGCAAATCTAGCTATGATGAAAGCCTGATGGCTATTTGAATCATGTCAAAACTATTTGTATCCACCCCATTTCTGTAAGAACATTTGGGAAGTTTATATCAGTGAAGCAATGTGTATATCAACTGTAACTGTAGATCAAATCGACTCATGTTATAATGTCATACGAGTATTTGTGTTTGCGGTCACGTGTCTTCTTACCCGGGAGGTGGTCGGGAGACTTAAATTTGTAGGTGATGTTTCTGCACTGTAGGATCTCAAGCACCAGGTGTTCTCCCTCTGTCTTCATCTCCTTCTTTAGGGCAATCTTTATCTCCCCCATGACCTGAGTCTTACCTAAGCACGCACATACACAGACACATCAAAATCTGAGTTCATCTTCCTATTCCTTATCTCTGTAACTCTTCTTCCAACATTCTGCAAATCTCTGAGCCACATGAGGAACATAAACACAGCGATAAATAACATTGCACAGGAAATAGATTGATTCAGGAAGAACTGCATTTTTTCCCAACTAACATAAGGCACAGATAAAAGAATAATATAATATAATATATTTTACATTTACGCTTTTATCCAAAGCAACTTACATTGCATTCAAAGAACACATTGAATCAAATTCTTGCTTTCTCTGGCCCCAATATATATGGGGCCAGTAATATATATAATATATATTATAATATATATATAGGGCCAGTAATATATATATATATATATATATATATATATATATATATATATATATATATATATATATATATATATATATATATATATATATATATACACACATTTAAATTAATATATATTGTTTTTTGTTCAGCAAGGATTCAAAAAATTAATCAAAAGTGTCAGAAAAGCATTTATAAAGCTACAAAAGATATCTATCATTTTATACAAAAATGTATCTTTATCACAGCAATAAATTGCATTTTAAGTCATATAAAATAGAAAACAGATCATTTTTGACAGAAATCATTTAAAATTTTGCGCACTCAAATACACTGCTATTGAACATGCACAAATAATCACAAAACCACACAACATCCCATGCAAACATTACCCTCTGCATCTCCATGAGCGGATTTCACAGCTTCTGTGCCGTTTGGAATCTTTCCACTGAATAATAAACAAAATCAGGGCAGAGTACACATGGAGTACCAAGAAAGGGAGGTAATTTAAATAAAAGTGTTCTAGATTTAGTAATATCAAATAAAACCAAGTAACTAGATTATTTAAAACAAAAAATGATTAGCAATTATTATGAGAGTCGTTTGGAAAAAGCACTCACAATCTGGGAACCTGGAAGATAGCGCTGTCCACTGCATTGGTCCCGCCCTCTTCATCCAATAGGCTAAAGGCACTGCCACTCAGACCGCTGTCCAATGAGGCTGCAGTAACAGGAGCATCACCAGATCTATGGCTGCGGGACGCTGTTTTTGAAGTGGACTATGTGAGTTGCACAAGTCACATACACTACTCATGACTGGCAACTATCATTTATGGGGTAGATGTCCACATATCCACTCCCAAAACATATACACATACATACACACAAATATATACTGCTACTGCTGGCAACATTTAAAGAAAGCATGACAGCACTCCATAAATGAAAGGAAATATCACAGACAGAGATATGCTAAGCAGACATCAGATGACAGACGCAAAAGCACAGACAGAACAAATTAAACTATTCATTAGTAAACTGTGTGTTTGAGTTTTGCTCTTAAATTGTTTTGCCTGAGTAATTACATTATGCTAATTCTGATAGCATTATGTTAAGTTGATTTTAATAGTGACTTACATTTAATCAAATTAGATTATTGTGTTTGACTGAGAGTGATGGCGATGGTGTGACGTGGGATGCATGATTTGGCACGTAATTCATGCACACAGTCTATTTCAAACAGATTCAGCAACGGTAACGCTAACACCAGGCATCTCTCTTGGGAGGGTCAGGGGATCAGCGCTTCTTTCTAGGAAGCACGTTGCTGGACTGTTGAATGAGACCGAGACTCGCTGCATGAATTTCCTGTGAAGTGGCAAAGGGCGAATTCCAGTCGGAAGTGAGCATCACTAGGCCCTAATCTACTCTACTCTGCAAAGTTAAGGCCTGTTCATACCGACAGAAATGTTCGGTTCAAATATTTCAGACCAGTGTTGCCAAGTCCATTATTGAGATGCTTTCAAGTTGTTACCAAGGGTTAATTTCTAAAGCCATATGTACAATTTTGGTGCGCCAACTCCCCCAAAACACTCCCCAGACACCCTTAGATGTATGAATTCAGTGGAGAATTTGGCCACCTGACTAAAATCGCACTGGACTATACTCTTGACTGGTAATTGGGCTACTTTTGTTGCACAGACCTGGCAATCCTGGTTCAGAACAATATGAAAAACAATGGTAGACAGGCGGAATGAAAATGCAATTTCACTCTCTCACTCTAGGTGGCGGCTACGGAAAAGTTTTTTTATTATAATTTTCTTATGTGTGTCTTAGTATATGATTTGCTATTTGCAACTTTCCATCTATTTCGTTGTCACAGAGAAGAAACAAGTCAAATAGCAGTGATATGCTTTCAAACAGTCAAACATTTTGTATTCGTTTTGATGCTTTATAAAGACAGAGAGGATAAAGTAAAGCATTTTCCCACTGCTATTCCCTGTCACTTAGCAATAATGTTTTTTTTTGTAATTGCACCAAGTCATTGTTTTACGTAACAGCAGTGTCTCCGAGCACATGCAAAATTTTAATTCTTATTGGTTGGTTTATTTTCTTCATTAGAACACCTCTCCATAAATATGTTCCAGACTAATGTTCCTGACAGTCTGAACAGATACATTAACTGCTGTTTATTGAACTGAATTTTCACAACATTCATCTTGGTGTGAACAGGCCTTAACTTGATAAAAAAAATATTCAAGCTAATGTCTGTTAAGATTGCTGATAAAAAGCTCAAAAATGGTTGAAAAATTGCACTCATTCAATTCAAAAGTCTTTTTCAACTTGTGTGCTATAAAACTTCTACTTAATTATGTAAAGGAATATTTAGCTCTGGGGTGTCTGGGTGTCATTTCTTTAGGGTTCAAAACAAATCGTGAAGATGTACCACCATCTTGACCTTCTTCTGTAATGGTTTTCTGTAAAGGGATCCAGCTGCTCACTTTCGTTTGGAACGACCCTTCGGATAGTGTTCCCTTCCCGCAGTGCCTTTCATTAGCGCAAATACATCCTTTTCAAATCACCCTGAGTGTCCTCAGCTATTTCTTCTAGTTAGATGTGCGTTAGTAACTCAACATCCTCTCTCTCTCTCTTGCTGTCATTGGCAATCATACGAGACAACTCTCACCTCCGTCCGGCTGTGGCCTCTCTTCAGACATGGCTTTCCTGAGGGTCAGGTGTCGGCCATCAAGGATCTCTTTGGCCGGTGACTCGGACGGGGCTCTCTGAATGGTGAGCACACCAACTACGCTGTGCCGGTGGTGCCTCGGGTCGAGGCGGCCATTTTGGGCTGGGGCCATATATCAGCCACGGGGTGGGGGGCGAAAAAGGAGGGGAGGTTTGGAGAGGGGAGAAGGGGGGCGAGATGGAGACTCAGAGTATGAACTCGTCACAACATGGACACCACCAGCTTTTACTGTAGGTCATAGTCACATGCAGCCACAGTGCGCATGGCCCGGCTTGGGCTTACAGCGTCGACTGAGGTGCAGTGTAGGCCAGCGAGAGACGCGGAGAGAGTGGAGGCAGGGTGAGATGGTGCTTTAAAGCCACATGCACGGCCATCTCGGTGGAGTGGGGTAGCTGCTGAAAAGCCGGCCGTCTGGGACAGAAAACAACTCAATGGGATAAATAAAAGAGGAGTTAAAAGAAAGGTTGTCAGGGCTGTCTTGAAGTGGGCAAAACATGGTGTCAGGTGTACGGTGTTGATCAGGCATGATTAGTTTGCTCTTTAACTTTAATTAGGCAGTAAGTAAAGTCAGTTTAAAAATAACCTCATTAGCAAGGTTTCAGCATGTCCCCATGGGGTAAAAAGACAGGTCTGCATAACTAGGTGTCTGATGTGTACAGTTAGATCTCCTCACAGTGGTTGACAGGTCTTAGTAATCTTAGTTAGCATCCTGTGGAAGGCTGATGGGCGGCAAAGGGCCTGACCGAGTCACAAATTGTTTTTGTTCCTTCACATTAAGCTGGACTCTACACTATTTTATGTATATGCATATTGTGTGTTTCCTGGGACTCAAACTCATAACTTGGGAATCAAACCCATGCTAGCTGCACTGCAGGAACACTTTCAACGTTTAAAGTATCCATTTTAATGATAAAATGAAAATACATCTCATACATTTATTAATAGATAGTTTCATAGTTTACCTTTGTTCTCTCAACGGTATACCTTTGTTTGTTATTTTATTACTTAAAAAATTTTTTAAAATATTTTCTGAGTTGTAAAAATATATCTTAAAAAGAATAATACTGTTCCTGTATGTCCGCGTGTATACAACGTGACGTGTTCCCAACACACTGGTGAGAACAGAGGCGAGGAAGTGAAGTGACAGACTGTGACCACAAGGGGACCAGAAAAAGAAAAATGGGAGAAACCAGAAAACAACAACGGGAAGAAAAAAACAAAAGAGGGCAGTGAAAAAGAACAGGAGGAGGAACAGATGAGTGCGAAGGCAGCCATGCTGTGGAGGTTTTATTTGCGTCGTTTACTTGGTTGGAGACGGGGCTGCTGGCCGGCCGCTTCGGCCGTTGTTGCGGCATCGTCAAGGTGTGCCCGGGCCGTGCCACTTTTGCCATGAGCACGGGAGCCTCCGGAGGGGCGGGCTTGGCCCTCGGAGAGGGACGGCTTCGACGTGCCGGGGCTACTGTGAGATTTCTCAATAGTGGGGACCTGCGTGTCTAAAACAACCAGAACCAAATTACCACAAGGGCCATTTCATTTGCTACTTTTGCCCATTTATTAATTTTAATTCTTCAAAAACCCATTCTTATTTATTTTCTACATAAACTGCAATTATTATTTTGTTAGGTTACTAGAAATAATTGAGTCTCCTTCTGACACAACTTATGTGATACTTAAGATTCAACTATTGTGCCCTAGTTAGCATCTAAGCAGGCTGCTTCGTGTCTGAGCGGCCCTGTCACACCCTGCGGAAGGTGGCTGGAGTGAAGCGCTGGTGAGCTCAGCGCCATTGTGAACTGAAAACACATATATGAAGAGCGAAAAGCCAAAGCTAGGAAGCTCAAGAAATACAGGATGGAGAGATCAAGTGAAAGCAAGAACAATACAGAGAGAAGAAGAAAAGACAGAATGTATAGAAATGACAGCAATAGAAGGATGGAAAAGAGGAAAACATCACGACTGGAAATGTGAAAGTAGTGGCAGAAGTGGCATGCAACTTGTAGTCCTACCCTTGGCAGGGTCAGGGAAGATTCCGTGACTACGGCTCTTGATGACCGAGGATTTGGGCGAGTCCTCCTTGCTGTGGCCAGAGGTTTTTGGGGAATGCTGTGTCCCGTGTCCTCCGTGGGGTTTGGGCGAGTGCTGGCGGCCCTGTCCCGAGTGAGAACGCCGGTGATGCTCGCCCTCGCTCTGCTCCTTTAGAGGCAGCCAGCGTGGGACGTTGTCCAGTTGGGCCGTGTTGGACAGGTCGATTAGTACCTAGCCCCATACATGCATAATTTAATTACTTTTTTTGCAACGAGTATTCACACCTTAAAGTTCAGTCTCCTGAATATACAGTATATGGAATTATTTATAACAGTAAATGTATACACATACACACGCACACATACTTGTGTATTGTTTAGACACACTGAACCTGGTGTTTAATTTTTCAAAGTGTGTTTAAAGAAGAGGTCCTCACCTCTCCCAAGAAGTCATTGGCAGAGCTCTTGTCGTAGTCCCACACGCTGACCTCCAGTGTCTTCTTTCTTAACTAAACGCATACCACACAAACAAAGAGTAGAGGATTAGATTGAGCAGATTCAGTGTCAAGATGATTTATTTTGTGACTCTATCACTATACATTACTTTAACGTTGCCATTCTATGAAACTCTGCAACTTAGTTTTTCTCTTTTTATCTATAAATAAGGGGAAGGAAAATCCCCATAAATGCTCCAAAATATTTTCTAAATTAGTACTGTATTTTGCCTTATTTTCCAGTAAAATCATATTTTGAAGATCCTTAAACGACATTTACTATTAAATATTACAACCAATATTTAATGTAAACAAGATTTTTCTTTTTAAAAGAAATTGACACTTTTATTCCAATTTTAAATTGCTCAAATGTGACAGTAAAGACATTTATAATGTTACAAAATATTCTATTGCAAATAAATGCTGTACTTGATTAACTGATCAATAAAATATCCCTTTTCTGTTAAACCAGCAAACATCTCAAACACGATACGCAGCACTGGAGCATTTAATCCAGATGGTTTTCAATATAAGCCTCACCTACCTACATTCTGCCTTTTTCTTTCAATTAGGAGCTGTTTGCCTCACTTGAACAGTCCAGTAGAAACATATCAATCACATCTGTCAGCAACTTCCTCAGAGAGCTCAACAGACTCAAGAAACTCTTTGGTCTTAATTAGGCTAAAGTACTTCTGGGAGACAACAGACTTTTCCCTGTTTGCACCTAAAGCATGAGATTCTCTCTGAAGAGCTTCCATATAATTGAAACCTCAAAACTGACATGGGATACTGAAACTACAAAAAGCATATTCCATCAAAGTCAAATCAGATTTTTCTTTTGGCTTTTCTGACATCTGAAACGTCACCTAGATGTATGCAAATGCCAGTGAGTTTGCAGTTCACCTGTTCCAGGTGGATATTTTTGTAGATTACAGTCTGGTTCCACTCTGGGTTCAGGCTCTTCTGAACATGCTTGGACCGTCTTTTGTTTTCAGCACTACAATTAGATAACATACCACAAGAGGTCACCATGAGGTACAGTTAGATCAGTGTGGCACAAACAAGCAGCAATGAAACACGAAACACCCCCAACTGATTTTTGCACAATGGACGACATCTAGTATAGGCCAACTTGTGTTGCTGCAGTGACCATATACTACATTGAGAAAATAATCAAATGAGCAACAATGATAAAAATGCAAAAAGAGCAAAACCCTACATTATCAAGCCATTCATGTCCAAGCATGGCCAAGTCTTGTATAATGTTCTATAGGAAAGAATCACATACCTGGCATTCTGCACAACCATGACCTGACTGTGAAGATCCAGCATGCAGCAAAAACAGACAACAATCAGTGATGAGTGGGAGACTGAAAAAGTGTTTGTGTGACTGTGTTTGTGTTTTTGTAGTAGCTCATGCATTCATGCCCATATGGAGCAGAGAAATGGAGAGCTCCTGTTTCTGTAGGTTCAATCCAAGTACTGCATGATCAGATGAGAGCCAGTAATGATCTGATGCACACATACGCAAACATACACACAAACCTACAAACATCAATCAGCCTCTATCATTTTACACACAAACTGAGCTGCCATTGATTTTCCTATTTTGCTGAGTCACTTACTGCATTCATAAATGCATGGACAAACACACACACACAGACACGCGCGCACACACACACACACACACAAAATAATTTTTAAAAAAGAGCTAAAAATTCTAGGGTTTTCACAATAAGCATAATCCTTTCCAGGTCTTTTCCACTGACCTAGTGCTAATTACAGCTGGATAAGTGATTTTCTGTTTCGTTAACTCTTTGAAAGTAGCAGCCAGGATTGAGTAACAGCTCCGGGAGTCGTAATTTCCAGAGCCAAGGGTGAAACAGGTCGATTTTTAGATCTTGTTAAAGTCAAGAATCTAGATATTAAATGAACACTTTCTGTAGGCTCACATGACTATTTTGGCAGGCATGACTATTTTATTCTGCCTGACATGTAAAGTGACCAACCACAGTCGATTGTTCACACCATAGGTGTGATGATCAGCAGCAGTTCACTAAATAAAACGTAACTTATTAAATAATTAAATAAATAACTAGAGAACTGACTGACTTAAACTTCAAAATGCTATCTCATGAAATTTGTACATGGAGTTATTAGACATAAAAGAATGGATCCTTAACTTCTTTACAATTTAAAAGTTCACATTTGTTATTTCATCAGTCAGTTGTGGAAGTCTGATATTTGATAGCTTCTGGCAACATTTTCCATTAAAATAACGGCAAAGAAACTAATGGAAACTAATAGAATTAACAATATTTCAATCCACTGGGACCCGATGTAAGATCAGGGAGGTTCTCAAATCTCATTTGATTTTTTTTATAAGTTAAAACAATGGAGAATATCTCGTTTTTTTCTGTAGGTGCTCGACCATTTCAAGCCCCCGAGCACCCACATGATCAGCGCTTAATGGTTCACACTGAGGCTGAAATCATGAGAGACAACTCAGTTCCAGTTAGTTGAGTTTTACCAGTACTTACCCTCTACCCGGCAGCAGGTAAACTTTAACAAATGGATCTGAGTAGCCGTTGTTGTCCCGGGGTGCCAGATTTCGTGCTTGAAGAACATGGACGATGAGATTGCCCAGTTGTTTGTCATAATTTATTTGAAGCTGCAAAATTGAAAAAAGAAAGAAATGGTTGTATTTTCTACTACAGAAAAGGTGAATGAATATGGCAGATATACATTTTGTTGATTAATAAGCAGGGTTTTGACCAGCAAATTCACATGATTTTGCCAGATTGCCAGCTCACACTCATTAAAGGAATTTCTAGCTAATTAAATATTTTAGAGCAGTAGAAGAAAAGTTCAGACTGCCTATAGAAATCTCCACATATGCAGGTCTGTAAATCACAATTTTAAAATTCCCTGGTTTTTAGGTTTATGTAAGCTACTCATAGCTGGGTTAATGAGAGCAGAAATCTACCTGGATCTCTCCTGACACTGGGTGGGACTGAGTTTTTGCAGCCTCAGAGGTCTAAGGAACAAAACATCAGCAGTAATAAAAAACATAATTTTGCATTTGAACCTTTTTACACAAAATAATAGTGTGTGCATGGTATATGCATACCTTGCTGTGGCGTTTCTTGCTGACAGAGGGTGAACCAGGCTGGCCAGGGCTGGGAACTGCACTGGAGCCAGCGGACGCTGAGGGTTTATCCAGTGCTGACGCAGAGGAGGACGGCACCTGCTGCTGGGACACTTTCTGCAGCTCTGCAGCCAGCTGCTTAGGGTCTACACCTGGTGACCGCGGAGGTCTGTCTCCTGTGTATTTATATAGTGCATGTTAGTGGTCAAGTGCCATGGAGGTTAATTAAGACACTATCACATTTGATTGTCGTTTTCACTGACTGATGGCTCTCACCTTTGGTGTGGTCTTGAAGGTCTAGGTGGGAACTTTCATTATCAGACAGCATATTTAGATCTCTGAAAAATGACAAAGAGATAAATTTACATTTACATTTATGCATTTGGCAGACGCTTTTATCCAAAGCGACTTACATTGCATTCAAGGAACATATTGTCTCATTCCACAATAAATCAAGGTAAAAGGACAAAAAGTTCAGTTAAGCCAGCATAGAATCAAAATGTACCCCATTTGCTCGCTTAATGTACGTTCCTGGTCTTAATGTTGATCTGAAAATTAACACTTTTTTGGCTCTCAAATTATTTTCTGGCTTTCAAATTATTCAAGTCACAAACTTTTTGCCTCAAATTATCAGGCTTCATTCTGATATATATCCACTTTTTTTACAATTAACTTCCACCCTACATTTCTTCTTTTTAATATCATGTTTCACTCAGAAATATGTCAGAAATAAAATGGGTTCAGAAATGTGTTTCATGTTGACTGAAAATAAAATTTGCGCATTTTTTTCAAACAGTACAACTAATTTTTTTAGTAGTGCATCGTTCTTTCTTAGATAGAAAGTACCTAAATTAAATTACCTAAAGCAAATTTTAAATAATTAGTAGCTATGCAAATCCGGCACTCACAGTCTGATACATAACTCCGCCTCTCCAACCTGGTGACCAACAAGACCTTGGACCTCCTCGTACGTCTTACCAGTCAAGGAAATGCTGTTCCACTCCAGAACTTGCATTCCTATGAAAACACACACACACACACACACACAAACATAAAATCAGCCACTGCATACATTTTATTCACTATCTTAGAAATCAAATCCGCTGTAAACAGCCCTACAATGGCACGTGTGTTCTCTTTCAGTTAAACAATCTGTGCTGTAGAAATCCAGTGTGAAAGGAGAGGAACACATGCAACAGAGTTCACCCCAAGTCACAGCAAACTGAAACCACTCTGTTGGTGCACTTACACAGATGAAAGCGTGTCTTCAGGTAGGCCAGGTATGCCCTCTTTGGACGCTTCGAAGCTCCCACATTACGGTGGATGCTTGGGGTCCCTGGAGGTGAATGTGTGCTCAATCATGTCATGTACTGTATATGTACACAGTCACAGACTTTATACTTTAATGTGAGAGGCTTAACAGCAGGCTCACATTACTCCACTGCTTAACACCAGCATGTTCTGTTGGTGTTACTATATGTGTACAGTGCATTCACACTGCTTTTGTAACCATGCCGACCGCATACATAATCACATTTATGGCGAGTATAAACATTTGGCATTTCACCCTTAAGAATCTTCATCTGCTTTTGGGTCATTATATGGGAAAGTAAAAATACAATACAATACGGGAAGAGCAGAAGAGACTATACAAGGAAGATGAGACTATGAGACAATAAGAGATGAGAAGAGACCAGATGAGATGAGAAGATAAAACGTGAGATAAGAACAGAAAATAGTAGACAATACAAGATTAAATTAAAGAGTAGATACAGGTAGAAAAAAGATTAGATGAGACAATGTGAGACAAAAAAGAAGAGATAAGACTAAATTAAATGAGGCAAGAGTTGATATGAGATGGAAAGAGAAGAGAAAAAGTGAGCTGAGACGAGACAAAAAACAAGATCAGAAGAGAAGAGACGAGGATAGACCAATTCGATGAGATAAGAGTAGATCTGAGAAGACAGAAGATCAAGATAGAAGGGAAAAGATTAGTTGAGAAGAAACTAGCTGAGATGAGAAAAGCTGAGATGAGACAAAACAAGAAAAAAAGTAGAGATATGTTGAGAAGAAACCAGAGAGAAGAGACCATTTCAGAAAAGAACAGAAGAGGATGCAGCTAAAGAATCAGATGTCTAAATACAAAGTGATATCTGATCGAGTGTGAGAGGAGGAGGAGGAAGACAGATGTGAAGTGTCATTCCCAGTCGAAGCTCAGAATGTTCTTTCACAAAGCCCAGCTGTTTGTATATAGCCTCATAAATAAGCCTGTGCACAGACAGATCCACTCCCTCCGGCTTTACTCTCCCCCTCGCCACCTATTCTGGCCCCTCGTAAATTATGACAGGGAGAAAGCAGCACAAAGCTGTAGCCCAAGCAGACCTAATTTACAATGTCCCGAGCTCACCCTCAGGCCTGGAGAAAGAGAAAGCATTAACGTCTCAGTCACAACTGAGATCAATACAGCTTGTAAAATTCAGCTCCTTCAAATAGTCCATCAAGACCAAGTCCAAAGCAGTCACAATATTCTGATTTCACTCTGGGTTTTATTCCAAAAGTCTGTAAGGATTTTTCCAAGTCAGTGAGAAACTCTAGCCATCAGCAATCATTGAGCAAATCTGTCACAACGAGGTCAATTCTGAATTTGTCAAGTGCACATTTACATAACTGCATTGTAAAAAAAGGCAGGAAACCTCAAATGTTTTTTCAGCTGAACTCTCCAGAGACATCTCAGTCAAAGTTTCCATATAAATTTAACATTCAACTCTCATTTGATCTGCACAACACCTACACTAGCTGATGTACACCGCAGAGAAAACACAGTCATGAACCTGAAACTTCAACTTCATTTTCTTCATCTTTTCTATCTTTATCTCTCACATCAAGAATGAGTCATTCCCGGAGCCTGGAGGTGAAGAATCGTGCAGATTAGCATCATTTGTTTTTCCTGTCTCCTATCACATTACTTTGTGCCCTTTAACGTCAACAGATGTGCTTCTCTCCTCGCTGTAAGAGACAGTGAACATCGATACACCTCTTCAGCTTAACCAAACCAGTTGAACCCACTTAGAGACGGGCCTTAAAAGAGTAACCAGCCTTTTTTTTGAAGTGCCTACCTTCCACAATCTTCCCCGTCTGTTCTGCAGCTCCTCCAGGTAATACTTTGGCAACATATGCACCAATGTCCCCATTGCTTCCCGGGACCTCTTTTCCTCCAACCACACGGATGCCCAGTCCGTTTCCTGTGAGGAAAGTGTATTGTATAAACATATGATGGCACAAATTCTACACCTGATAATAACAAACCTAGAAGACTGGCTAATTTTATTTAAAATCAATACATTTCCAATTGTTTCTGAAATAAAACACCTTTGGAATGGGACTAGTTGTAACACAGAACAAAAAACTCCTATCGTAGTAGAAAACCCTTTTATATAACTCTCTTAAAAACATAGGTTTCAAAAGGGGGGTTTTACT
Source organism: Rhodeus uyekii (assembly GCA_037043235.1). Lineage (NCBI taxonomy): Eukaryota > Metazoa > Chordata > Actinopteri > Cypriniformes > Acheilognathidae > Rhodeus > Rhodeus uyekii. Next base: position 1,289,221 of record JAWRVZ010000033.1, read on the forward strand.
CCAATGCCATAGAAAAAAACATTTGGGTTTTAGTGATTCAGTGAACAGTTCTTAAAAGAACCATTCTTTTGTGCAATGGTAAGGTTTCATGGATGAAAGTTCCAACAACCCTTTCAGATAAACCAGTGAAGGATCACTATCTTTTCAGTATGGCAAAGTAGTTTAATTTCAATTCACAAACTCGCCATTCGATCATTAATCAGAGGTTATGACTAATGCTACTTAATAGGTCGCCCATGCTTGCCATAATTTAAATAACAGTTCTGTTTAGCCCTCTACACTTGCCTATATAAAAACTTAGTTAAAGCTCAATCAATAATAAGAGGCTATAGCCAAGCCTTTAACACATTTCAAGTTGACTGAAACATTTAAAACATTACCAAACATGTATAGTCACTTATTGCAGCTCAATCGGTAGAGCATTGGTGCTTGCAACGATAAGGTCATGGGTTCGATCCTAGGGAAAGCAAGACCTGTTTCAATGTGTTCCTTGAGTGCAATATAAGTCGTTTTGAATAAAAGCGTCTGCCAAATGCATAAATGAAAATGTAGAATGTGAGAGGGGCAACAGAGGGTAATGAAGAAATTTAGGGTGAAGTGTGAACTGCTCAGTGTGGTGCATCTAGGGTGGGATGCTAATTTTTCAAGAACTGAGTTCAAATGTTCAAATTTCTCAACAGTAGACTCTGCATCTTCGAGCTATCCATTTATACAGTTTGCCTCCTCCCCAATTTTTGGGGGAGTAAACTATCCCTTTAAGATTGTATTCATTTAAATTGCAACTCCCAATTTAAAATGTCCAATCTTTCGAGGACAGCATTTGTTGTGTGACATGCATCCTGTATTCAGAATCACAGACCCTTCCATCAGACTAATTACGAATGTACACATGACCTTAATTACAGTGCAGTGTCACACCACAGTACACTCTATATTCTTACTCATTGTCTTTTCTTAAGTCGCTTGTTTGTTTATCAGTTTCTAATTAAGAAGATAATCCAATTTGTGCATTACACGCCATTTTGAGCTTTGATGACTGGTGAAAATGGAGGGATGCCAATCTGTCACATTGTTGTGTAATGTCTGCCCTGTTCTAATACTTAAAGGAACAGTGACACAGGAGATCGAGGAGAATCAACCACACCTACGTGATATGCTAAAAGCACGGAGGCCAGGCTAGACCGTTGATGTACCTTTGCACAGCAGTTTTGTCTGTTGACATTTTGTGTGCAATGATGTGGCAAAATAGAGCACCACAAGAGGATGCTAAAGGGAAATTAGAGGAGAGATAATGTGTTGTTTAGTAGTAGGCATAAAATAAAACTGTGCCAATGCAATCTCAGCATGGTGAAACTAATGTTTGCATAGACATAAGCCTCGGGCATCTCTCCATGATGGCCTGGTAAGTGAACAGATCCTCTTTTACCAAGGGGCATCTGTCCTAAACGTCTGTCTACATAGTTGGAGCATGTCAGGAAGCCAAACAGCACAGCATTTAGTATTTGAAAGGTTGCACGTCTTACCTGATACACTACGATCTTTGGGATCCCTTTGTAGCTTTATTCTGATATGAGGAAATGGGTAGTGTGCTGACTTTCCCTATAGGGACATGAAATAAGCACAATCAGAACTCATTTTTATAGCATTCTTACATGCAAAGATTTGTTTCTGAAATATTGTGATTTGCCTACAAGATACCTGTCTTCTGTCCACCCCTTGTCCATTTTCTGTGCGCCCATCTCGTGGTTTTTCAAACCAGTCAGTTTCCTCCCGTCGCAGGTGGTACGCTTCAGATAAACAGATGGAAATTAAAACGTTAAAGTCTTGCTTGCCAGTCTGTTACAACAACCCTCTTAATACACTCCGGTAATACCAGGTACTAGAGACAGCTAAGGTATGTTTGCAATCTCAATTTTAAAAAATATAGAGCCATCTGGGTCAGAAAAGGAAATGGTTATATAAAGTAGAGCAGATATTTTTGCATTCAAACCTAAAACTAAAACAAACCCTGAGGACACAATTCTTCGGATTGTTTTTTTCTATACATAATTCACCATAGGAATTCAGTAAAAATGGGGTGAATAGGGGTCAAAGACAGACAGGAGTAGGAGATGTTTGGGCATACTATCTTGCATTGTTTTTTTGGTCTTTCAGCTACAGTGTGGAAAAGGGGGTTTTGAGGAGAGCATTTATTAGAGTGCTTAATTTTCATTAAAATTAAGTACTGTAACATTCAAAGGACCATTCAAAGGCAATTTTAGACGTAATTTGTCATGGACAAACAAATAACTGACCTCAGGTTATCAAGAGAAATCAACCTTTAACAGAAGACATTTCTGGTGTTTATAGAGCTGACATTCAGATGTAAAATGGCATGACAGATGTAGACCATGTTAAATGCTAAAACACTCATTAACACAAAGTTCTATTGTTGTGTATATCTATGGTTATTTTGTCCACTTTATGAGCTTGACCAGTTAAATCAGGTCAATACTTTCAATAGATTTAATATGCAAACTATTACTACTATTACATGAATTATATTTTGTTCCCTAAATTGGTGAAATTGCAGCAGCTTAAACTGAGAAAATTAGAGTTATTTTAGGAGAGAAAGGAGTGTGAAATTCCAATTTGCAAGAGCAAGAGCTGTATTCACTAACAGAGCATTACATTATTGTGCAAATTTGTTATACCTCCTGCAACATGTTGTTATGGATATGAATTTGTGGTCAATTTGGTTGCCTAACAGCTCATGGGTGATTGGCAGGTGGGTGGTCATGGTAGCGGGGGTGTGGGGTAGACGGGAGACGTGCAGGATTCTAAGGTGGTTATACTCTACCGTTTGTGACATTCTCATGTGAGTTTCCTGGATCGTCTCTGCACAAACCCACCAGGGATTCACTTAGTGCTGTAACCAAGGCAAATGCATTTACTTCCAGATGGTACATATGATGAACACATCATATGCTGTTACATGTGCGGGGTGAGTTAATACATAGATAAATGAGAAAAACACAAATTGGTGAGCATTTTGAATGTGAGATTCAGGATTTGTGGTTGTGTGAGTATTGAACCATACATTGTGTAAAAAGTACAATACAGTATTTATGGTTTTTGTAACGTACAGTGGAGTTCAGTTAATTGCATGCATTTTGCAGTTAATGAAGGGAAGGAGCATGCAATGCATATCAGCTACTATGTTTTGATCACAGCAGTCTTTATTCATTATAGGTAGAAATCAAAAGACAAATATTAACAAAAAGCTGGGAAAAGGTATAGCCCTTTCTATTTGAAGGCATTTATTAGTTCCTGGGGTGCAAAGGAAAGCCAATGAATATACAGGAAAGTGAAAGAGTTTATTCAAAATCAGACAGGAAGAAACATGCAAATCACTTGTGCTATTTATTAAATGAACATCAAACATGCAAACACAAACTGGGATGATAATTACTCCAGGAAATGCAACATGCATGAAGAGTATTATCTATCATAGAAAAACAGATGTATGAGCAATGACATTTTGTATATGAGCTTAGGTTATAACATTTTCTCTATGGAAGGAAACCAAAACCTTTTTAGAATACATTTTAAAATGAATGCCTGACCTTATACAGAACAAAATCAAAATATTCTGTTGACTGATGTTTCTTTTGGTTGAAGTTTTAAATATAATTTAACATATCTATGAAGCAAACTAGAGGAAGAGAGATTCTGTGTAGTTATATCATGAATAATAATGATGAGATTTTGCTAGAAGGCACTTTAAGATAACTAAACAGATGACTAAACCTATATGCAACTCAATTGTTAACAAACATTTTAACTATACATTTTGGGGGCCATAAGACTATTCATCTGATGCTAAAAATAGATTTATAATAGGTACTGCCAGTTTAAGTGTAATTTGTTTCTCATTTATCCCATTCAGAGAGCATATGTACAGAAATGGAAAGCATGCACTATAAGTATTCACACAGAAACAAAAAGGTAGTCTGCAAAGAAATCACATGCAAAATGTTTACTTCAAATTATGCCGTAGAAATGTTACTACAGAAAGCTAGCAGGAACATAGTGATTCTTTCATTTGTTAAGCGAAGGGCAATCATGCTTAAAAAAGACAGAAAAACATATATTTTCAGAGAACTGATGCCTTCATATAGACAGGAAAAAGCACTTACAGGGTGAGACACAGATAAATAAAAAGCTGGAACTCTGTATGAAGAGTCACTCCAAAAAGACAGTCTGAAGACAAACAAATTACCTTCACTATCAGACATGGTGCCCTGCAGATCATCCATTAGCACATAGCCACGTCCTCTTGAAGGATCTTCTCTGAGATGTTGCTGTTGAGGGTCTTGGAGGGACATGCATGACCCAAACTGATCACGGGAGTCGGCAGATATGGGTGGGAGAGGACCTGCTGATGCCCGTGCCATGCCCATTGGCTGACCCACCGGACTCAATGGGCTCTCTTCCTCTGAGTTCTGTGCTACAATAGGAATGCGTCCACGCCCACCTTGTACAATGGCCAGGCTTGTAGGTTTTGACCTGCCTGATGGAGTCTGGAAAGCTGAGGTCTCTGAGGGGTCACCTTCTGCTTTGAGCCTTAGAGAAGAACTTGAGATGTCCCTTTTAATGGACAGATCAAGGCCATAAACAGAGGAGGGTCTAGAAGAAGGCCGTGACCTGCTTCCACTGGGGTAAGCAGAGTCTTCACCCAAAGAGGACCTCATGCCTGGGCTCAGATTCAGGCTTTGGCCTAGATTAAGAGAACCAGCCAAATTAGCTCCAAGTGTGGAGCCCAGGTATTTCTGCTGTTCAGCAATATTCTTGCGAAGTCCAAAGGTGATCTCATCTTGCATAAGTCTGCTTGATCTGGGAGAAGCACTACTGGACCCCAAGTAGCTACTATAGTCTGTTTCTAGACCCCTGCTATCTTGGATTGAGGAATACTTGGTAATGTTGCTGGTGCTTTTGTGTTTCTGATAGAGCATAGATGTTGGGAGTTGCTTGGCAGCCTGTTTTTCTAAGGTCAGTCTACTGATGCTGTACTTCTCGGTTTTAGGGTAGGCTCTGTATCCTCCACTGGACCCTCCAGTGCTGGTGGTATAATGATGTGAGAGTCCAGCAAGCTGCTCTAAGCTTTCAGTGCCTCCTGTGCTTCTCCTGAACTCCTGCTTCAGTTGCTGTTTTAAAAGCTTCAGTTCAAATGGCTCTTCCATTGGGTCTTCTTCATCCTGAGCCTTACCATAGGAGTGAAGTCTAGAGGAGCTGCCCAAGTAGTCTGTACCAACATCTGCAGCAGCATGTCTCAGAAGACGCTCTGCTTTGGCCAGCTCCCTCTCAGCTATGCCGTAGCTGCTGGATGAAAGGCTACCAGTGCTCTTTGCAAGTTCTGCTGCATCTTCTAAAAGCATGTAGCTCCTTGGTGTTTGATGTGGATCTAAGTCTGCATAGAAGGAGTCAGCAGATACATTGGACATTGGACTGACAGCCAAGCTGCCAGCACGATCTTCTAGGCTATGCAAGTCAAGGTGGTTGCCATATTTTCCTCCCAAGTAAGATGAGGTGTCATAGTTTGTGGCAATTTTGGTAGAATCTAATTCGGAGAGGAGGGCAGCTTGTTGTCTGGCTTTCTGCTGGAGCAAGAGCATTTGGTGGTAGCTCTGTTGTTGTGAGGCAGTCAGAGAAGGAACAGAAGAGTAGATGGACTGGGATTGGTATGGCGACTGAGGCTGGTACAGGGACTGTTGGTACTGTGGGTACTGGTACTGGGAATACTTTCCATACTGGTCATGCTTGGTCTGTGGAGGAACAAACTCATCAAGTTCTGACTGTGGTGCAGTACGTGGTCTCTCAAGCCCATGTCCACTGACCTCCTCTCCACTTCTTGTCTCACGAATGTTACTCACCTCACTGTCAGACATGTAGTCACGGTCCTCTGCAACACTTTGCAGATAGGCCCTTTCCCTCTTCTCCCTTTCTTTGAGCAATGCCTCCTTTCGTCGGTTAATGCCCATCTCCAGGTATCGCAGCTTGGCATCGATCTCTTTTTCTTCCTCATCCAGTTCAGCTTGCTTTTTACGTAGTTTGGAGGACTCCCTCTCAACCAGGTCAAGCTCACGGTCAATGTCCTGCAGAATTTTTGCCCGTGCCATGTTCGTGCTACGGCAGAGACGGCGACGAGCTGAGCCAGTGCTATAGGCTGTTTGTCCAGCATTGACAGCTTCTTCCTCTGAAGGTGGGTTAGGAAGGGTTCTTTTAACTTTCTTTTGGGTGCCAGATGGAGTTCCACTTGGAGATCCCTTTGCCTTTGGAGGACAAACAAAAATGCAATATCAGTGTTAAATGGCAAAACAGTTAGTTTTTATTCAAACTAACTTATTTTTATTCTGAATTGTTCATAGGAACAAATATGACTGCATTAAATGCCTTAAAGATGGTTTCATAGAAGCACTTCAAAAACAAGCAACCAGTACTTGAGTTATCCAGTTTGACTGAGAATAAAGTAGATTGGTGTTTAAGAAAAATAAATAAATAAATCCTCTGGAGGACTTTGTTCACTCATTTGATCACTTTGTTCACTCTCTCTCTCTCTCTCTCTCTCTCTCTCTCTCTCTCTCTCTCTCTCTCTCTATATATATATATATATATATATATATATATATATATATCCGATGTGCTGCTGCAATGTCTTTAAAAGGACATTCAAAAAACCCTTAAAATACTAAATAAACAGCTAGCATGTCAATGACAATCAGGGCTGAAAATAAGACAATGACACAATTAATCAAAATAAACCATAGAATGAGAAAGGATTACAATTTAGCAAGTAAATCTTCAATAAAAGCATTTTTTTTTCAGTTAAGATGAAGCACAGAAGAGTCTTATTAAAACCAATAAAAATGTATACTCACAGAATAACTCTCAGAAAACTGGAAATTTGCTGCTGCCCTCTCTTCTGCAGTTGGGCTCATGGGTTTGGGGTCAGACATTGACCTTTGTATGACCTTGGGTGCCCTAGGACTTGTTGGTGGACCTTTGGATAGATCTGTGGCAGAGCGTATTCTCTGTGGGCTTGTGTCTCCAAGGGATTTTTCATAGGACAAATACTCAAGGGATTTGCTAGGGGATACACAAGGGGAAATTGGAGAGTACAGAACTTTTGGGGATTTGGGAGGACCTGGGACAACCTGGAGAGTGGAAGCATCTGCTTTGAGGTGAGGGGACTGGCTTATATCAAGTGGAGTGGGGCGTCTCTTTGGAGAGGAAGTTATATCAGAGTCGGGATAATCTACTCTAGCATCTACCTGCACAGAGTGTCCCCTCAGTGTTCCAGAGTCTGTTTGAACAGAGATTTCAGTTAGGGCCTGAACTGAAACAGCTCCTCTTTCACCTATGCCATTTTTACCACCACGTGGTCTACTACGCCTGCCTCGTGTAGGAGCTTCCCATTCATCCTGGTCTTCATCATCTGTCTGTACACAGCTGTCAACACTTTTCTTTGTACTTTTCTTCTTCCTTCCTGTAGTATAAGCCTTTTCAGTATTATCCTCTTCATCAGTCTGGCAGCCACTGTCCATCTTTCTGTCTCCCACCACAACAAGAGCCTCTGGCAGGACTTCACTTGGATACATTTGCCTGAACTTCTGTTCTTCCAACTGCTGTCTGAGTTGTTCTTGGAGTCTTTGGATCTGCTCTAATTGCTCCTGTTGCTGAGCATAAGTCTCCTTTTGCATCAGAAGGTGAGCCTGTCTCTCCTCTTCTTGCTGACATAGTATTTGCTGTTTCATGACCTGGAGTTCTTCCAGCTCCTTCTGCACAAGAAGCTGTTCCTGCTCACGGAAACGCTGTATCTCCTGTCTCTCCCACTCAAGTTCTTCAGCCAAGCGCTGCTGCTTCATCTTCTCTAGCTCAAGAAACTCACGTTCCATCTGGTACTGTCCATCTCCTGGAACCATAGGTGAAGACAGAGCTTCTAAGGAGGCAGCAATTGCATCAAGTGAAGCATTTGTGTATGTGTCCAGTGCTGCCACTGTGGTCACTGTAGAAACTACATCTGAGAGATTTGTAGAAAGGTCAGCTTTTGAAATACCAATCTCCAGATTTAATGGTAAGTCACTTTGTTCTTCTGCAGGGGTAACAGCAATGGTTGAAAGAAAGCTGTGTGATCTAGTGAGAGGATGATTCTGTAGAGTTGACAATGATGGCATTGTATCACTTGTGTGCATTCCTGACAGGGTATTGTAGGATGTACTGAAGATGGAACCAGGCTGGGTTGTTATAGCATATGTAGAAGGAACTGGTGCTGCTACAGAAGAATAAACAATGCCATTGGAAGATCTTAGGACACTAGAAACCCCATAGTGGGATCCAACAGCTGATGTAATCCTTGCTTGTGTGTACTGTGGAACTGTCATTCCAGTGCACATGCCTGTTGATTTACTTGAATAGTCCACAGCTTCACCTGTTAAAAGTTAATTTTGTTACTTTAAAGCGTAGCACATTAAAATAGTGTAATGATAACAGCATCAAGACATCCATGCACCATCCAAGGGGATGAAAAATGAAAATTGCAAAACAGATATTGAATGGCATGCAGCAACATGCAGACATACTCCAAAAAGAGAGCATGCAAAATTACTTCCCAAAACAAGAGAGCATGCAAAATTACTTCCCAAAATGATAGAGAGAGAAAAAAAGTCAGAAAAAAATCAGCTGGGAATAAGTAGAGGTAACTCAAAATGATATCGAGAAGAAAGATCTTCAATTGCGTACTGACCTGTAACTGACATTTTTCCAGATGTGAGGTCTACAGCACCTTCAGTAGCCTCCTTGTAATCAAAGCTATGCTTACTTTTATATAGGAAGAGACCAGCCTCTGCCAAGTTTGTGTCAGACATTGAGGGTTTAATGCCACCAAGACCTCTCATACCATAAGGAGTACGATCATATTGATAATGGTCATCTCTGTAGCCAAAACGATCTTCTGGTAATGGAGCTGAAGGTTGCTGAGCTGTACAGCTACTTGCAAAAGGAAGCTTATAGACTACATCACAGCAGACTGCTCTTCTTCCAGCAGTAAGATCAACTGGTTTTCCATCATCCTCTGTAATTACAGCAGTGACTACCTCTGCAGTAGACCCATTCATTGCAACCATGGTCTGTGCAGGTTTTACTGTGGTCAGATCAACTGCACCTGATAAGCCTGTTTCCAGACGAGGAGGTATAGTAGCACCAATGCTATTGTTTGCAATCGTTGGAGCTAATGTTACAGGAACAGAGTGAGTTTTACCCATTGTTGTTGAGAGATTTATGGGTTTTTCTGGTTGAGAATCCACAGGCCTGTAAATAATTTGACTCACAGGCTCAAAAGATTTAGCTGTTGTGAGTTGGAGAGGCATTGATGTAGACAGAGATGCATCACTATCATAAGATACAGCGGCTGTGCATGTGAGGATGGTGATGTTGTCAGTGACCACAGAGACTGAGGAAGTATCAGTGCTCAGGTTTACTACAGATGACTGCACAGCACTTTGCTGACGTCCACCACCATCAATAGAAAAGGACTGCCATCTTGACTCAGAGGATGACAGATCCACACCTTTCATGGATGTCTCTACATCTATCTTTGGGGTTCGGAGATCCACTACTTCACCAGGATGGTAGGCATGGCCATTCTGCACTTGAACTGGTTGGGGTTTTGTGCTTTCTTGAACAACAGAAATGCCAGTGGCTCTTGGAATGGGATGTGGAGGGGGTGTTCTTTCATGCACAACAGATACTGTGGTTCTTTGGACTTCAGTGGTAACTACCTGAACACCAACATTTGGAGTAATTGACTGAGGCTGTGATGAGGCCGAAATAGCCTCATATACGTGACTCATGCTAGATACTACCTTCTCTGGACCACATATTTCTTGACTTTCAATTGATTCAGTAATTCGTGTGAATGCCAAAGGTACTCTAGTTGTATTTGACTGTGGAGGTGGTTGAGGTGATGATGGAGGTTGTTTCTGAGGTGATTCTTGGCTAGGACTTATTGAGGCTTGGGTTGTGATACTTTCTGTAGGTGAACCGGGCTGAGATGGCAAAGTAATAACAACATATGTGTCACGTAAAACCTTTCCAAATCTGGGTGATGTAGGGGACTTGAGGGGAGATGTGGTTCCCATCCTACTCTCTGCAGAAGGGCTCAGATTAAGGACACTGTCTGCACTGCTTGTACTCAGTATGGTAGGTCTTGAAGGGGTATGGACTGTAAAGGGTGGCTGAACACCAGCCATGGGTTTAGGAGCTATGGGAGGTTTAACAGTCTCTCCTGGCTTGTGACTGAAAGTTAGGCCTGCAGGGATGGAGGATGGCTTTGGTGGAACAGGAGGAGGAACATGGGGCTTGTAGGCTGGAGCAAGCGGTTGTCTGTCCCCTGTGGTTGGCATGCCAACTGGAGTAGTTCTTGGGGGGACCTGAGGTGGAGTCTTTTTGGGATACACAGAGGGTTTGGGCAGTGTTGGAGGAGGGAGGGGTGGAGGAACTGGGATGTCTGCTTTTTCCAGAGATGCTGCTCTGCGCAGTACTGTTGGTTTGGGAGGAACTGGTGGAGCAGTTGATACAACACTAGGCATAGTAGATACTATATATTGTGGCACAGTGGACAAGGGTGATACACTTACAACTACTGGGGCTGACTGTCTTGAAATTAAACTAGTAACTGGTGCTGTAAAAGAGTCAGCTTGAGCAGGGGCTGATGACTTGGACAAGTCAACAACACCTGTCTGCTCAATTTCTACATCTTTCTCTGTGCCATCCTGTGAGTCAATTGCTACTGCAGGCAATGCTACTTCTCTTTGTTGAGACAAATCATCTTCAACTGTCTCTGGGACTGATGTTTTCTGGAAAGCCTCATCCACAAGTGTTTCTGGTTCAGTCTTCGTAGCTGAAACTGTAACTTTTTCAGAGTCCAGTGTTTGATCAGATATGCTCTCTTCACCAGATTCCTCTTCACCTGATGAACACTGTGTCACTTTCAAATCAGGTATAGGCAGGATTCTACGTAGGGGTGCTGTCTCAGTTTTCTCAACTTGGGCCACTGCTGATGCTTGTGCCATGCCACTCAGACCAGGACCAGCTTGAGTTGGACTGGTTCCTGGAGTCAGCACTGCTCTTTGTTTCTTCATAAGTTCTTCATAAGCTGCCTCTGCATCTAATAATGGTTTTCCATCCATTCTAGCCTGGCCGATGTTGCTTGATGGCATAATGTCTTTGCTTGAGTCAATATCAGGGAACACAGTTTTTGGTTTAGGAACATCTTTTTCTGGCTTATTGTGCATTAGTTCCTGTTCCTTAAGCATTATCTCTTTTTTTCTTTGCATCATGTCCTCATAAACCTCATCAGGCGATCTTAGGTTTTTTTGAGGTTTCTCTGACACAAAAAGCTTGTCTGGTTCTTGCTCACATGATGCATCATCAACAAGAGACTCGTACGCATAATCTTCTATTAGCATGCCTCCATAAAGAGATTCCTTACCAGGTGGGGGTTTGTTTCCTTCATTAGTTGGAGATTTGGCTTTGAGCATTATCTCTTCATATGCCTCCTCCGCACTTTTTAATGAATGCTTTCCCTTTTCTTTGAACTGATTATCAACATGTTGCTCATCTGTTGGAGAATATAGCGAAACTGAAGTTGGTAACTGATACACTTTTTGTACAGCAACAATCTTCTCTGGGAGTATCTCAAAGCTCTCTGGTTCAGACTCCATGCTTGGAGATATGTCTGAGCAGGAAGACCTGCGGATTTCCTCCATCTCTGCTTCCTGCCGTAGCTCTTCTGTGGGAGAAGCATCCTCAATTGGTGAGAGATTGCTTGGCGGAGTTTTGGGTCTTTCTCTCCTTCTCTGTGCCCGTATCTCTTCTTTGTCTTTCTTTGACTTTTTTCCTGTGCCCTTCTGCTTCTCCTGTTCTCTCAGAAGCTCCTCTTCTTCTCGCAGCTCCTCTTCCTCTGATGAATCCTCAATGGTAGGAAGCATCTGACCTGGCTGCCGATGCTTTGCTTTCCTCTGCTGCTTGCCCTCACCACTAGACCGAACATGACTTGGGCTACTGCTGTCACTGTCTTCATCAAGAGAAGACAAAGATGTTGGAGATGTTCCTGGGGTAAAACTGGATGCATGTAAACTAGAAGAACCTTCACCTCTTGACCTGTCATCAGGAGAGTCAGTAAGGCTCTCTAGTTCACCTTCATCTGATGTCTGACGCACAGTTGCTGTACTGTTAAGCTCAATTGTTTTGAAATGTCGTATGCCAGCTCCACTGTCTACGGAAGGTTGTTCTCCTTTAGCTAGTTCTTCAATTTTAGTTACAGAGATAATACTCTTCCGTTCAGGCTCATCCTCTGGACTGATACTGTTCTTTTTGAGAAGACGTCTGGCCTTGCCTGATTCACTTTTGACATTTTCATCTTTTTTTGCATTCTGTTCTGTTTGCTTTTTTTCTTGATCTTTGATTTTACGTCTGGAAAGGATTTCTTCATCAGATGGTGAGGCATCTTCATCTGCGCTCATCTCTATGATCTGCTTCCGAATAAAATCCTCCTCATCCATTGGACTCTCCATTTCTACTTCCTTATCTCTAAAAGTATTTTTGCTTTTTAGTTTAGGAGAAGGTTCTCCCTCACTACTCTCCTCAAACGAATCACCTTGGATATCAGTTGGAACCAGAAGCTTTTTTCGTTCTTTTTTAGGAGCATCATTCCTTTGCTCTATAGTTTCTTCATGTTGGTCATCCTCTGAGCTGGGTGACACTGGAGACATTGGCAGCACCTCCAGTCGACGCTTGACCTTTGGAGTTTCAGTTTTTGATTCCTCTTTAGATGATGTCTGAGCCTCTAGTATAGGAAGAACAGTACTTTCCAACTTGGCCAGATCTGAAGGACTCGTGGGGCTGCTCTCTCTATCTTTCTCAACAGGCTCCTTCAGTAGCTCATTGTCATTTACTGAGACAGCAGCCTCTTCTTTGTTCTACAAAACAAAATTTGTAATTAGAATTGGAACTGTTTCAATGTATAATAAAAACATGCATTGTATTAAAAAAGAGAAATGAAAAATAACTACATTAGAAATAAACTTTGGGAAACTATCTAGACAACGATCCTACAGGATGTATTAAAAATACCTCTACAGCTACATGTACAGTTACCTCTCCAGATTCATCAATTTTATTAGGCTTTATCAATGGCTGTAGCACATCATCCTGTTTCTCTTGTACTTCAGAAGTCAACTTCCCCTTCTCTGATTCGTTTCTTTCCTGTTGGCTAAATGTAGAGGAGGGGGAGGCTAGTTCTACATCAAGGTCTATGCTATGGGGGACACCTTCAGCTGTATATTCAAGTTGAGTTATTTTAGTGATTTCCTGGTCAGTTACAATCAGTGCTTTTTTCATCAGCTCCTCACTGGGTAATTTATCTTTCTGACTGGTTATGGTAGATGTTACATCAGGGGTTTGGGTTTGTTGTGTAGACTGGATATCTTTTGGCTTAATCTCAATTTCTGCTTTTATGTCTTCCTTGTTACTAAACACAGGGGATGAGAGAACTTCTATTTTCTGGTCAGAAAGTCCTTTGGGTATAGCAGACTGTTCTAGAGCCATTTCAGTCACAGAGTCTGGAATCTGCTCATAATCCTTCTGTTCTGGCAATTCTTTATCAGTTACAGAAGGGGTTTGAGATTGTTGCATAGACTGCATCTGATCAGGTTTTATCTCAATTACCACTTGTGCATCTTCACTCTTACTAATATGCTTAATTTCCTTCTCTTCAGGCAATAAGTGTTCTTCCATCTCTGGAACATTTTTATTATGAACAGAGGACAGTTCATCTCTAATGACTACATTTTCTTTCTCATTCTCTGTAATAATACCATCTGATTCTGTTTTTTCCTCATAGACTTTATTTCTATCTGACGTGTTTTTGTCCGGTTTGGTATCAGCCTCTTGAAAGGCTGGGGTGCATGTATCCCCCATCGTTTTCTCTTCTCTGTTTTTATCTGGACCAAATTCAAAATTGTTGTTGTCAGTCTTAATAGTGACTTTCTGCTCTGTGTTCTCGGGTAATTCTAAATCTCCACCTGCTTGATCCAGCATACGTTTTTCCAGATTTGTTTTATCTGTACTCTCCTGTTCCTTTTCCAGTGGCATATCCTCTTTTACCTCACATAGCTCTTTAGCGCATTGCTCATTTGGATTACATTTTCTAACATTTACTAATCCATTCTCCAATATTTTTTCTGTGAAGTTGAGCTCAGTAACTAGAGATGGTGAGGGCACATCTAACTGTGTCTGTGATGTGTCCTCTACAACGGTCTTATCTTCTATTAGGATTTCATCATTTTTATTTACAGAAATATCCTTTTCTATAAGACTAGAATCCTTGCAAATGACTTCTGACGTTTCAAATGGGTCTTTCATCTCTTGCATTTGTACAGTAATCTCTTCTGTGTCATGTACATTTAAATTGTTTTGGGGTGTTGACTCTGTAAACTGCTCTGCTGTCAATTTGTCTTCCAAAATGGACTCCGCTGTAACCTCATTTTCCATACTTTTAAGTTGATCTGCTTTATTTTCTGCCTCTGCAGATTCTTCTTGATCTATAAAATTATGGGATAGATGATCATCACTGGACTCAATCCTTGGTGCCTCAATTTGTACAGACGCCTTGGGTTTCCTCTCTGGCACATTCTCTATGCTACTCTGATCGGGATCAGTAGCTGTCTCGATAAAGCTTTCCTTTACAGACATGTTATCTACTGCATCTACATTTGAGGGTAGTGTGAGCTCTTCAGATTGTTTCTCTTGATTCTGACTGTGTGGTTCCTTGCTTATAGGAGAGCATGCATTGAGCTCTGTCATTTCAATTTGTGGGGCTGGCTCTGATGTCTCAGTGGATTGTATCTCTATGTCTTTCTCTGGAATAGCTTTCATGTCACTGACCAGAAGGTTCTGAGTAACATTATTAAATGTAGGGGTTTCCTGGCTGCTTTCAGGCTCCGTTTCAATTCTGTTAGCGTATTCTGGCTCTTGGACCTGACACTGTTCTGGTTCACTTTTCTCTGCATTCTGTACCTCTGCAGGGGCCTCAATTT
Organism: Rhodeus uyekii; assembly: GCA_037043235.1. Lineage (NCBI taxonomy): Eukaryota > Metazoa > Chordata > Actinopteri > Cypriniformes > Acheilognathidae > Rhodeus > Rhodeus uyekii. The sequence goes on from JAWRVZ010000033.1 coordinate 1,304,355, forward strand.
GTTCTACAATTTCAGCCTGTTCTACACCTGCCCCTTTAACATCTGCTGTCTCTTCTGAAACATGATGTAAAGGAGGGGCATCTTCCCTAACTGTTTGCTCAGGTGGAGTCGTTACGGCCTCTGCATTTTCAGTCAGAGTGCCAGGTGCTTGTTTTTTGCTCTCTTCTGGTACTACCTGTGTACTCTTCGGTACTGGCTCTGCTGTAACCCCTTGTTCTGTATCTGTATTTTTGACATCTTTAGCATCAAGTTTGGCTGAGACTGGCTCAGACTTGTCATCCAGGGCCTGAGTTATACTGGGCATCCGTGCTAGCCCTTTGGCAGGGGTGGCAGTGGCAGTGGGTGCAGGAGAGGAAGGGGTGGAGGATACTGCACGGGCTGGGGAGGATGGAGGGGTGGGTTCATGTTTGGCTGGTAGCTTGGATGGAGAAGGCAGAGGTGGCATATCTCCAAGTTGCCCAGAGAGAGCCCTTTGTGTCTGGCAGTTTAGGCAGAGCCATTCTTTCTGTAAAAAAAGGAATAACAGCATAGTTGAGATGAAGTATTAAAGGTTGAGGTGCTATTTCCATCCTCTGTTTCAAAAATGTTTCAATGTTGCTCAACACAGTTAACTAATAGACTTCTAATGCTACAGCAAAAGGATAACTCATTCTATTTCTGGACTGCTTTTTAAATTTATGTAACTTAAAGACTATTCATTTATTATTAATAGTAATGGGATGAGGCTTTATCAGCTCAATGTCAGAAAAACTTGTTCAGCAAAAAACTGCACCTCAAGTACAGTTTAAAGATGCAATGTTTAGACAAATTCCCATTGCTAATTGTGAAGTAAAACAAGTTAAAATATTATTCAGGTTTAGGTAGCTCTATGGGGATATATGGCAATTCAATTTTTCTCCAACTTACAAACTTTGACAAAGTTGATGTTTCTGATGGGAAAGACTTGATGTAAATGTGTCTATTTGAAGCTAATTAAGTCTCCTAGAAAGCACATTTGAAAATGCAATAAAGGAAATGTGGTCTATAGTTCTTTGTGGAAACTAGTATCCTTTCAGCGTAATTCACTTTGAGAGACCACTTGGGAAAAAATTCCATCCCCCACTTAAGCCGTGACTGTGATTTGAATACAGCTCAATTAAAACTAAACAACTGTTTATAATGACGGTTTCCTCAAAATTATTGCTGCCCACAGGAATTTATTCATTAAGATTTCAAATATATCTTTTCTAAAGAACAACACAAGAGCTGATGAGAGCTACAAAAAGAACAACGTTTGAACTAAACCTTGTGGAGTCAAGAAGAGCACTCCCTAACACTGGATGCATCACAAATGGTAACGTCAGAGATGAATATTACATGTTTGTGGGGGATGTAGATGCCACATGCAGGCAGTCCTCTCATGGGGAATCATGCCCCACTGGCTGACGTAAATCCAGAGCGATCTATGTTAGGCTTCAGTGCTGAGGCATGCTTAGCTACGTTGTGGTTCTTCAATGGCTTAGCTGCAGGGTTTAGTCTAATTCTAGAGGAGGTCTGGGAGCCCTGTACCATGAAAGGGCAGAGACACTGAGAAAAGGAAATTTCATTCCATACACAATGGGTTGTATGGCAAGGCCTAATATTGTACGTTCAGTAAGTGTACAAAGACAGAGTTGAAGAACAAAGACACACAATCCTAATGAAACCATGTAAGATGAAAGTTAGATGTGACTGTAAGCTCATTAGAGGAACTTGTATTTCAGCATTATGTAATAAGGTGCATTAAGAGGAATATTATTCTTCCAAGGAACCAATAATCAGCAATTAAAGAGCTGGGAGATTGTTGAGTTTCATTTCTTATCCACTTTTGATATTGGTAAAATAATATTAAACCCCAAGGATTTATAAATGGTGAGGGGGAAAAAAACACACAACAAATTTTTAAAACTTTCAAACAGTCAGATCAACACTTCAGTAATGTTCCCTGAATCACATACTTGCCTATCAATATAATGATGAGCAAAAACAGATGTCTGCTCTAACTTCTAATGCAGCTTGAAAATAAAACCTGTACTTTAAAATGAAACAAGTTGCACTCAAATTCTTTTCATGTAATTCATCAGCACCAAAGCAATCTACCCATGTACCAAGCTACAAATTACAGATCAGATGGAGGCAATGTACTGTATACTTAGACCTGAATGGAAACACATCTGTTTGATTTGAATTATGAAACAATTAATGCCCTTTAATCAATTTCCAGTCATCTCTGGCCACTAATTCTGCATGATCTGGCTAGCATACTGATGTGTTTTGCAAGCCTCACAAACTGAAGCAATAAACCTAGCAGCCTTTGAGGCAAAGAGACTGTGATTGATGCAAAATAATGAGAGTTCAGGCAGTCACATGATTTGTGGCTTGGGCTGAAAACAATGCTTGTCTCCTCACCACTCATTCTTTCGTATTTGCTGAGTTTGCAGACAGGGATATCAGACACGGCTACATGAAGTGTTTTTTTATGAGGACCTATATAGTCCATGTCAGACTTCTGTAGAGCACATCAGACTGCTGATAATGGATTGTGTCTCAGATTTATTACAGATTATTTGGAAGAGAAATTTACCACATAGGTTGTATAGCAGAGAAAAATGAGTATAGAGGAATTGATATTAAATATGATTAAAAAGTAATTATATCCTATAAAGTTTGAATAAAAAATTAAATCACAGCACAGACCAATTTGAAAAAAAAACTACTACTACAGCAGAGCATTATGCATGAAAATGAAAACTTCACTACCTAACTACCCTACTACCCACTACCTAAAACCCTAACTTCACACTAAACAAAAACAAAACAACCCTAATAGCTAAATTTACAGAAAGCCCAAGCCCAAAGTCTTAATTTGTTCATCAGTGCATATGTATTTAGTTATCTGTGTTGACTTATCTGTTTGCCGGTTCTTTGTGTTTTCTACATGTTTGTAGAGACACTGCTGTTGCTATTACACTCGTATTTGTGGATTACCTTTTTTTTCATGAAAATATTTTGGATTTCTTCATCATCATCATCATCATCTTCATCATCATCATCGTCTGGTTTTGTGATAACAGGCTTATTTTGCTAAAATAATAAATTTCCTTGCAAAATGCAGCATGTAAACTATAGTTCAATTATAGTCATTTTCAGTTATTCTTTACAGCTGTAAAAGAAAATTCAATTTGGTAATGCTTTCAGTATAAATATATAATTAGTATAAGTTGCTTTCTAAATCTGTCAATTTAAATTTGTTTTTTGATACCAGTTTACAACAACTCTGTGATTATTCTTGAATGGCCCAGCCAGAGCCACTTAAACCCAATTGAGCATATTTGGAGAGACCTAAAAATGGCTGTCCACCAACGTTTACCATCCAACCTGACAGAGGATCTGTGAGGAGGAATAGCAGAGGATCCCCAAATCCAGGTGTGAAAAACTTGTTGCATCTTTCCCAAAAAGACTCATTGCTGTATTAGAGCAAAAGGGTGCTTCTACTAAATACTTAGGACAATGTAATATTTCAGTCTTTTTTAATAAATCTGCAAAAATGTCAACAATTGTGTTTTCTGTCAATGTGGGGTGCTGTGTGTACATTAATGAGGAAAAAATAGCTTAAATGATTTGAGCAAATGGCTGCAATATAAAAAAAGAGTGAAAAATGTAAGGGGGTCTGAATACTTTCCATACCCACTGTAGATACTCTATTTATACTGTAAGTATATCTAGACTTGGACATACAGAACAAGCCTTTCTTAAGTTATATATTTGAATGTGTCCAAATCAAGTATTTAAGTTAATTTATTTGTAATTTTGTTGTACACACAAGCAAACAGATATGAAGTCATATTTCTCAATAACCTTTCCACACACTTCCTCCTCCAAACTCTAATATCACTCGCCGCCTCCTCTCTCACTCTCAACTCTCTCTCTTTCTCTCCTCCTCTCACATCCGCCACCTCTCTTCCTCTCCTTATTAGCTACAGTAGGTCTGTATGTGAGGTTCATACTTCCTGTAAGACTCTGTGTTGGCACCATACCGATTTCCTGGTGCTGCCTTCATGGGTAAATGTGCCAGTTTTCACTAAGCATCTGATGTATGCTCAGACTAATGCATTAAAATACAATAAAAATAAAATACACACTCACGTAGCCAACCTTCAGATGCCACACCTGTTTTTATTGGGCAAGGACTGCCAAGGACATATATATAAAGCAACTAATCATGTTTAGGGGGTGAAAGTATAATGTCGATGTATTGGCTACAATACAAGTCTATCCTGCTAACTTCGCACACTTCACATACTTTAGAAAATCCAGTGTTTAGTTAATTCTGACAAGTACCCATTGTCACAGTTGTAAATACAGTAGAGTTCACTTATCTCAACTCACGGTTAACTCGCCAATCCTATTATGTCTACGTTTTTGAAGTGCAACCCCCGAGGCCGTCAAGATAACCGTATTCCACTGTACTTGTTTCCAGTCAGATTGTTAAAGAATGCAAAACACATCTTCCGGAAATCCTGTAAAATTCAGATGACGACTTCGAAAGTCCTAAGGCGTTACCAATTTTGTGTATCTTATGCATCAGATGTTGGAGGCTGACTCTAGATAATTCACTGTGTCTGTGGACTACAAGGTGATTGTTTAATATCTATTACTATATGTAACATCTGGACAGTGGCTCAAAATTATTGATCAAACACCAATTCCTAGTTGTAATTTTTGAGTGAATTCTCAGTGATTTTTGAGTCTTAAGTCTCAGTGGCTCCGAAAAGTCTGAGACTCAACAGTTTTATGCTCCTTTGGACATTAAACATGATGTCTTCTTGAGTCCTCCATTCTTAAAATGATGATGTATATTGTGGTATGCTAAAATGCACCAAATTATTTCTATCACTCTGTTGAACCAAACTCTCTACAATTCCAATGGCATCATAAAATAGGCTAATAGTTGGGAACAGAAACACACTTTCCCGCACTCCATTTGGAGCCCAGCTCTTCGGCCAATAAGGGGCACATCCCTGTGCATCTTTAAAATGCCTCACACCCAGATGAACACTCTCTATGTCTCTTACCCTCCTTTTGCGCTCTTGCTCTCTTGACTCTCTAGCTCTCATCGCACCCTCTACTCCCCTCTTCACGGCGACCCCACCTTCAGAGCAAGCTAGATTCAAATTCACACGGACTCTGTCAGAGGATTCCTCAAGGAATGTCTTTAACAGCAGAGTAAACCCAGGAACTCTTCAAAAGCACACATCCGCAACCCAGCAGCCAGACTGATCAAATGTTTATGTATTCTGTGTTTAGTCGCTTGTATCCGTATTTTGACTGTCTCTGTAGTGCTCATAATTAAGCCGCTTTAACATTTTATTTTTGCTACATGCTTTGGTACTTTAGTATGAAAAAAAGAAGGATCTTTCTTTGTGGCCGTAAGCATAGTCTTCCTAAGAGTTCAAACAGATTGTGCAACTTGTTTGGTGGCCAAACGGCCGTTTCTTTGAACTTAATTCTAGAATTAAGATAAATTCTACAAACCGAATCAAGCTATATATACTAATAACTTCTTATAATCCGTAATATACAAATTCCCCTTTTGGTTATTTATGTACATATTTGATCATAACATGTTATGTTGTCATAGTGATCATAACACTAGCTAACTAGATATTTATTTATGGCCTAGTGTACGTATACCAATGTACCAATTTAATTATACACATGCACACATTCACTGCTATGCACACACCTGTTATAAAGGGTCAGCATGACACATGAAACATAAATGTATTTCCCAGTGGTGAGATTGCTGTCTTTGTACACCAAGAGCATGGTTTAATGGACAGAGTGCCTTGTGGCTGTCTCTCCGTCATGCACACAAACACACACAAAACACCTTCACATCTAAAAATACGACTGCTTTCAAATCATCAGGGAGAGGATGGCACGTGGTGGACACTACAGGAATGCATCTGGCCTAAAAGAGAGCCTTTTGAGCTCAAAGGAAAACACATACACATCGATAAAAACTTGCTGCTACAAAGAGGACCACCTCCCATAATGCTCTGCAGTCATTCTTGGCTCTGTCTCGATCGCTCTTTTGGCACTCTTGCTATTTTTGCCTCAATGTACCAAAGAGTACAGAGGCACAACTTTGTCTGTGAGACAGACAGATAGACAGAACTGAGAAAACAGAATTGAAGTCATAGTATTGAACCAAGATTAAATAATAAATATTTGTTACTCCAGATAAAACTGAGGAGATCAAATATTTGGTCCCTCAGTGACAGGCCATTACTCAGACATTCACATGGACACATCGTCCTGTAGATTAAGAGACCCAGAGATTCTGCAAGAAATACATGCTAGAAATCAGAAGAAATCTAAAGATAAACAAAACAAACATCATCATCAAACAGACAAGCGGACAGATCTCCATGGCGATGGAAGGCACACAGACACACACGTCTGTACACATTATATAAAGCGATCAAATAGACAGATAGAGAGACGGCACTGTAGCTATGGGAACAGAACAAGCTGACAGAGGAAGGCTGAGAAGCTCTTTAAGGTTGATTTGAAGCAATCAAGTTTAAGTCTTTCAAGGCAAGATGTTAAACTTCTCATTTCTAAACAAAATAATGTAAACATTTATGTACATATAAACAGACATGCAAATCTGTACGTCTACAAGATGATATTCTAAATGTTTGAGAGTTTGAGAGGAGCTTGTTTACCCATCTGGTCCTCTCAAACAGATATAGATTTTATTGGTTTACCCTTGTTACAGGCCCAGACTTTCAATCCTAAAATATTACAATCAATCATTAAAATATAATTTATAAATGATTATGTAGAATTTTAAATATATAATTTAAAATTATGATAAAAAATTATTTTATACAAACATCAACCGTTCCTCAGTTGTGGTGCATTTTCACCACAATCAACAATGTCACTATTCAAATATAAAAGGTCTGAACACATTTTAAATAGCACTAAAATTAGCCTTAGCAATTTTTCTGCCATTTTAATTCAAAACTGTTACATTTAATTTCCACCATAAACATACAATGCATGATATGAAATATGAAATGACAAGGTAGTGTAAACGAAAGTAAATTATTATATCATGTTGACTTTAAAATTGATATTCACATGTAAACTAAAACAATTCATATTTCAAGGCATTCTTTATTGAAATGCATCCTTTTTTATCAAGCCTTATTCAAATCAGGCCAAATGCAGAATGTGATCATGCTCGCTCTAAAGCTATAGAGAGACAGCATAATAGCACAATGCAGTTCTGGCTGTTGGATGCTCAGATTCAGGGAGGTGGTGGATTATGTAAAACTGCAGTTCTGCCATGATGGAGGCCACGCAGTGCTGTATCTGACCCCGGGGTGGAAATACTGAGGAAGGGGAGTCAGCTAAATCTTTTAGGCTGGTGGAGTGGGAGGTGGATGGGTCACAGTAAGCTTGAGTATGTGGGCACAGCCCTTGAGGATAGAGTAATGGTGAAACCAGAGACAAGATCTTACGTGATCTCAGACAAACAACATGCACTTGAATTCATGTTAAACAAGGCTACCTGTAACTGTATACATTTGAAGGAATGGGTTATCTTATTTTTGAGGTGGGGGCTCACTGTGGGGAGGGATGACACATCAGGTGGCTGGCAACTCATAGCCTAAGGCAGATGGCCAACCAAAAAAAAACAAACACCCAAGAGTGTGAAATCTAATCCTTGGTCCAGTTCTCTGTGGGACCATTGTAAAACTGTCAACACTGTGCCACATGGAAAAAGTGTCTCACCTGATTTGTCCAACAATACCTACATAATTAACCATAAATGCACAATGTTGCATAGCTCATTAACATGCACCAAGCACAGATCTGTGAGGGGCTTCTAATCAATTATGAGTTTGAGCCACTTAACACACTGACATAGTATTTAGACAGCATAATCTATGTACTGTCAGTGGATACACCCAGGTTAAATACCATCAAGATGAAGGATTAAAACTAGTTAAGCTTAGCATTTATAACACAATGACGCTTTCCACAAAAATTAATGAGATGTTTTAGGGTATAAGATGGTGGTAAGTGGTAAAACTGGACACAGAAAAGCTTAGTAAGTGAATTTTTCCTACTGAAATTATAGCCAGTAATTTAATGTCAATAGATCGGTCCCATTCACCTACACTGTAAACCAGACACAGTATTTGCTTTTATATATATATATATTAAAAAAAAAGATCAGACCAGTCAAAATTACTTCAGTGGTAATCATCATTATGCCACAAGTCCTGTTGGTTGATTTCGCCATACATTGAACCTGTGACGTTACTGCAAGACATGAGCAAAATTTGAGTTTAGTTAAATAAATCATGTTAGGTTCTGGTTAAATTCTTAAAAGCTTTTTGTATTGAATATTATACATAGACTGTGATGTTGGAACATTTCCAATCGTCTTCAAAACAACCAGTGAGATTTGCCAAGAATGAGAATGAAAAGAAAGAGAGATGAAATGGGAGTTATGGGAGATTCTAATTCAAGTCAAACAAATCTACAGAAGACAGAGGAATTCCAGGCACATGAATAAGTGAAAACCCCGATGGAGAAGGTGTGTTGTCACTGGAGAGACAGGAAAGAAAAATAATAATAAAAAAAAGAGAGATAATCTTTGAAAGCCTAAATGTGTCGTTAAAATCTTGTACATTTAGTACTGAGAGATTTTAAAATATATTGCCCTTTAAATCCTGTTAGCAAAAATGGGTTACTACACACACTTGCACCCAAACTCTCAAATGCACACTCGCCTCACGTTGTCACAGAAGGAAAAGTAGCGTTGAAACCTTGCAGGAAGAGAGAGAGACTAAATCTAATCTCAAGTGAGGATGTTACTCAAATGGAAGCACTTTAACACTGATCCCGATAAAGCAATTTTCTACAGCCTTGAGCGTTTTTGATCAGGACAATCTGGTGAATAAACAACACACAGCACAGGCATGTAGTCACATGCATTAATGTCTACAATAATAAGGCCAGTCTACAGATAAAAATGACAGGACTGTCTTTGCTTTCAGTTCTGTTTTTAGCCAAACTGGGATCAGTTTTGTAAGACATCTTGGTAGGATACTCTTGATGGAATAATGATGAGTGAAGTCATTAGCTGTACCATGTGAGACGGAAGCGGACTCACATGCTCTGGCTAATCTGTTTGGAAAACCTGAAATAGTCCCACAGGATTACAGAGAGTTTGAGCAACCTGGTGTACAACCCACCATCAAACACACAGAGTGTTTAACACGTGACAGCCACCAAAGACCGAGGTGCGCAGGTCAGAGCATGTCAGATTAACATTACCTGTTCCCACAGACAGAGGAACACATGAATTTCTTTTGAGGAAAGTTGTAATTTGTTTAAATGAGCTCTCTCACTTAGAATACCCATTATTGTTGTGTTAAATACAAAAATACCATACAGAATTTAGTAATTACCACAGTATGGAAAAAATTGGATTTCACACAAAAGAAACCATACACTGAGTGTAATACAATTAATAATGATTAGAATAATATCAACAAAATGAACCCACATATACCTGATAAGTCTTACTGTGCAACAATTTATTTGGCTACCTGATCAATTTAGTGCCTTATTAAGATATGGCAAACTTAGAATGTCAGATAGTTTGTATGTCAGATACATTTAAAGAAATATGTTTATAGAAAGTGTAGAAATGCTCCAATGAGACAAAAAAAGCATTGTGAGATTTGATACAGCTCGAGGAAGACAACTTTGTGTCCCTTAGGAGTCAATTACTAGCTTGAGTCACACAAGCAGTTACTCTCTCTGGACAGACTGATGTTGACACACTGGTTTGCATGCAAGTGTTATTCTACACAATCAAATTACAAAGAGTCAAAGCATTTTTGTGACTTTACATATTCTGCGGTAAAAAAAGTTAAAAACTCCCTGATATTTCCTGGCATTCAATGAAAATAGGAACCCTGTAATTAGCTACTAAAAAGTATATTTCAGTATTTAATAAAATATATATTAGCTAATTATAGAAACCATAAATCAACAAAAGTCCCATAGGTCTAGATCCTTAATCTAGGCAATTGATGTTAACATGATGAAACATATAATGACAGCAGTATTATTTCATAAAATTAAAGCATAGTATTAGAAATATAGCTAGCATAAAAATGAAAGTTCTGAAACAACAGAAGGGGGGACTGAATGATGACTCTTTTTAGGTGAACTATCTCTTTAAATCACACCACCTTGCTCATTTTTAAAAACATTCTCAGTGTAGTAAAATACAGAAAGGGATTCACAAATAAGTCTCAGCTTTTTACTTCTCAACCTTCTATGTTCACAAAAAAGCAAAGGCAAATTTCCAAACAGAAAGAGAGTTGGTGAGTCATCTGAGATGGTATCAGACTGTGACTCTCCCTGTCCATAGTGCACACACATTCCTAAACACATTTATTCAAAGAGGCTCAGAGTGTATTAGATTACCTTTTTAAGTGAACAGTGACATGAATGATGAGCTTTATGTAAAATGCAACAAAACAATTCATTTTCAAAGAGCAACAGAAAAGACCATTCTCCAGAATAATACATGTAGCTCACAGAAACCCATTTTAAAGCATATCTCTGATCACCAGAGGTGATCAAACAATGAGTAATCTGTTAGCTTTGATGCTATCTATATGTTAATTTACTTCAAAAAGTTGACAAAATTTCCTCTTTAGCTCATTTACACACTTAAAGATGAAAATAGCTCCTAAAATGAACCCAAAAAAAAGATGACTCAACTTGTAACAGGCATACACCCAAATTCTTGTCCAATAAAATGCCCTCTAGAATAAGAATGTCCCATCCTCCTAAATTATAAATAGCACCTGCCTACGACAAGCAAAAGAAAGTAGCAAAAGCAGACTTTCTGGTGTTGCTGGCTGTGACGAAAAACTAAAAGCTCCAGCAAGCTAAAAACAGAACGATCCCTTGGAGGTGTTCCACCCCAACTTCCTGTTTCAAAAGCAAAAAAAAAAAAAAAAAAAAAAAAACTCAAACATTCACAAGGAGTTCCGGTAGAATTCTTACCTCTGAGAGATGTGGAGTAGGGTTAAATCCACACAGGTTGCACACAGTCTTCTGGCACTCTGTACATGTGCTGTAGTTGGGCGACTCTTGTGAAGCCACATTCAGCTTCACTTTACAGAGCGGACAGCAGGACTGGGCATCAGAGCCTAAATCTTGAATTGGAGCCTCCTCTACTTCTCTAGATTTTAGAGGGGATATGTCCGTTGATGCTTTACCTTCATCAGTTGAAGGTTTTGGAGACAGTGGGTCTTTGGAATAAGCAGGTGGCGTGTCGGGAGGTGACTCTGAGCCTGAGTCGGGGAGGGAACCAGGAAGGGAGTCTACATCGGACCCAATGGGGGAATCAGGAGGCGATCCCAGAGGAGATTCGGGGGGAGATTTTGATTCTTCCCCAGAGATGAGATTGGTGGCAGAGCTCAAGATGGATGAGCCAAAACCAAACATCTTTCCAGAAACACCCTCGGCAGCTTGAGAAGTTGCTGCCGGAGGCTTTGCTGAGTCAGTGAGCCCACTGAACCCACTAAAGAGTTTTCCTGTGACCGACTCGCTAGCCTGAGCTGCAGAGCCAGTCTGAGGTTTGGACGACCCACCAAAACCACTAAAGAGTTTCCCTGTGACTGACTCGGTAGCCTGGGCACCTGCAGAAGGTTTGGTCACCTCTGTCAAACCTCCAAGACCAAACCCCCCAAAAAAGCCCCCACCATCCTGTTTTGGGGTGGTTTTTGCTGGAGAAGGCTGGGGACTGCCTTTTGGGCTCTGTGAAGGTTTTTGAAGAGGAGGAGGCTGCCCACGCTTGGCCCCTAGTTGATCAGGGTGAGGTCCTGATTTTGGTGTTGTTGGAGGGGTACTTCCTTTCCCTGTATCAACAATACTCTGTTGTTTAGTCAGCATTGGGGGCTTCTTCCCTGGCTCACCCTTTGAGGGAGATCCAGAAGGTGGATCTTTCCTTTGTGGGGAAGGAGGTCCTGAGGCCTGCTTTGGGGGCTGTTTCATCATTGGAGGTCCAGGAGGCTCCATACCTCCCACCGCCCGCTGCATCTGACAGTTCAGACACAACCATTCCTTACCCTGTGGAAACAAGCAGAGAAAGTCAAGGCACTGGAGCACAATAATATTTATGTAAGAATATTGATTTGTAATGGTGTTTTCCTCAAGTTAATCATATATATAAAAAAGCACCTCAAAATATTTTAATTTATACAGCTAGACATTGAACAGAAACACTCAGTATACAAGATTTTTGTTTTGCAGTCAACTTGCTGTAGCTCAAATCTCTTCATACTTATATCTCTTCATAATTACACTAATTTCATTTCATTTACTGGTATCGTTAATTTGGTTGAGTACTTTATTGCAATGCACATTTTGAAATCCTTCTCACACTCACACAAAGAAAAAATGAACAAGAACAACACTGTACACTCAACATTGTGTGACTAATAGTGTTGTTCCTTCTAACATGGACCAGGATTGGTGCCAAATGTCTGTATAATCACTGCATTTACAACTCATGAATGTAGTTTCTAAACATTGAACAACTTCCTAAACATTGAACACTTCCTGTCTGGATGATGCATGTAACTTTGACAATCTTCCAACAACTGTGCAAATTGTTGCTTTGCAAATGCTTTTCTCCTAAACTCAGGATGAGAGGAATTACTGCAGGGTAAATCTCAAGCAGAACCAAATAAAAGAGTTTAATTACAAAGTATGAAGTGAATTGAGTCTCATTACATGTCACTCCTCTTATCTATATCTGTATAATAATTTAGACTAGTGTAAAATCTGTCACTGATGTAAAGAGGGCAGGAAGTAAGTATCTTACCGCTGAATCAGGTGGACTGAAGCCACACAGGCTGCACACCTGCTGTTTGCACTGAGTGCAGGTGTTGTAGTTGGGTGGCTGGTCTTTGGCCTTCACATTCAGCTCTGTAGATTTACAAAGAGGACACATTGCTTTCCCCTGAGCAGGCCCAGTTTTACCAGGCCCTTCTGATTGAGCCCCTGGCCCAGGTTTTCCCTGCTGTTGAGGTCCACTTGGTTTTCCTGCAACCCCTGGACCAGATTTCACAGGCCCTTGTTGCTGGGGGCCTGGCCCTCCAGGTTTGGGTCCTTGCTGTTGAGGTCCTGGTCCTCCAGGTTTAGGCCCTTGCTGTTGAGGACCTGGGACACCAGGTTTGGGTCCATGTTGTGGGACTCCTGGTCCACCAGGTTTAGGCCCTTGTTGTTGAGGTCCAGGTCCTCCAGGTTTAGGCCCTTGTTGTTGAGGTCCAGGTCCTCCAGGTTTAGGCCCTTGTTGTTGAGGTCCAGGTCCTCCAGGTTTAGGTCCCTGCTGTTGGGCTCCTGGTCCCCCAGGCCTGGGTCCCTGTTGGGGTCCTTGTGGTTGGGAACCAGGACCTCCAGGCCCCTGTCTTTGCTGAGAAGGTCCCTGTCCTACAGGGGGACCTTGCTGAGGTGGCTTACCCCCTTGCTGCGGAGGACCCTTCCCCGCTCCACTCTGTGGTCCAGGAGGCTTTCCTTCCTGCTTTGCAGGCTGCTCCTCCTCATCACCAAACAAGCTAAACTTAGGGATGCTGGCAGAGGAGACAGCAGAAGATACTGCACTCAGAGGGTTGGCCCCGCTCAGGAACCCAGATGAGAACATGCCGGTTCGTGGTTGTTCTGGGTCTTTCGGCTCCTGCCGGAAACGTGACTCAAGGAGACTGAGGGAGGAGGGGCTCCGTCCAGGCTTTGGCTTGGGAGGTGGCCCCTCTCCAAATGCATCTACAGTCCGACTCTTACTGAGACCAGCTGAAACTCTGCTGCCACCAGCTTGAGTTTCTGGTGGCCTATGGAGAGAACAGATATAAGGTCAACTTCTCATTCATTAGTCTCAAGTCAACATATATTTTGTTAAATCTGATCTACAAAAAATCTGATTGACAGATAGATGCTTTATATATTTAATAACTATTCTGTATAAATTCTAAAACCACATTAGAAGGGGCATTGTAAATTATTCAGACAATCAACCAGTAAAAGCAACATAAAAAAATATATAAATGTATAAAAACATACATCTAAAAAGCACCTAAAAGCATCTAAAGTAAAAACATTAGCTAAAAGAGAAAGACACCTCTGATAACAAATAGTTTATTATTGATGCCAGAAAATAATGTAAATAATTCCTTCTAATCAGAAAACTGCAGCAACACAACAAATACACAAAATTTTTGAAAAAGTAATTGCTACATTTTCTAATATGAAAAAAGATAATTTAAACTGCTAAGTGAGGATGGATCATTTAATTATTATTATATTGTACTCAAGATATTTATATTAAACTATCTATTCCAAACAAAAACATATTTGAAAAGAGTAAGTTTTCATTGTTGGCACATTGTCACAATCATTTTGTTTCAGTGCATCACTACTATCAACCCAGTAGCTGTTCAGAACAGCAGCCAAACCACTGGTTGTTCTGGTGAGTATTATTTTACATTTATTTTAGTGAGTTTGTCATTTAGCCACCCAAAGAAGATCATCACGCCACGTCCAAGACGCGTATTGCTTCTGATCGAGTAGCACTCTTTACTGTGCGCTTTTCAGCACCATGGACAGCGAACACAATTTAGTATAATAATCGCTTAAACTGTAACACTTTCCTTGTTCTCAGGTGTAATACTGCACGCACCCTCCTCAAAATAAGCAAATGGATAAATGAGCATGATGACATTTATGCTTGCGGTGCTATATTTAGTCATATTAATATTTATGCCCCCTCCCCCATTCGCGCTTGGATAAAAATAACACATTTACGCCTAATCAACTTTAGTGACACAATTCAATTAGTTTACGAATGCGATCATGTCAAAGGGGATGTCGATCGCGTGCTTTCAAGAGATCGCATTTTCATAGACTTGTGTTATTCTCAGGCAGTGTTTTCCAAACCAGCTCATGACATCACCTACACAGCCCATAGGAGGAAGATGGGAGTGTGCATGGAGAACGTAACGTCGATCTGGATACAGAGAGGACGGATATTTTTTTAGAGAGGATCATTCATATTTTTGAAGGAAATTTTTTTTTTTTAATACAGTCTATAACATTGATGTATTTCATGGACGGAGTAAAGCGGTTTAAAAGGAAACTACATTACTTAAAATACTACACACATCCACTGTGCAGTGTACACACATAGTAACCCACCATATTAACGATGATGAGACCAATTATGAAACAAAAAACGTTGTGCCAAGTGGCGTTATTTTTTTTTATCTATACATATAGCTGTAATACATAAGTGCATTAAATCGGTATTGAACTGCAATCTTATGCATGTCTGAAAATTGGACTGGAATAAAAATCTCGCTATAAAACGACCGTAAACACGAAGCAAGAGCGTGAATGGGTGTGATCATGTTTTGCATCGGTGATGCTGTCGTGATGTGCCAACCTGCAGTGCCCTGATCAAAACACAAGCCCATGATAGACGCGTTCAACACAAGCGCTCGGCCACTGGAGGGATGGACCTCATCATCATCATCAAGGCATACGTTTATAGATACTTCAACTTGCCTGGACTGCGCTTTGGCCATAGCGGCCACAAGCTGCTTTCTTTCCTCCTCAGACAGATTGCTGAGGTCTGCCTCCACCCCTGCGGGCATCTGGATGAAGCCACCCTTTCCATCAGGTGCGAGTCCCGCTGGTAATCCAGCGAGCGCCCCTTCGCCACCTTCCAGGCTCGCTTCGTTCCCCATGATCGACCCCCTTTCCTTTCAACCCTCCTCCCTCTAGCTAATTACGCGGCTATATGGTTCTTAATGTCCGGAATAAGGCGACAGCGTCGGGGTCCGCGGTTGTTTTGGATGCATGGCGTTTTATTTCTCCATTTCAGTCGAGGGTCTCTGTGGCGTTAACGCACATCCCGAGAGCAGTGCCTCTCAGTGCGGGTGTAGGTCTAGAGTTGTGCGCCTCCCTCCTCCATCCATCCAACGCGCATGTCCTGCCCATCACAGGTGATCATAAGACGTCGCCGTAAGAAAAAAACGGAATTAAAGGGACAAAGCGCCTTAGAATTAACAAATCTTCTCATAATTATCCAGTTAATTTTGCTTTCAAGACGAGCCTAATTAGCGAAATGATTTGAAGGAGAGCAACTGTACAATGCGTTACGCAATATGTTACACACATATCTGTTATTTGTTAGTATTTTTAATTGACTGGTTGACAGATTGCCTGTCCATAAACCTTTTTTTTTCAATATTAAGATTTTTTTTTTTAATCTACAGAAGTGTCACAAAGACTTTATTTCATGTACTGTTTTGTTACATTATTGTTCTTTTTTTTTCTGACAAAAGAAATATAATTTTAGTTATAGGTTCCACTGTGATAAAGTGTAAAAAAAAAGAACAACCTTTAAAAAAAATTATTTTTATTTTATTTCAATCAGATCAGAACACCAGTGGCTAATATGTTGGTCTAAAAGGAGTCCATATACTTTAGATTACTGACACTTTCTAATTATCAGCACTGTATTTGAAATTACAGTTTTTATTATAAGTGTCTCTTTGGCTCTTAGTAGTTTAATTAATTCTTATGCCTTGGCTTTATTACTTTGGTGATAGTTGCACCCTTTTAAAGTTGCTTTGAGAAGAAGATATAAGAGTTGTGTTAGTGACAGCTGCAGATACAAAAATTGTAAAATAAAGTGGAAACAACGCTTTACCTTTCATTAATATGGTGCAAAAGAATAAAGTACTAGCCATAAGTTTTAGCTATCCAACCACTGCATAGATCACACATTCACAAACACATCCATTCACCGGCTCAGTCATCCTGCTCGCAGATCTCCTGCTGAATAGGAATCATGAGTCACTACATCAATATGTCCATAAGTCATCAATATGTCCTTGGCTCATAGCTTTGCCAAGGGCCTGAAGACAGAAGGAGATATCGAAGGAGCTCATCATCAGTGACTTTGACAGAGTCAGAGGAAGAATCTGCATGAACACACTCTACGGTTTATAGTGAGGGAGGGGGCTGTAAGTCGTGTCACTGCAACTTCTCTCAAAATCAAACGACAGAGCACAAACTATCTGAGAAACAACAACGTAGGCAGCAAGAAGGCTTTAGGATTTTCATTTTGCACCGACAACAGCACGTTCTATGAACTGAAACCTAGAAGGCCCCAGACGTGCAACTTAATATTAGTAAGTCTGAGCAGCCTTGAAGAGTGATGGAAGAAAATCCTGTCTCCATTGGCAACCTTCATTGATTCCCACTTGTGTGCAGAGATGAAGCTGACTGCAAGATCACTCTCACCAGTGTAACCAGATCAACATAGCACTGAACCAATCCTGAATATAACACTATGAGATAAAATGATAGGGAGTTATCCAGGGCTGCAAACATGTATTTCCTAAAGTTTAGGTTCATATCAAATTCTGCAATTAAACTTGCAGCAGCCAAATTTAGTGCAGAAACACATATAGTGAGTCATTCTGAACTTGTGAAGAGACCAAAAACAGATCATATTTTACAGGAAGCATCCATTTTCATTGCTCAATCTGATATGGAGATGCGATAACCCTAGAATCACTGCTGAAATTTAAACCAGGTTTGCTTCACTGTCTGAACCCCAGTCTAGTAGTTAGCAGACATGCAACTGACGTTTTGAGCTGTGGTGATTTCCTGATCAAGAGGTTGCCCCCTCTCCCAATCATTTTAAGTGCTTTCTATAGCACTTTGACAAAGACCACAGGGAAAAACATGAACCAGCTAATTAAGGTCTGCCGGATCTCTTGAAAATCACAGACAGGTGTGTAACAGCAGGGTTGGAGCCAAACGCAGCAGGAAGGAAGATCTCCAGGAGCAGGACTGAGCATCGATTTATCTTCAGCTACGGTTTTAACAATATAACATCTCCATGAAACTGATTAGGCAAAGAAAATGAATAATTTTGGTAAAATATAATTATATAATCTATTTTAATATATCTATTTAATATATATATTTTAATATATCTATTTAGCTTTAATTTATATTTATTGTAGTTATAATCATTTTAGTACTTTGAGTTAAACTTATTTTACATTTTTACCTTTTAATTTAGATCTATGTTTTTTAAGTTTACGCTTTTTTTGTGTAATATTTATATTTACATTTACATTTATGCATTTGGCAGACGCTTTTATCCAAAGCAACTTACATTGCATTCAAGGAACACATTGAATCAGTTCTTGCTTTCCCTGGGATCGAATCCATGACCTTGGCGTTGTAAACACCAATGCTCTACTGAATGAGCTACAGGAAAGCTGTAATATTTCAGCTTTATTTCAAGTAACAAAAAAGTTATTTACTTTATATAGTATTAGTTGTAGCACCCCACTTTCACATGCATCACTAATAACGAAAATAAAGCAACAGTTTTGCACATGCTCCTACAAAATTTGTCCTTTTCATTCAACACTCAGACACACAATCAGTTATGCTATGCGTGCATCTCATTCCTGTAAGGATATCAGATTCCTCTAATGCCGTTTCCGGCTTCCTTATGCCCATTACGTGTTATCCTCTCCACCCTGATTAACATCAGAGTGAAGGCTGCATGATGTGACATGGGGGCTTATTCAGCCCAGTCCAGAGCTCCAGGGGGAATTCGTCCTCTGTGTGACCAGCTGTTGTCCCTGGGCTATATCGAGGAGACAGACTCTTATCAAGATCCACAGATGCTCTAACGATCTCCACACATCAATTAATGAGATCAAAGAGCATTAGCAGTAAGTTAAGCTCTCTATCACGATTATCTGCTGTTGGCACCACAATCAGGATAAATACAATGACAAGAGAGTCACAGACTACGATTATTGTTGTTAGGGGGTTGTCCTGCCCTTATTCCATCTTTTTCTGTTCCTATTGTCTACAGTGATGAACGGCGGCCCGGAACAGATAGCCTTTCCCACACAAGGCTGATCGCTGGAGCGCACACTAATGACCTAAACGCTCTGAAGCGGAAATACACACATACACCACACAGTCCTTTAAATATAACTATGAAACCTGGCCAAACAATAAATATATATTCATTCAAAAAAGTGTTTGTTATGTTTTGAAATAAGTCTCTCATGCTAACCAAGGCTACATTTATTTAATAAAAAATCCAGTCAAAAATACCCCTTTTTTAATTTTTATATATTTTCAAAGGCAGTTTATGGTGGCAAAGCTAAATTTTCAGCATCATTACTCCAGTCTTCAGTGTCAATTAATACTTCAGAAATCATTCTAATATGCTGATTTGGTAAGAAACATTTTCATTATCATCAATGTTTGTAATACATTTGGTGAGGACTCTTTGATGAATAAAAATTTAAAAAGTTAGAAATCCTTTTTAACTCTATAAATGTCTTTACTGTTACTTTAGATCAATTAAATACTTTCTTGTTGAATAAATGTATTAATTTATTTAATTCAAA
Organism: Rhodeus uyekii; assembly: GCA_037043235.1. Lineage (NCBI taxonomy): Eukaryota > Metazoa > Chordata > Actinopteri > Cypriniformes > Acheilognathidae > Rhodeus > Rhodeus uyekii. Next base: position 1,323,944 of record JAWRVZ010000033.1, read on the forward strand.
CTTTTGAAGGGCAGTGCATATGCTAAATAATATATTCTATAGTCACATTTGCTTTTTTAACATACAGCCCTGTCTCTCTTTTGAATACACATACACACTCATATGCAAACATTGAAGGCATTGATTATGCTTTACAATGTGCAAGTGTGTGTTGCTGTACAACATGCATTGTATGTATGCCAGTGTGTATGTGTGACTTACAGAGCACAGGGAAGCAGAAAAGTGTAACTGAAGCCTGAAACCTAATCACACACAGAGTGCGTTGCTCATTAAACTTGAATATGGGCTTCAAAATATGGCTGGCATGACCCTTCAGATGAATATAAGATAAGTAAAACATCGGCAATAAAAGTTACACATTATGAGCTTCATATGAACCATGACTAGTCTACAAAACAAGACATTTGGCTTTAATACACACATGAACAATAATTTCTATCTATGAACTCAATACTGTTCCTGTCCAGACGATATACAGTGGATACATATACACTTACTGAAACACATAAAAAAAATTTAGACAGGTGGCAAGAGTTATAAGTGCTGCTGAGTTGCAAGAGGAAGAGAGAAAAGAGTGACAAAGAGATTTAAAAATTGTATCCAGAAGAGAGCAAAGGGTCACATACCTGCACTACAAGCTGACGCTCTGTTGTTGACTGTAGTACTTGTGAGTGGACATGTCCTTGTGCACTTTGTTCCCTGGGGACAACGTTTCATTTATGGTATTTTAGCCATCCTGATCTCCACATCCTTCTTAGACAGTCTGCATGTACCTAATTCCACCCTTAACACCCCGTTTCCCTCCCAATGAGCACAAATAAATGCCTGGCTAAAAATACACTCTTAAAGGGACGGTGTTTCTCACCTCTCTGGCTATGCCCTTCATCTGCCTGGCAGAAAGCACACCCCTTTAATTCACACACACCTCTAATCAGCTTTCTTATGAGCCATCGGCCAATCACAGGGTTTGGGATAAGACACACTCACAGAATAAGTCACGGGAACATGCACTTACAAGCACATGTGTAGATACTGGGGTCAAGGCCACATTGCAAATCTGCCGTTCTAACTAAAATATAAATATGAACGATAGCCACATTATTGAGTAAAATGAATAATTAAAATTTGAAGATATTCAATTTGCAATATTTGTAGGTCTCAATTTGTTAATATACTGAAAAAGATGGATGTAGAAACAACTTTCACCCCGAAATCTTGTAATGTTCTTGTAAAATGTACTTTAATAAACGTTGTTTCTTTTACAAATTTGAAAAATCTCTTTTAGAGTGTAAAAACAAAGTGTTTGGTTTACAATAATTCAAATTCAAATATGAATAAATGCTAGAAACGTCTTACCTTGAAGCAATAACACAGACATGAGTTGCTGTACTGCTGGCAAGAAACATCTGAACTTCTGTAAAACCAATATTGCCATGTTATTAAACATTTACCAGCATGAATAGTTAAAATACATTATCAATGACAGTTTAACCTCTCTATGCTTAAGCTTAAGTTTAACAACACATCTTTGCCAATTCATTACATAATAAGGGTCAGAGTAGCTCTTCTTCCCTGTGTGTGAGTGGGGAGGGGAAAAGGTGGGGAGGGTGTTTTCTTCAGTCCAGAGTAAGATTAAGGTTAAAATGTATTATTTGTGAAGGACACACTATTGCTTTCTCTTTCAATGGGATCTTTAGGTTGGTTCTGAGATACACACACTCATATCCACAGTACTATTCTACTCACTTCCCTAAGAACTTCACATCGGTTTCAAACAAGGTTCCCTAACATTGTCTACTAAAGGAATAGTTCACCAAAAATTAAAAATTGACATTTACTCAGGCTCATGTCACAAGACTTTCATTCTTTTGTGGAACACAATTTTTTTTGGGAATGTTGTACTATATGTGCATGCACCAATGAGAATCAATAATGATTGTAATTTTGGTCTATTTCGTGCAACTTGGTGCAGTTTTTGCTTTGCAGCTTAGGAATCCCAAGTTCACTGTATAGAAATGAGCTACATAAACATTCCTAATAATGTCTGCTTCGATGTACCATGGAATAAAAAAAGTCATATGGGATATCAAACATGAGGGTGAGTAAATGAAGCTACCTTTTTCTGTCAGATTTGGGTTCCTAAAAATGAAAAAGCAAATCTGTGACCAAAGGTTTGTAACAAATGGAACCAAGAAGATTATTCAGGGTGTTATGTTCAGGCATCATATGTTAATAAAGTAAAATTGTAGGGGACATCACCTCAATCAGGCTGCAAGGGTTATGCCTTGAAATTGAAAATGACAGAGATAGAGTAGGATATAAGGAGGAAAGAAGGGATGAGGGTGAGGGAAGGGATGAGGGGGAGGGAGAGAGGGAAATTCATTAGGTGTGGTGAAGTGTACAATTCTCATCAAGGACAGAGCTCATTTTAACTCCATAATGAGCCTGAGATTAGGGGCTAAGGGGGGTTGTGCCCGGTGACTGACTGCTGACTTCATCACTTGTGCTGTGATGCTAAATATAAATGCACTGTGGGGAGTCAGGAGGCAGTAGGGAGTCTTTTTTATTATGTAGTAAAAATAAAGATGTACCTTCTTGTCAGAAACACTTTGTGGCTGCCGTTCTGACTCCTTGTGATTATCAGGCCACATGGGTATATCGTTTCTATAGTTACCTTGCATACCTGTCCAGGGAATGGAATTGAGGGGTGTTCTATTCAGACCAGGGTTATACTATTATAGGATTTATTAATATTTTGAATTCGTTTTCAATTTTCATTTTAGGGGCTGTTAAAACTACAGTTTTCAACTAAAACCTGAAAACTTTTTATGTGTTTTGGCAATTCATTTACAAAACAACATTGGATTTTGGTCCTAAAAATGCACATTTTTGAAAATGGGTTTTCGAAAGTTTGAGTTTTTTTTTAACCTTTTTATTATACTGTTATCATGTAAATATCAGAAATGTTTTCCTTTGCGTTTTTATTGTACAGTCAAACACACTTTCAGAATGATCCGGACTAAAAACGCTGTATTATTAATGCCAGGCTGTGTCACTTAGTAAAGAAACACTACATACCTATAGAAAATGTCACCATTTTCACAAATTTGTATTTTTGTAATTTACGCGGAGATGATAACGGTGTTGATTTCAAAAACTTGCATTTTGAATCTCGTTTCAAAATGTAGCATTTTAAGGCATCCAAAACACAGCTGTCATTTAAATGAAAGGCCCAAACGTAAAAAATGCTTAAAATGTGCTGTGTAAATGGCCACTTAATTTATTTTTATTACAGTTGTAGTTTTAGTCATTTTATTATTTCAAATTAAACGCATTTATCTTAACTAATCGGATATTTATATTTTATCTCAGCTTTATTTCAATTACTGAAAGCTATTTCGAATAATTGTAGTTTTCATTTATTTTAATAACACTGATTCGGACAACTGTAGTTAAATGTATGCATGTGTGTGTGAAGAATAAGAATATTCTCTACCAGAAACTAATACTCAGCTAAATTCATTTTCCAGCAATAAATCTATGACAAAACTTGTAATTCTATTTACTTACAGAAGGGAAGAGAGACTTTTTGCATGGGCTCTGACCTGAATCTCCTTTCTACCCAGAATCCTCAAGGCCATGGTGTATGTGTGTGAGTCAGACAATGTGAAGAGACCTCTGATTCATGAGTAGGCAAACACTTACACACACACATACGCCTTTTGCGCTCATAAATGTGTGCTTATGACACACAAACGCACACATACAGACAAATCTCCAGGATGCAGAGTGACACACTTGCTTTCTGAGGACACGTTTGATCTGGCGGAGATGATGGATGTGTCGAGGGCAGCTTCATTTCTGTTGCTCTCCTGTGAGTCACAAACACTTACATGCGCTCACTCATTTCAGGTCAAACCCTAAGCACAGAATAAAAGAGCAGTGCTTAGTATTGCTATTAAAGCAATTTCCTTTCTTCATCATTCATTCCTAATTCATCGACTGAGAGTTAAAGCTGAGTTTAAAAAACAACGACAAAAAAAAACAAAAAAAAACAGAGGAAGCACGCCATCTAGTGGTAATACGTACACACTACGACATGAAATAGGTTCATTATGCAGATGAGAAAGAAGCCAAGTTAAAAAAGCGATATACTTTGAAATTAATCTATCTATCTATCTATCTATCTATCTATCTATCTATCTATCTATCTATCTATCTATCTATCTATCTATCTATCTATCTATCTATCTATCTATCTATCTATATATATATATATATATATAATATATATATAGTTATATGTATATGGCTATATTTAATTCAATATTCAGCCATACAGTAATTTAAAGTAGGCCCCTAACCAATTTTCTTGAGCTTATGGATAACAGTGACACAAACAGTCAATTTATGGCTTTATGAATAAGATGTTTATCTGTGTTCTGCAAGGCTTATTTACAAAAAATGATAAAAAAAAATACGTTTGTTCTAACGTGCTGCATTATGACTATTTCACGGCGCAATTTATAACAGTGGAGAAAAGCTAAACGTCTCCTCTAAATGAGAAATTAAAATAAATACAGTATTTAGGTGCTACATTAAGGTGAATTTTCTGTTATATTCTCACACTCATGTCAATCCAAACGCGCTCGTCTACGGGTGTCATGCACCACAAAAATGTCATAAAAGTAGTCTAATGGTATTCTAAAGTCGTATGATAGAGTTGTGTTAGTAAAACACTGAAATTTAAGTCTTTATATGCAGAAAACACCTGCTTTTTTCTTACCGCTTCCGTATATTTAAATCTGGCGCGTCACGAGCCACGCAAGAGCAAATGATATTTGAGCACATTTTCTTTCGCCCCGCCCACTTCTCCTAATATGGTATGGAGACTGTTACAAACAGACGCGGTGTCCTGAATCTTTCAATCATATGTCCAGCATAGAGGATTATAACAGACATTTCAGAAAAGTGGGTTTACGGAACTATTTCGGACACTAAACTACTTAGGATGAGAGAAACGAAGCGTTCTGAATCTTCGAAACAGTTGAATCAATTGCTCCGTTAAATGATTCACTCGAAACCACAGATATTGCAATTACTACTAACAGCACAATACTTTCTGAAAAAAAGAGAAATGTTTGTACATTAAATTGTATATTATTGTAGCTTCCATCAGGCAACAGGTTTTCTTTTTTTTGACAAAATCACACAAAAAAAAAATTGCTAAAAATGAAAAGCAGCTGAAAACAACAACACATTTTTAAAACATCTATCAGAATACACACCAGTTCTCTGTTACACGTCTCCAAGCTCAGGTACCAGTTCTCTGTTACACGTCTCCAAGCTCAGGTACTTGGCTACGCAAGTAATTATTGTGATTATTTAAAAATTAGACCGTAAACTACTTGATAACCTCAGCTCTAACCAAACACAATCTGAGAGTCAACAACATTCACAGATAGGCTACATGTGTCCTCTTAACACTGCCAAAAACACATCAAAGAAATATACAAATAATCCACCCACGACCACCCTGAAATTATAGAGGAAATATTTATTTAGACAACCAAATGCATGCCAGAAACACCAATTTTACATAACTGACAGCTCCCTTCTCCCTTGCTTCACCAGCCAGCTCCAAATCAACTCCATCTGGGGCAGGGAGTGGACAGGAGAGCCATCTGGTGGATATACCTCTGTATTGCATTGAAATGACAAATTCAGAAAGGGGGGACCTGTATGTGTGAAAAGACTATGGACCTATAATACATTAAAAGGGACAGAGTATGTTTTGACAGTGTAATCTTTGCAAATGGCAAAAATATTATTCACATCCCGTACATCTTGCATGGCACAAAAATGACCTCTCGCACGACACACGGACAATAAAAATAAAGATGCACAAAGGCAGAATTCACATGCAGTGTGTTCTCCACGGCATCTAATCTGACCTAACCCACACATTTTTTTAGGGAGATTCACAGCTAATTATTGGACATGATTTATTATTTCTTGCTAGTTTTGCACAATGAATGAAGTTAATACAAGAAAGACCTAAAGATAACAGAAAACCTTAAGAGACAGAAAAAAGAAAGATTAGAACACAAGAAAAATGTAAAACAGAGATAAAAGGATACAGAAGAGATCTGATCCCCATCTGCAAACACGTAACAAGAATCTTAGCCTAAAAACAAATAATTGGTCCATCTATGGGTTCTGCGGCCCGTCAGCCACGTTTACAACTGAATAGAAAAAAATATATCAAAAATAAATGCAACCCTTTGAACAATAAACAATAACCAGCAATAAATAATCAAGTGGTGTTCCGCTGTATATATGTACATATAATAGAGTCACTCAGCATTCAGCCTAACATAGACTGATTTCGCAAATGAATGACGTAAACGTATGAAATATGAGTAATAATAATTTAGAAATACACTACAGACATTATGGAAATATCTAAAAAGATGTTCTTTCATTTTTACGCAACCGACATTTAGAACGATCATCTATACGGCTGTAATCCGCAGATAGTTTGACTATGCAACTGGTTTGGAAGAGCTTATTCATTCAACTCATGCACTTTGTTTTTGAAACCTAAATTTTGGCAGAAATGGTCACCACAGTTAGACCTTTTTTAGTCAGTTAGGCCCACTTGATTATCTGAAACAATTAACACGAACATCAAAACGCTTCTGAGGATCAGAGGTCAGACAAGCTGTTACTAAAGCATGCCTTATTTTCACCTTTGACCAATTGTGTCCATAATTACTTAAGTATTGTTCTATGTACAGTACAATGCTTGCTCATATATTACAGTCTTTACAAATCAGAGAAACTGGCTTCCAGTTTTCCACTCGCCAAATTTGCTTCACCGCGTCTTTTTCACAAATCCCAGACCGTATTTTGTCACATCGACAAATAAGTCTCCTTAGACACCAAACGCATCTTCTTGTACCGTTGGCATTATCCCTTCTAATCACAAAGGTTTTTTGGCAAACGACTGTCTTAGAAATGCGTGCTTTGATGACACCCATCACGTGTATGACGTCGGATCTGTAACACTAGTAGTGTAAAAGGTCTTTGCTGTCACGTCACAACAACAAAGTGAATGTGCTTTTCCTGGTGAACGAGTGACATGAGCAGGATTCCAGTTGTTCACCGTTTTTGAGTTTTGTGCTATCAATTATGGCTGCACTGCACGTATATCTGTTGTATGAGTGACTGATGCAGATGTTTACAAGTGTATATCTTCGACTGAGTGTGCGTGTTTATGTCTCACACGCTGCGCGGTGGTCTCTGCTGTTCGTGGGTCCTGCGGTTGCGCCCCTTCTTGTTCTCCTGAAGCTGTTTCCACTTGGCTGTGTTAGGAGGTCCTCTCTGAGGGGTCTGGGTACCTTTTTTCCCCTGGTTCGGCTGTGCTCTTTGGCTCTCGGGAGCACTCTGGACCTTCTGAGTGTCCGGTTTGGTGCTTTGGCTCTCTGTGCTCACGGTACTTCCCGGGACTTGACTTCTCTGCAAGCCGGTTGTCTTGGGAAGAATCTGAACACTCGGGTTGTTCGGCACTTTGGGTGTGTTTTGGGTTCTCTGCGTTGGGTTTTGCAAGCTCTGAGCCATTGTTTGAGAGGTTTTCTCTGCTTTTATACCCGCACCTGCTCCGGTGTTGACTTTGGGGGCTTTTTTCCCCTTTGGCTTTTTTTCTCGCTTCCAAACCCGCTCGCAGAACTCATCCACGCTGTTGAGATCTGGGTGCTCCAGCAGGCTCATGAAATCCCGGTACCAGAGTTTGTGTTTTGGGGAGGGATCCTTATCGTTGGCTCCAGCCCGGAGAAGCAGCTCACCCACGCGCTGAGATGGGATGACTTGGAGATTAATACGCCGCAGGGGCTGGATGAAGCCGTGTTCTACGGCGTGGCAGAGGAACACTCCTGAGTCAGCCTGGGTTAGACTTCGAATCAGTAAACCTTGGCCTGTAAGACTCACCCTTTCATCAATCACAATCTGACACGGAGAAAAAGAAATTGAGTTAGGACTGCTTGTTTTTTCACTTATTTTTTTACCTCAAAAATGGTCCCAGACCAGAACTTAATCTCTGAGGTCACATCTGGGGTGCAAGGATAAACTACAGAACAGTTAGGATTTTCTTACACAGCAGGAAGGCTGAAATTTGACCGTTATTTTATTAACGTGATGACCGTCTGGGGCGAGGTGTTACTTTAGCGCTATTTTTTGCCTGATCATATCTGAAAGGGAAACACAGCTGGTGTATGTGAGGTGGCGGTGGTGGTGGGGGAGGGGGTCGTTATGTCATATCCTGTTCATTAAAATTCCTTAATTTTATTAGACACAACTTTCCCCTTAACCTTTGTAAATCAGCATCATTTTTCTTAATACTAATCAAAAATTGTATATTTCTATTTCAAATAAATGCTATTTATTAAAGAATCCTGAATTTATTTTATTATAAATATTAGGTAGCCAAAATGTTTTCAACATTGATAATAAACAGAAATGTTTCTTGTGCAGCAAATCATCATCAAACAACACTGAAGACTGAAGTGCTGAAAATTCAGCTTTGCCACCACATGAATTAATTACATTTTAAAATATATATGAAAATACATTTTTATTATTATTTAAATATTTTACTTTTTTTTATTAAAAATTGTAATGTTTCACGATATTACTGTTTTATTCTATTTTTGATCAAACAAAAGCCGTCTTGGTGAGACACGCATTCCATTTGAAGACAAAAGTGATTCCATTTACCAAAGGTTATGGCACAGAAATCTTTAAATGTAATAACCATAAATAATAACTGCTGCATTAGAAAGACTAGACAGAATACAGCAATACACTTTAAATTAATTTAAAAAGCAGTGTTAGACTGCCAATATCAAGGAGTTTGTAATGTAATATGTGAAGAATCTGGAAAGTGACTGAAGAAAGATGAACTGAAAAAACTAGTTCAAATATATTTACATATTAGACTGTGACATATAAGACATGAATTTAGATTACAATGATAGCACCGATCATTTAAGTGCACGTCTTGCTGGCTTATGATATTTGTCTTTCAACGTGTGAATGCATGTACCTCATGTTTACGCTCATCATTGGGTCTCTGTAGCTGCCAGTAGATTATAGCTCTCTGAGACTTCGGGCTGCATTCCAGAAACATACTGCTGTTCTCTACGCCATACAGACTTCTCTCCTCCACACTGCTGTAACCTTCCAGATCATCTAACACACACACACACACACACACACAAGGAGGATATTTTCACTAAGGCCCTGAACTAGAAGTGTGTATCAGTGGCATCTACACAAATGAAAGATTATAGTGCAGAAATTCTTCTCAAGAAAACTTTATTGTGCAAATTTAATTATAATGTGTTGATGGTTGTTTGTAGTAAAGTGTACCATGAAATGGCTTTTTAGGTGGAATTACAGCAGATCACAATTAGTACATTATATTATAAAATATATGTAAGATTAAATAAACAATCTTTGGCCAATCCATAAATGTTGTTAATGTTTTTTCTTGAATGCAGTGACTTGACGTGCATGTCCTCATGTTGGTTCAGGCAACTGTTTGATTATGTATATTCAGAAATAAATAGCCAGAGATGCCACTGCTTTTGTATTAAATAATATCTTTATATTATTATGTATATAAACATATTACATCTTCCCTACAAATGTATGTCTCTATTATTACCATTGTGGTGCAGATCAGAGCACTGGGAAAGAGGATCCCCATTTCTGATGTCCTGACGTCTTGTTCTCCTGTTAAATAAAAGATAATTGGATAAAACACATGAGATGTGTTGTAGATCTTCCCAGCTACACTTAAAATTAACATAAATTAATTTCTTGGTTATGTAAATATTAAGGAATGGATAAAAGCACATGCTAAATCAGGGGTCTCAAACTCAAATGAGCCGGGGGCCACATCAAGTATTTGATGTGTTTGGGTGAGGCAGGGCCACATCAAGTATTCCACAAAAAAAATATTTTCTCAAACGTCATTATTGACAGTTCTTTAACTTCAATGGGTTCTTCTTCTATGTACTTGGACTTACTGAAGTTCAAGGTTGAGGAAAAAGTTACTAATTTTTTCAAGATACTAAGTCATTATTATGATAAACTCTCATTATTTTGAGATAAGTCAATATTATGAAACTTTCTCATTTTTTCCAGATATTAAGTCATTATTATGAGAAATTCTCATTATTTTAAGATACTAAGTCATTACTATGATAATCTCTCTCATTATTTCGAGATACTAAGTCATTATTATGAGAATTTTTCTCATTATTTCGAGATATTAAGTCATTATTATGAGAAATTTTCTCATTATTTCGAGATATTAAGTCATTATTATGAAACTTCTAATTCTGTCCAGATACTAAGTCATTATTATGAGAAACTCTCTCATTATTATGACTTAAATAATCCTTTTTTTTTCTCAACTGTGGCGGAAATGGGCTTCCATACTTTCCTGATGACATGAACATCGTAACATTTTATATGGTAGAAAATACAGATATAGGCGACTGCTACCGGCTGTAAATTATTAGCTGGGACTGTGGGACACCATTAATAAATGTATTATATACAAACAATGGGATGCAGCCACGGAGGCGAAATTTACTGGATTTTATTTTCTATATTATAACACCGATGTCCCGCAAATCAGCCCATTTCAAATTATGGAAAAACAAATACAATCCGCATGACGCTACAATCAAATACAATCCAACGCCGATAACAGTAACATTCACTTCGTCCAGCTCAAAGTAGAAAATGCTCAATTTCAATCACAATAAGAAGTAATAATTCTATGACGGCTTTGACAAATGTGATGTTACACGGGCAGCTCCACAGCTGTTTCTTTGTCTGCATCAAGCCCGGCCGATGCCCCGCCCCCGGGAGTCATTTACTTCACTGTGATTGGCCCCCGGGAGTCATATACTCCACTGTGATTGGTTGGTTTGTACAGCTCCAGCTCCACCTCGCACGCGGTAAAGCGGTAACGCGGTAAACATTATGGGAATGTCACTTTTGAATGTTCTCAGAAAATTCTGAAACAAGTAGTAACATTTATAACATACTACTAAAATATTTTATTTAAAAAACACTATATATAATGTATACAAAACGTTTTTGTGCTAATGTTATAAAAAGTTTATTAAAAACAGATACATTTGAAAGAACATGTTGTTAACATTATTGGAAGAGTGTTTTTTCAGAACTTTGAGAGAATCTTGCCAGAAGACTAGGGAAGTTCTGAGAACGTTCCCTGTTGGTTGGGTTTGTACCTTCTAAAACACAAAAAAATTAACTTAAGAGTTTATAATTTGCAACACTACTACACCCAGGCCACTAGAGTGCACTATTGTTTCAATCAAACACCTACTGTACTCTATTGCCCTCTAGACTTAAAGATGATTGTGATTTTTTTATATGGTAAATTACTTTATACTATTCCAGGTTAATTCACTGAGACAATAATTAAATTATTTGTGTAAATAATGTCCCTCCAACATTATCCAACACAGCAACATTGAATCATCCAATCCAATCTGTTTGTCCTCAAAAAAGCAAATATGGAAAGTGTTTGGGAAAACTTACTAATCCATGTGGTTCTGCTAGCAAAGGAGAAATTCACGTGCATGAAGGAAGGACATGTGCTTGACGTGTTAGTGCCCTAGTTTTAATCATGGAGAGATATTTAGTTTATTGTTGTTTATGTTTATTGTTGAATTCTAAACCTCAGAACCTACAAGTCTATAGTAATAACAGGTCTGCACATCATTCTCATTCACTCGAGTCTTTCATTCTCTATTATAGCGTTCACAACAGTTTTGTGCCACTTTAAGGCAGCAGCTACACCTCTTAAATGCTAACATGGGCCAGGGACTGAGCCAAGGCCGGCACTCTTATCCATTCACAACTGTACTGAAAGGCTGAGAAGATTTCCTGTGTTGAACTGAAAACATTCAGAATCTGGTGTAAAGGCTGCCTGTAGTTGAGGTTTAGCTGCAGTAGATCTTGGGGAATGATAAGTGAAATATGAAAACCTGCTGAGATGCTGTGTGAAACGTGTTTGAAACAGCCTCTTTGTCATATCCCCACGATCTGTCATCTTCTTAATTTTCTTTTCCTGCTCTGTTCTTGTAGTTAAGTGTATAGCTCTCTGTGTTTCCTCGTTTCTATAACATATTTTGCTAAGGCGTGCGCGTGTGCACACACACATTCCTTGACTCTGGCTGTCTCGGCACGTGCGGGAGGTGCGGTAAGGAGGTCTGTTTTGCATTTTAGGCACAATGAAAATATTTGGAATGGCGTGGACCATCCTTGTGCCACGAGGGTGTGTCTAGACCAAAGTCATGGCCCTCTTCCTGTGCGAAGGTGTAGCTGGCACGCTGTGTGTGTGTGTGTGTTTTACTATAAATATATTAACTGTGGTACATGGTGTATTGTGAGCATGTGTTTATAGTGTATTTAAAAGCAGCTTGAATACTTGGATCCAGGTGTTTATACATATCAACGCATGTGTGTTGACATGCAGAATTTGTAGTGCACTAAACACCTGAACAGTGAATATAGTGCCATCATTTGTCACTAGCACTTCTAAATATTTTGAATAATGTCTAAAACAAAAATCAATGAATTTCCAATGGGATTGTTTTGGACCCCATTGACTTTCATTATATGTATGAAAACAGTTGTTCAAAATATCTTCTTTTGTGTTCCACAGAAGAAGAAAAAAATTATACTAGTTTGGACACAAGAGTGAGTACATGACAAAAACACATTTTTGGCTGAACTGTCCCTTTAAGAACATGTAATTTGATCCAGATTCTAAAATAAAAACACTAAAATGTTCAAGAAATCATCAATGTGTGCTTACCTTTTAGCAGTGGGAAAATATCGAGAGCATTCAGTCCCGTCCCAGGCACAATACGGATCTCTTGCCAGGCAGCACTCGGCACAGGCCTTCCCGTAGACCTCACAGCGGTGAAGGGGCATCTGGGAAATCCCCAAATCTGACCCGAGGTACAGCTGTTGCTGTTGACAGATGAACATATAAGTCTATTAGGACACGGTTTACTCTCTGCTAATGGCTGCTGAAGAGTAATTTCAAGCAGACATACTTGTTTAGTGGAAAGCTCCATGGCAGTAATAGGTGTTGGCTCCTAAAAGACAAAACAGAGCATTTTAAGATCCAAGGATATTTAATTGATGACATGCTGTGGTTGTGCAAACATATTTATGGGGGAGCAACTAAATGTACTAAGGTGAAAATTATAGTTGAAGGATTTCGATTCCAATAACATGTAGAAACGCACAGCTCTCTGGGTAACAATAAATTGGTGCTCATACCCTAAAAACTGTCATCTCTTCCAGCACAACTTCCTCCAGATCATGCCAGCTTTCCCTGGGAATGGTCACTACCTTCAACACGGTTCCTAAATCTGATTTGGGATTAGAATATTTTTAATATTCATCATGTTTTATACAATATCTCTTAGTAACTGTAATTGTACGTTTTTTTCTTCTCAGAAAAAGTTTGAAACAACTTGAAGGTTTTGATTTGTTTATAGAGCAGTTATGTTTCTGTATTGATGTGTTAGTTGGTTTTACTAGCCTGTGCCGATGAACATGACTTCGTACTGGCCGTCTTCAGCTTCCACACGATCCACTACCAGCTGAGTGAACTGGTACTCCACGTTTGTGCGCACCACTATAGGTTTTCCACCCATCGGTTGCACAGGATTGTACATGGCTGGGTGCAGGCGTGCAAATGTTATTACATCATCAGGAAGGTCTTTGGTGGAGTCAAAGCCTCCGAACGTTTTGCTGGGACACTACAGTGGGTAAGAGATGAAGGATTAAACATTCTCACTAATGATTAATTCTAAATAATGTAGTGTGGTTTCAGTTATTTTTGAAGTGTTAAAAAAATTGTGTTTATTATATTCAAAGTATTATTGTAAGAATAAATTTTCAGACAAAATATAGTAAATGTGCTTCCAAAAAAAGTATAGTATATTATTAGATTATTGTGTTTATTATTACTTTGTATTATTATTTAACAAAGGTGCACAGATATAAAGCTGTAATTTGTCAGAAAACAAAGTTTTTTTTTTTATGCCAAAAATATTGGCCAGTACTCACTGTGCCAGGACGGGGGTATGGCACTCTGCCCTGGAAGGGAACCCACTGGTAGTTTGGCCCGTCCCTGTGGGCATATGGACCTAGAAATACCCTTCGGATGTCTGCCATACTGTACATGCATATAGCTGAGCCACGGAAGATATTACTGAGGAAAGAAGAGGGGAGAAAGGGACAAATGGAGGTTAAATCATTGATAGAACACACAAGCATACATTTCCAGAAGTATGTATATGAGAATGATCCATTGTAATTCAACAAGAAAATTTTTGGGCGAGGCAAATGTTTCCATGGATTTTCTGGATCAGGAATTGATTAAATTGAAAATGGAGCTTTATGACAGGTGGTCTCTATCTGACAGGTGGTTCTTCATGAGGTGCTGAGAAATATGAGGGCTTGACGATGTCATCTGAAAAAGCATGCTTTTTTATATTTTGATGAAAGATCATAAAGACAAAATATTGTCAGTGTCCGGCAGAAACCTCCTTACGCTTTTTTTCATCCATCATCATCTTTATGTGGGTTTTGCAAATATTTAACTAATGAAGTACATTAAAAAGGGTGACTAAAACTCATAACTACATCGAACCACAAACTGTCTGTAAAACCTAAAAACTCCACAATGCCTAAATATTGAATGAAGTGCTACAAACATTTTAGACCATCCTTGCTTGTTTGCAATGCAAGGGTGAATGAAAAACTGGTTGTTTGAATAAGTACAGCATTGTTTTTACTCAAGAAGAAACACTATATATGTAAAGGCTATGTAATGTTATAGCCTAGTTTAGCATTTGTTGTACCGTCTTAAATAATGTATAGCACTTCATCTTTTATTACATTACATTTTGGCCAAATGACGAAAAAACTGAGAAAAACTGAGCACCCACAAAGCTACAATAAACTTTAGAACCTGTACGTTCATGAAAATTGAATGCAATGGACTTGCTGCCTAAGATGCAGCCATGTTAATGATGGACAAAACACATATGTCCAAAAGGTCAAAAACCTCGTAACTCCATCTGAGCTTGATTTTGTTAAAATGTTAATAGTATAATGACACGTGCAAGTGCCTGACCATATATAAAGCCACAATATCAACTTTGATAACACAGTGTTTAATAATTAAAAAAATACAGTGTTTTTCCATTTCCCGAAAAGGAGCAATTGTGGAAATAAAAAATTTCAACCTGACAGCGATGATATGCAAAAATGAATCACAAACAGAAAAGAAAGAGTTGATACTGATTTCAAGTCTGCTTTAATGTGTGTAGGCTGACACACAAAATTAGCATTTGTATTGCAGTGTATATGTGTTTATACCTCATATAAGTGTATCCCTCATTCCCCCTAAACAGCCATGAAACCAAACACACTGTGGTGATCAGCCCTTAGCATTTGTAAAATGTTAATTAGTAAGAAAATCAATTAACCACAGGGCATATGAATAAACTAATTCCCTATCACTCAGTCAGGGTCCCAGACATAAAAACGATCACACACACACATGCATGTGCTTACATACTCTTAACACACATACACATAGAGCGAGGGACAAAATACTGATCCATCACCGCAAAGTTCAGGCCTCATTAAGTGGCAATATTAAAAGCAAGTCCCTAGAATGCACTTCTATTCATCTCAGAAACGGGGCACTTAGAAAACCAATTAAAGCAGTCTAATTCTTTAAAGCCCGTAATTGAATTTTTGAGGGTTGTGTTCCCTGCATACATTAGGAAATCAGTGAGGTGGTAACACATGAACAGGATGTGCACGGTTTGGTGCTCTCTCTCGCTTTTTGACAGTGATTAATCGTGATATGTTTGTCTTCCTCCTCATCTCATGTTTACATGCACGTACACCTCCATACACACACACATGTGCTCATCCATCATCTTAAAAGTCTTCCCCTCTTTTGAAAATCGTTTATCTGCTTTTGATACTGCCTTCACCCCTCCCCAGCCCTCTGCTCCTCACCAACAGGCCCAGAGAAAACCGTGTCTGACTGGGGAGTGAGATTCAGGTTACCACCTTAATCATATTTCCTCTGAGCCCAAGCTGAATAGGGAAACAGGTAAGAGGGGGCAGAGACCAGGATGAGAAGGAAATTCCCATCCAGAGTGCAGCGATGTGAAGCGCCTGTCTGTGTTTAACCAGATTACAGAACTGCAAAGCTTCTAAAGGGCCAAACACATCATGCCACAAAATCACAGCCATCTCAGAAAGAGAAGAGAAAAGAGTGCAGCAAAGAAGGAAGGGAGAGAAATGAAGGAAGGAAAAAAGGAATTTAAAGGAATTAAGATAAGAAAATGGAAAATAAAGGAAGGAATAAAGGAAGGTAAAAAATTAAGAAGAAAAGGAGATCCTCAGTAACTTCTCATGAAATGTCTATTAAAGTTAAGTATGTCTGTACTACCTGGACGTAGTAAACACAGCGTAGATCACTGGATTCTTTGGGTCTTTAGCACTCATCAGGAATACATCCTCTGGAAATCAAAAATGTAGTTATTAAAATGTACAGTAGTAGCAAAGTGAAGTGTAGCAATGGAAATGTATGTGCCAATTGTTGTAGGTTTGTCCTATTTACTTCCATTGTAAGTGTTTTACATGTAGTAGACATTACGTCAGTTCATAAAAATACTTACGCAGCTCATCAAAATATGTGTCTATGCCATTGAGTCCGGGCACTGAGCAGGTCAGCTTAGCTTTCAAGAAGGTCGTCCATTTGTTCACAAGACTCCTGTGTCCGCCCATGTCATTCTAGAACAAATGCAAGCAGATTAGTCACATGTTCTTTCAACACACACTCACACACAAAGTTTCAAATACATACATTATCATGTCAATACTGTGTGTGCAATGGCACTGGACAAAATTGCACATCTATGTGCGTGTTTTATGTTTCTGTATGTGATGATACCTTACACAGTTGTCCTATCCTGGAGATTGTAGCTTTGCCTGTGTGTTCACCATCCATGGCATTTTCTTTGAAGAACAGGAAGATCTTGTCATCTTCAGGATTATCACTTTCTGGGATCAGGTGTATTCCAAGAAATCTGGGATCTGGAAACACACACAAAATGCATCAGAACTTCAGTTTCACAGCACTGAAAAATATACAGAAGAACTGAGCTGTTTAAATCAGGGAAGTTCAAACAGACAGAAATGATTGCACACTTCATTGAATCCCTTTTAGCTCCTCCAAAATGAGCCAAGACCTCAGTATGGCCAGTTGCAGGGGGATCACTCTTACCCACCCGTGACCGCTCACTCGCTCTCAGAAATGTAACGTAACACGTCCCCCATCCGTGCGGGCGGCACACGCACACAGCGACATGCAGGGCTGCATTACAGTGCAACAGACCCAACAGGATGTGAAGTTAAACAGCGGAACAAACATTTACCAAAGACCGACTGCGTTCATTCACTGTGAGTGTGTACGAGTCCGTAGAGATGATAAAATCCCACCCATGTCATTCAATACACTATTTCCCAAAGACATTAAACTTGTTCCAGACTCCCAAACTTTCTCTAACCGAATGTTTGCTCTATAAAGGCTGATCCTCTTTGAGGTTCAGGAAGAATAACCATCAACAGCCATTGGCCATATTGTCTGAAGATAGCGAGAGGCCCGTGCCTCTATTGATAAGGGCTTGATAGAATATCCATGTGGCTAATCCTCTAAACGACACTGGCTCTTTTGTGCGAGAGAGACAGCTTTCAGAGCAGGCGAAATGGAAGTAACGTCCAACGTATCCGTGGTAACAGACAGCGAGGATTAAGGTGAGATGAGCGTTTTCAAAAGCACCTTTCCTCGTGAATATAGGGGGGTATTGATGGTGTGGACGTTGACCCTGTATGAGGACTGAAACGAGAGCCACTCGCAGGAACAGCTGAGACAGGATTAACTTCATGGGAAAACACTGACCGACTCTCCTATCTTGATATTGACCTTTTGTGTTCCATAAGTCTGCAAAAATGCAGGCGGGATGTTATAGGAAACACTCAACACCCTGGCCGAGCTAATCTCTCCTGCAGACATACACAAAGAGTTTCTTTCTTTCTCTCACACACATATGGACAGATACACACTCACGTGCAGGGACATAAACTAATGCACACAAAAGAAAACCCATACATTTACATTTATTTCACACATCTGCTCTTGGCAAACACAGGCTTATCAAAGTAGCATTTACTGTGTGATGACTTCAACAGCCAGCTAATGATAGAAATTGAGGGCTAGAACAAAAATAAAAGTCTATAAAAATGCATGGTCAGACACATATATGCAAGCACATGTATATGCAGTGTCTTTACAAACTCTACAGACTTGAGTTTGAGCAATATCTCAGTTACAAGTGTATTTCATATCAGGGTGTGAATTCAAAGCAGAATTAACTGTTGTGCATTTCCAAGCAACACTGAATAAATATAATGTATTCCTGAATAAATCAATGTTGATGAACAAAATGGTTGCATGACTAATTCAGTGACTCACTTATAAAGGCAGACACTTGATTTGAAGTGAACAAATTAATTGAATGAATCATGCAGTGACTTACTCATAAAAACTAAGCCACAATAACTGCATCTATCACAAAACAAATGTTTTTGCTGGAAGTTTTTCAAAAATGTAGTCCCAATAGTAGGTAATTACCATTCAGCCATCTGGAATCATGCTGCTCAGTTCTGATTGGATGATGTGACCCGAGTGTTCGAAAAATGGCAAAGTCTCGTCCCATGAAGTCTGCGGATGTTCCAGAGTACAGTTCTCCATCTGACAAATAGATAAGGACACAAATTCTCCAATAAGACCACAGATAACACAATTTAAACAACAATTTAACAATTTAAAGCCAAAGCAACATCTCTGAATGGCTCACCAATCAAGAGGGATGAGGACTGCATCTTTGGATCATAGGGACTTTTCCCACGTCCATTCTCAAAGTAGTTGGCATCCAGTCTGAAGATGTTGTCCTGAGGAAAGGAATAATCAATTAGCCAACCACAGCAAGGGATAAGGATGAGGATGGGATGAGGTAATGGAAAGGGGAATGTCAAAAATTTGAAGAATAAAATCCTTCAAATTATACTTTAGATTTGGATCTATCTAAACTAACGGGAAAAACAACAGCACTCAACTTACATTGAGGTGTTCAGTGCACTCAAGCCATGATTAATTTGCATGGATCAAATCATGAAATTCACTGACATTTTTCCACCATGTAAAGGGCATCTCATTTCCCTCAGTTGAGGCACTTCTAAATAACACACTCGCTGCTTTGTGACGCTCTCATTTTCTACTTCACTGAGCTGAAATTGTTAACAGGTTAAACCATCAATTCAAAACCTTTTCATTCCCTTAAACAGTGTGGTGAATGTGCCTTTGTGATGCACATAGGCATGTTTTAATGCTGTTATTGCTGATTGAACATAATTGAATAAAATACATTGAACATACAAGACAAGAAAATAAATTTTTCCAATTATTGATGTAGAGATTGTGTCTTTGTACCTCTGCTCGTTTCCCCATCTCCAGGTAAGAACAGACAGGATGAAAGGCTCCGGTGCCACATATGTAAATATGCGTCTGGTTATACGACTGCAGCACACGCACAAAGTTTGAGCATTCTTTCTGAAAAAGGCAAAACATAAAATATCTCTTAACCAACCAGATAATATGAAACATGCAAATTTGAACAGACACCAAACATACATATGTTTTGCTAAAGATAGTATATAACATACAACATTAGAATTTTGAGTATAATCATTTTATACATTTTGAGTATAATCTATAATATACAACAAGCAAGAACCACTGAAGTGTTCTTGTAAAATGTGAAAATATTTTGTAAATATAATAATTTCTTACTTTAAGACTCTCTGGCTCTGTATAACTCATCTAATGCAGTTGTGTTACATTTATAGTTTATGATGAAAGACTAAACTGGAAGTACATTTTGAGAATGCATATAAATTGACATGAGACCTGTAATAAAGGAATTTAAATTCTCTGTAAGCCTAATATTTAAGCTTTTAGTGTCATTAAAATGCCTTTGAGTTCTTGCCGGTTGACTGATGATGCTCCCACCTGTTTTATCCATCTCAATATCCTGTCAGCCAACTCTAACTTTCATTAGTGCTGAAAGTGTTAGTATGTGTCTGGTTTTGATGAAAGGGAAATGTATAGCACATGTCTTTGGCCCGTTTGAATGAGTTGACGAAAGCCAATGAGTGAATTGTTTCATGTGAATGAATGCTCTTGAACTCCCTTTCAATTGCAAATATGCGAGGTCTAGGTTCCACAATAATAAACTGACACATTATAAACATACTGCATGCACAAACACACACCTTTCCACAGCTATTGAGAAAATAAAGCAGGTCCATCTGTGTAAACACTGATGGTCTTGGGCCGATGTGTGCTGTCTGAATGCGAGTTGTCATTTAAGAGGGTGTTGCCATCTCTGTGTGTGCTTTCACCACAAAAAGACACATACACACTCTTATTCACTGCACGCAGGAGTGTGTGATGAAAGCAAAACAGGAGAATACATAAATGCAGGCCTGTTTCCCTTGATTACGTCCAGTTCAGTTTGAACAGGCAATTCAAAGCACATAATAAATGCTTGTATGCCACTCAGCAGATTTTGTGGCAACACATTCGGTTCTCTTATGAAACCAAAGACCTACCTCACCTGCAACTTCCATACGGCAGCCAATCAGATCACTCCCTCACACATATGTGTGACCCATCTCTGTCAACCCACACAAAGGCACTTTAGTGTGTGAGGGTAATGGCTTTTCCGAGCTAAAGGAAATGTGTATAGTCCTAACATAATCATTCCATGTGTGCTATAAATTTAATCTCTTCCTGCACAGGGCAGAATGTTTGAAATTTCCCATGGCTGTTATTGTTTTTAAGGCCCTTGCCTGTTCCGATAGAGCCAAGTGCAGCATTCACGTGAGACAGAGGTGGCTGATCTGGCACTCTTTGCAGTTTACTATGTATACAAACCTCAAGTTGTAATAACTGGGTGGTGTACTGTAATTATAGTGTAACTACTGTGTAATTAGACACATATAACCCTGCTGTTTTATCTTCAAGGTCCTTAAAGAAGCGGCCAAAACTGCGACACAGTGAAGTGAGTGTTCCTTCATAAGAGTGAGAGATATATGATACCCTTTCAGATAAGAGAAGAGTGTTGGAGATTATGATTTAGACACATCTGTAATTATGTACAATACTAACAACACAGTAGTGACTAATTTCATTCACACATGAGTGAAGTCATGAAAAGATAATAACAGTATAGTGCTTGTCAACGTCAAAAATTATGCACACTTTTTAAAAAGTACAAGATGGATTCACCCATACAAACCTGGCAAACATAATAAAATATTACCAGGATTCGACATGCTTTAATAGTATTTATAATAACTTTATTGTAACATCAGTGCTACAATAGTCTATTTTATTTTATTTATAATAGAACAGATGACTATTAAAAAAGGCCAAGCTGTGCTCTATTGTGAGATGATTATAGTGAT
Organism: Rhodeus uyekii; assembly: GCA_037043235.1. Lineage (NCBI taxonomy): Eukaryota > Metazoa > Chordata > Actinopteri > Cypriniformes > Acheilognathidae > Rhodeus > Rhodeus uyekii. The sequence continues at coordinate 1,345,688 of JAWRVZ010000033.1, forward strand.
TTGGGTAACACTTTATTTTAAGTTGATGTAGTTACACGTTACTACATGTACTTACAATAGTAATAACAGTTAATTATGCTAACTATATTAACTAACCCTAACCCTAAACCAAACACTAACTCTAACTGTAACTCTATAGTAAGTAGTTAATTACTATTACTCTATTGTCATGACTTATTTTTTAGTAAGTAAAATGTGACTACATCACCTCAAAATAAAGTGTAATCGTGACTTTTGTTCCCTTTGGCTCTGACCTTTTATAATGAATTCAGAATAAATATATTGAATGCATTATTTAAAAGTAAGAACTTTAGACTGCAACATGCATAAGTTCCAAACAATGCAGTTTGGTAAAAGCAGATTTCAAGATATCAAGATATATTTACATAACAAATGTAGACAAAAACTATTACAGCAATATATTAACAATAATATTACAAAACAATAATATTACTTAAATAACTGTAGCTAATCATTGTGATTCTACGGCACAATGTTCATACTGTACATCAGTCCTGCTTGCTGTGAAGACAGTATTCATTTAATTATAATAATTGGTAGATCAACTACTGAAATTACTATGACAGTACAGTAACTAGACAGTAGCCAAGAACATACTGTACATTTACACAAAACTTTTTTTATACAGTATCAGTGTCATATGTATTCATGAATCTCACCTCTAGGTATCTGATCACATCAAACACGGTAAGTAAATTGGATGAAAACATAAAATTATGTTTTTAAATGTATACCATTGAGAAATTAACAGTAATGAAATGTGCTGCTGAGATGTTTAAACCTCGTCTTACATGAAGCACACTAAGAGTTTATACAGTGAGACAGTTGTACAGCTGTCGTTTTGGGCTTGTTTTTGACCTGTCTGCCCAAGCCAAATGTGAGAAGGAAGAGCTTTATATTTGCGGAGAGGGAAATCCACTGGTAATACCCTAATCAAGCTTTCAATGACTCCAGATTTCAATGTATCCAGAACAAACATTTTCACAGCAAGCAAATGCGATCATTCTGAACCAGAGAATTTGTGTGTTTGTAACAGCAAATAAATCCCACACAGACAGTGCCAAAAGCTGTGATGCTTTCAGGATGCATGTGGTAAACCCTTCCTGTAATATCAGGTGACTTTTTTTTAAGAGTGTACATCTCAGAAGTAGGTCTTGGTGAGTTATCTGTAATAATCCCACTCCCCTTCTGCCCCTCATTTCAGGGGGAACCCAGCCGTGAAATTACCATCAGATACAACACACACAAGTACAGACGGAGCGAGAGCCAGTTTGATAAATAAACCATTTCTGTAGTATAGAAAGGCCAAGGGTTGCTGGAGCCAAACACAGAATATAAACTCTCAAGAGGAACAAAAGAGCGTGTGCACAAGAAAAACTCCATTGCTAACAGCAACCGTGATCAATCAAGCCAAAGCGCACACGCAACACCCGGCCTGAGTAATGCAGGTCATGAGCCATACATACACTAAAGGCTCTTCACTGAACACTTTTCTTATCACGAACCATTTTTCCTGTTCATGGTGCTTTGGAGATTTAAAAAATGTTCTTGACAAAGGTTGTTTAAATCAGTGTATTGGTTCTAGCTATAGGCCTAGATAAAATCAGCAAAGCTTTCATCCATTTTGTCTGCAGATTTTGGTAAAAAATTAATAATATGCAGAATATTTTCCCATTAACGAAACTGAATTAATATTTATTTATATACTACTGTTCATGTGGGTATGTGGTCAGTAAGATAAAAAAAGAAAAAAAAAAGAAGTTGCTTTCACAGAAATAATGAATTTCTTTCATAAAAATACTGTAAAAATAGTAATATTACAAAATATTATTACAATTTAAAAAAAGTATATTTGTATAAAAAAATTATTTATAAAACTAAATATAAATATATAGCTATTTTCCTACTATTGATTTAATTTTATGTAATTTATGAGACAACAGCTGCATCTAAAATAGCACACTCTCTTGAGTACATACTTATTTGAACAGGTATTACTTCACGCTAAAAAGAGTGTTGTATAGAGTATGAACATGTGAATTATGAATGTAACTTGGGTGTTCTAATATTCACCATGTTGTCATTATCATGTGATGGGCAACTCCTAAAAGAGTCGAGAATCTTCCATAGCACAGGCTTATCTCAGCTTTTTGTTCGAAATGTTGCTTTTCTATGAAACTTTCCCATATTCAAGTGTTGAATACAATTTTTTGTATGTTTGTTTGTTTAAAAGCAGAGGCTCTGTTTTTTTTAATATATATTGATGTTCAGATATTCATTCAACAAAATATTCTGGGGGCCATGAAAGTTTTGTGAAAGTTATCAAAAATGCTGGTGGTGGCTATCAAATTTTTTTTAAATGTTAAAATCTTCAGTGTCACAAGATCCTTCAAAAATCTTTCTAATATGATGCTCAAAAAACTTAAAATTATTATCAGTGTTGAAAAAAGTTGTGTTGCTTAACATTTTCTTTGAAATTGTGATACTTTTATTAAATATTCTTTTATAAATAGAAAGATCAAAATAACAGAATTTATGTGAAATGAAATGTATTTGTCTGCCGAACATCGAAACATCTTCCTGGCCCCAAACTTTTGAATGGTAGTGTTTTTTTAAATAGTTTTGAAGTGAGAAACATCCATAATATACCCAAACATTCCTTCTGATGTAGTTTTGAGGCAAAGGGAAGTTGTTTGTCCCACACTTACCCCAAGGTCTTTTCCAGCCCACTTGCATTCATCTCGTTTAGAAGGTGTGGCAGGCCAGGCGATCTATAAAACAGTGAAAAAGAAAAGGTGTGAGAATGTGTGAGGAGCGAACACAATGAACTGCAAATGACTGACTAAGGCTCTCGGCATGAAACCTGGCTGTAAAATAATCAACGACTGCTGCCTGCCGTCCTTCTGCCACCTCCATCTGTGACGACGATGAAGACAGAACATAAGAACTACCATTCGTCTTATCCCGCGAGCACGAGAGACAATCGCACATTCACACATACATACGTATCCACACAAAAAGTTCTTATCCTATCATATCTTCTTCTAAGATCTGCTAAGGTGAGGTGTCTGAGAAAGTAATTTAGTTAATTATGGTAATTTGTCAAGTTCTTATCTTGGCAACAATGGCATTGCTGAAGTATGCATGTTTGTGCGAGTGTTCAATAAAAGCCAGTTTTAACCCTTACGAGGATTGAATAGAAAGCAAATGGTCTGCAGCCTCCAGGACAAAAAAAGAATTAAAGCACAAGAAAGAGGAAATCAGAGTAATGGAATCCGGAGAGAGAAAGAAAGAGCAATTGAGCAAGAGAAAGAGAAGCATTATGTTGCAGATATGATCTGGGAATGAAAAACAGAGGGAGGCAGGCTGAGATCAAATGGGCAGATGGAAAGAAGAAGAAAGTGAACGCAGATCTGGGTTGTGCTGCTAATAGAAGCGAGATGGACGTCTCTGATGACCCTGGGTTTCGCTGACACACTCCATAAAATCCCTCACCAATCTTTCTTGCTAAATGTAGACTGAGGAAAACAGCATGAATTATCATTCTCAACCTGTTTTACTGCTAAAATGTGATTTTCAAGGGAAGCAGGATATTCAACTATAACAAATGTAGGGCAGAATTGGTTTGGATCATGAAAAATGGGCTGACTATCCATATCAACTTGAATACAAGCTTACTTTAAAAAATGGCTAAATATAGATGATTAATAATATTTAACAGCCCTTGCAGCCTAAATGACATCAGCAGAAAAGGAAAGTGATTGATTGATTCATTCGATTATGAAGTCATAAGGAACATAACATTAATTCATATTGACTTTAAGGTGTTGTATGTCACCTGTTTGATGTCTCTGTTGATGTTAACCAGGTCAAAAGAGAAGACATAATCCTCTGCTCCAACCAGTAATCTCCCTCTCTCTTCATCCATCAAGAAAGTGTCGTATCCTGAACTATTTGCCAATCCAGTGAAAGTCAATAGATTACTGGATTCCAGCATTTCTGAAAGAAAGAACAAGAAAAAGAAGGCAAATGTAAGTCTAGAACAAAAAAAGAAAAACACATTCATATTGCCTTCAGTAAACCGAGTAAACAGCAGAAAGTTCAACAAAGTAGGTCACATAATGTACACCTGTATTAAAGGTTATTTGTGGCACTCTCTGCATCTTTGATAAAGAACACTAGTCATGAGTTTAGTTACAATTTCTTTAAAATCACCTCAATGTTTAATGAACCACATCTGTATTTTTTCAACCACAGCAGGAAATTTGCTGAGGACAACAATGCACGATTCAATCACAAGGACAAAATCAGGTGTTTGACTGGCTAAACCAAGTAATAATTTACATGAGGTTAAGACATGGCTGATGTTTGTGTGTGCGCTGACTGTAAAAAATTATAAGATCAATACGTTATTTTTTATAGACATTTTTTGTCTATATGAAGCCAGAGGGCCTGATTTAACATTAGTCTGAGTAAAAACTAAGCAACATCATAGTTCAAGAACCTGATCTCACATAGTTTGCTGAAAATTACATCTTTCACACCACTAAAATATTCCTTTTAAAATGGGCCTGACTTACTTGCACAATTATTCTTATTATAAGTCAGCATTAAACCCACAAACAACCACATGCAGTTTATTAGATAGCATAAGCAAATTAGTAGCGCTTTATTTGTAATCTTATTGACTCGAGTCAGAGGAATAACTAATCAAGTAAAACTTCTGTTGTGATGGCAGTTCTTTTGATAGATACAGCCAAAGAAACTATCTGTTCAACAGCACTCGACAAGACACTGTGAAAATATAATGACCTGAGACACAAACTCTGCCAGATTTGTCACTCTCCCAGTGAGAAAAGAAACAAGGTCAATAAAACTAAGGGAAGGCAGAAGGGGAAAATTCAAGTGAAGAGGAGATGAAGTGAGAATGATAAGAAAGAGGTGAAAGTGAGAAATGACTTTGGAAAAGAGCTTGACGGAGCCACCAGCCAGAACATATGCTCATGGGAGAGGGTGAGGTCAACATCTCTGCAACAAGCAAAAAAAAAAATCATAATCAACAGTGACATGCAAAGACTGCAACCCCTCTCCAGAGCCCAGATCAATCCGCTCCTATAGTAGCCATCTGCGTTTCTCCTGCTAAGATTCTGGACATCTGTGTGGTGGTGGGAGAGGAGGAGAGTGAGCAAGGAAAAGCGTTAAGGAGAAACAGACCATCCTTCCTTTGCCTGTGTCAATAACACTGCATATCAAACGTAGCACAGCATTCCCACAGGACCGAATGCAGAACGGGTTCAGTACGTTCATTCCTTCAGAAATCATTCTCTGCTTTTGAAATGAGAGTTGCATTAACCAATCACAAGTAATATCCAGATATAGATACAGATGCCAGGCCTGTCTGACAAACACCATCTTAGTCAGAATATTGAGTATGTTCTTTCACCCTGAAGGGGTTTATTTAAGCTATATCACACAAGCAAAAAAAGATCTGCTGTTCTAAATATCAGCGTGGATTATTGCTCTTCTACAAGACAAATGTCATTTTGTGGTCAAGAATTACTTTTTTGTTAAAGAAATTTATATTTTTATTCAGCAAGAATGCATTAAATTGATCAAACCTTCATTGTTTTTCATTTCAAGAACCCTGAAAATAAGTAACGTTTGCAAAACGTATCAAGCAGCACAAAATGTTCTCAACACTAATGATAATAAAGAATGTTTCTTAAGCACCAAATCAGGGGTCTCATTTATAAAGTGTGCGTATGCACAAAACGCGACTGGAAATGTACGTAGGTCAGTTTCCACGCAAAGGTTGTGATCTATAAAAAACAAACTTGACGGGAGAATGTGCGCACCTTTAAGCAAACTTTGAGCCGCGCGTATGCACATTGTGGAGACAAAGGGAATTGGCGATACAGATGATGAGGTTTTATAAATCTGAATATTTTTTGGCATATGCCATTTTTGGCTTTTGGGTGCACGTAAACTTTTAGTAGGGATCCTACGCACAGTTTTATAAATGAGACCCCAGTATATTAGAATGATTTTAGAAGAATCATGTAACACTGAAAATTACGCTTTGTCATCACAGGAATAAACTGAAGCTTTAAATATTTTCAAATAGAAAACGGTTTATTGAGATTGTACTAATATTTCACAACATTACTGTTTTTACAGTATTTTTTAAAATAAATAAATGCAGCACTGTTGAGCATAAATTTACCAACCTCATACTTCTGAAAAGTAGTGTACTTGCCAAACAAATAAATAAATGGAGATGAAGACAGGCAGGTGAGTGATACTGTATTGTTTTCATTGCATTTTGGTATTTGTTTAGTTTTCAAGGACACTTAGTTTTCTTGCTTCCCTTTGCCCTGTTGCACTGTTTCATTAATTAGAGCATACCTGGTTGTATTTGAGTTTGTTATCTTGTGTTTATAAGACCTTCAGTCTCCTCAGTTCTTTGTCTGGTGTTGTTTGTATTGAAGTACACATTGTTACTTTGCTTCTAACTTTTTGTTGTTTAATTAAAGTTACTCTACTATTTGAATGGATACCTTTCTCATCATCATCCTTTATGAGCCTGACTGTGACAGATACAAGATATATAAAACAATAGTACAGCTTTTTACAAAATCAATTCTTTGGTATACATAAAAAAAAAACATAATTCTGCAACTGACCAATCATCCTAATCATCCTACAGAGCAGTTTAATTAATACCAAGTATTCTTCATTGGTCAGTAGGTTACAAAGCACTGCCTATTCGGAAGGCCATCTACACTAATACATTTAAAAAAAAAGATTAAAGTTGCGATGTAATAAAAAGATATTTACACATTGATGATTCATCCACGATAATATCAGTAATGTGCATTTAGAAAATATTACAGAAAAAAAAATTAATAGTCAAAAGTAATGTATAACCAGGAAATAAAAGAAAACCACACTGATTTACTCTTGCCAGACTTTAGTAAAGTCCTGAGAGAACATAAGAGGACATCCTGGAAAGAGATTTCATTTCTCCCCTGACTCATTTTATTAACTCATCCAGTCTTTGCATCTTTGCAAGTGCCAAATATTCTTATTCTTAGCCTCCTTTTTTTTCTGCCAGACTCTGTATAACTCCTGTTAGGTGAAGTTCTCCAAAGCCTCACTCTCTTGCCATTCTGGCTCAAGATCTGACGACCACGTCTGGCAGTTTCACTATTCCCCAGCTCAAAGTGAGGGACTGGTGCATGAACTCTAAAGACAAGTATTATTTTTTTTCTAAAATGCTGCCTTGGCAAGACCATCACAAAAGGTAGTCATCATATGATCCGTGAACACACAAACACAGACACTTCATCTGGGGATACATCAACCTGGACAGGAGCTTAAAGTAAATGAAGTGTGAGTTTTAAAGGAAAAAGAAGCTCAACAAAAGTTTCTCTCTCTTTCTTAGTCTCTCTCTGCCATACATCCTGATAAGTGGGCTTTCAACACTTTATATATCATAGCAAAGTTTGTCATTTGATTTATTTATACACTGCAATGTACATATACCTTGATTTCCAACAGATTTAAGATTTAACAAATAAAATCCCAAAATAAGATGAAAATCAAATAGCAATACAAAGCAGAACTAACAACTTTGAATTGAAATATAGAAACTATTGTTATTGCGGGCACTTTAAAGTAATATTTTTTTACGAATTACAAGGTGTTTAAAATGAACTAATGCTGCTTCAAAGAGACATGGGCGCACTCTAATGTAAACAAGCCCATCATGGATAAGAGGTGCATGGCAGAATGAGTGAACGACACAAGCTGAGAGCAGATAGTGCTGATTGAACAGCAGAAATGCAGCCATTACCCAGGTAACCCCTTAAACAAAGGCACTTTGCTACTTTATGTTTCTGAACAATATTTAAATGTTTTAAACAACTGTACATCAAGGCTCCATTAGTTAATTCCTTATTTAACATAAACTGACAATGAAAAAATATGTATTAATCTTGGTTAATTTCAACATTTAATAACACATTATTAAAATCAAAGGTTGTAGCTATCATTTAATGGACCTGAGCTAACATGAACTGACAGTTTTTTTAACAAACATAAAGTAACAAAAAAAAAAAAAAACTTCTGTGACAAATATATTTATTGCTTATTGGGGTTAACTAATGAGGCCTTATTGTAAAGTTTATAATTTGTTGTGTATTGTATTTAAATGTTCAGTTCTTTTTTTGATATAAGGAAAAACAATGTTTAAACCTGTTATAGTATGACAACACTTTTTTGCAACTTATTTCAACATCTTGATAATATCGTATACATTGATAAAAGCTTCAGCAATTATTGCTTCATGGAAATTTGATACCGTCATGTCAACATATGTAGGAAACAATATAAATATAGAAAATAATAAAACTGTGCAAATAAATAAAATATAAAAATGTGTACTCATTGACCTCACTTATCAGTTAGGTTAACCATTTTGGTAACACATCCCTAAAATAACAGTTGTTTAAATGAGAAAAATGTAAAATAGAAGCATGTCCAACATAACACATATGACTTAAGAGAGAACCAACCTGTGTTGGTTTAGGAGGCAAAAAAATGAGTGGAAAACTAATAATACAGAAAGTCTAAAGGCTATAAATCCATTTTGGACTTTGGTGAGGTTGTATAGTTATGTATCTCTCGATCTGGGAGTCTAGGTGTGTGTTCTGTAGGTGTTTTTGAGGGAAGGTAAAATGTGTGTGTCTGCATGCTGCTGCCACTGTGCTTTAGCTCTGCCTCGGGCTACCAGTCGCCCCAGGAGAGTGAGGGAAGTGAGGAAAGAAGGAATAAAAAGTGAAAGAGTGCTGCAGATGGTTTTGGGCGCTACCTGTTTATTTAAGCCAGAACAATGGCGTGCTTCAAAACACACGTCGTCGGTCTTGAGACAGTTTTGGCAAAGGTTCTCCTTCTCTCTGTTCTCTCAATGGGCTAAGTGTGTGGTTCGGTCTTGTCGGTTTTGTGCTTGAGAGAACCTAGATTTTAGAAACAGAGATTTGCTTAACAAGCTGTTTCGCATATTTCTTTAAGCTCTGGAATATGAATATGTCTGTAGTTTCGCTTCATTTTAACTTGCTCTCACATGCAACCGGTCACTGATTTTGGTAAGTTGCCCCAGTAACTGTCCTGGATCTAGGCCTATGAGAGCTCAGCCTGCTTGATTGACAGCTAGAGAAGGGCTGCCGAGAGCGGACTGACACCCGCGGGCTAACATTTGATTCCTGTGACATCAAGAGGAAACATAATCACTGTGTCAAATCTCTTTATGCACATTAGTTTTAATAAAAGACGCCTCTGTATGAACTGATGATTTATGTCACAGCCAACTGCTTAAAATTTCCATGAACAAAAGCCAAACGGTGAGGAAAAGACAGACGTCTGCTTTTTTGCAAGACACATGTGGCAATTATAAAGATGAATTTGTTTAGCCTCAAGGAATAATTCACCCAGAAATGAAAATAGTATCATTATTTACTCAATCTCAAGTCCTTCCAAAACCATGTGAATTTTTAAAGAATTTTATGGTGACTTTTTTCTTTGTGAATGAGGATTGAGACTGTTGAAGTCGAAGAGTGAATTCTGAAGGCTTATGAAGTAAAAAAAATATTTTGAAAGTCTTTATTGAAAAAAAAAATCCTTAGCATGTTCATGAGAGTTTCCTGTCCAGTTTTTCTTTTGAGTCAAATTCTTTGCAATTCATTCATTTTTCAATGAATTTACAAAACCGGTCTAACTGAGTCATTCACACCCTGATTTCATGATCCAGCCACAGTGCTTACCAGCTTACTTAAGGGGAAGATTATCCGTCAGTAATGACTTACATTTTGGTTTGATCGTTACAGAAAGATTTTTGTCCCACTTCATATAGTTCATATCGACTTTGGATAAAGTGTATATGTCATGCAGATATCTTTTAGAACACTTTCATGGTAATTTTGTGCTTCTTCTATTGCAATCTAAGTCTGAAATCCTGTCTATGTGTGGCACAAACAAATCCAACATCCTTACTGATGTCCTCCATTGCAGACTACAAAACAGAATTTGCGCGTGACCGCATGGGATTCCTGTGTTGCCCTGTTCCACAGAGAGAGGGGAGAGTATGTGGAACCGTTTAATTACCCCTGAATCTGCTCGCGACATGACGGGTGAACCGCAGAGTCTGTTTAAAACTGGCCTCTGGCCACAGACCAGGCAGAGAAAGTACAATCCACTCTCCACAGCTCCAGATGACTACAAAACACAACGCACGTACACAGAGTGAGAGTGACAGCCAAAGATAATGTGACATTAAAATACATTGCCGAAAGAGGAGTTTGACAACACTAAATTGGAACTAAGTTTATACTATATTTAATTACCAAAAAATTCAATGATAATTTAAAAAAAGTAATTAATTCAAGGCTAAAGTTAAAATGTCTTCATAACCACCATCAACTGAAATTTGTGATAAAAAAAAAAATCATTGTAGTTTTATCCTAGGAGTGTGTGTGTAAATATGTAATGTGGTCTGGGGCACTGACAAGCAAGCATATACACACACACATGTACCCACCCACCCACACACACACACACACACACAACTGCACACTAATACGCTCATCCAAGTCATATGAAATTCGACTCATCTGGAAACGCTTGTCTAAGGACAGCATTGAAATTCAATAACAGGTGTTTCCCAACACACCACACTCAACATCTAATCAGTAATCTAGTACACAAAACAACACAACACAGGTGTAAACACACAGTCTGTGTCTGAATATTCAAAAACACTCCTTAATAATAAACTGTGATATGAAGAGGAAGTTAAATGTGCAAATTCCTCAGCCAAGTGGGTGCTGAGAGTCATTAAAGGAGCCTAACATCTAATAGGGCCACAGAAGACAGAACACAACAGGATGTGATATGTAAAAAGGTCAATAAGGACGAAGCACTTCCACTGCCACTGAGTAAATAATTCATGTAACTGAAAGACTTCAGGTGACCTTCAAGTTCCTTGCAGCAGACTGAACAGAAGGAAAGAGCAAAATAGGGCTAAAGAATAAATGAGAGGAAGGATATGAACTATAAAGGAAAAACACATATAATCATAGATAGACAGCAGCTTTTCCAGAAACAAACTACTTTTTTTCCAACAAGCACTGGAGCACAACAAAATTGTTATAGTGCTGTTCTGTCCCATATTTACAATCCAATGTGTTTGACTAATATGTGTCTCTCTCTTATAATGTGTCTTTCTCTCTCTCTCTCTTATATTGAGCTTGGGAATTCCAGATCATTTTAGTCAATCAGTTCTTTCAGAGTAAAAGAAATCTACTTCTGTTGAAAAGGGTGAAAAGAGACAGGCAAGATGCAGATGAAGTCGTGAGAGAAAGACAAACCAGCATCATTCCCAGCCTCTCCATATAATCATTCCCATCCAGCCCAAAATGCTGGCTCAACGCCAGCTTGCACTTCACCCGGCAGCCAGCGAACAGCCCGCTATTATAGGATGCCTCCAGTCTGCGTCCAGTGCGGTCGGGCGCAGAGTGTCTATTTCGGAAGATTTAGGCTGAATTCCGACGACTCACAGTCTCTCGTCGGCCCAGTGTCGCCCATCCCAATCAATCCCAGAAGGCCATGGGGCAGGGTAATGAAATGGGAAGCCTGGTAATTACGTGGTAGTGAGTAATTATCAGGTTGTTTCACAAGCACTTTAAAGTCCCTGTTGCACCATTTTATCAGTGTGTGATGGCGGGATGGCCTTTTTTATGAAAGGATCCCCCTATCAGAGGCGAGAGCCCACACTTTGCCACCTGCAGGGGGCAGTGTCTTCATATGCTCCGACCACCTCCACCCTAATCTGGCATCTCAGATGGTATTTATGCAGGGTTTTGGGCACACATGGGCCCTGTAACCCACCACTAATCCTTTAGTGTGAATTCACAACCTCGTAACCACAAGTTTGAGATCCGAAAAGCAACCCGACAGCATTTGACAAGCATGTGAAGGCCTATCCCACAAGCCTCCTCAAGTACTGACAGATGAACGGTTGCTGATAGCCCTGACAAGAGCAATTTTCACCAACAGTAGTTTAAAACATACGAGGGAAATAGAGTGAAGACATAGAACTGGTGTAATTACAGGGAGGGGAAACGAAGAGGAAAATCTATCACTCGGCCATCATTTAACAACTAAGATGGATCTCTCCGTCTGTGCTCGTCCGACTGGCCTCCCCGGTGGCGGCACGACTGTAAGCGGCCGTGAATTGCAAGCTCTATGTGCAATTCATGATAAATCTGTGTGTGAGAAAGCAATATCCGTCCCCCATTCTCGGCGCTCGTTCAAGTGTGCGTCTCTGGAGAGCATGTCTACGCGTTTATTTGGCTTAATTACTATGCTGCATTCACAGGGGGAGTGAGAATGAATGACACTTCACTTAACGACTATCCTCTCCTGGCCAACTACTGTCTGCCCACCGCCTTCATTAAAACAGCCACTCTCTTTCCTTCCCGCTCCCTCTTTGCCACTCTTCCTCCATCCTTTCCTCTCTTCCTCTCTCTCGTTTTAACACTCAGACACTGTGTGGGTGTGAACAGCGATCTGTCATACTGCAGAGCATCAAAAGAGCCATCAAGCACCTGTGGACTATGTCTCTCCGTTAAACACACACACACACACACACACACACACACACACCTCTATCACCATGGCCAGGTGTCTAATTATCTAAGCCTGCCTCCATTCTCACAGATCTTGCTGGCCAAAAACACATCATACACAGTTTCTGTCTAACGCACACACACACACTAACGCACACACACACAATGTCTCACTTACGATAATCCAACAAACCAATACCAATTCCAAAACTTATCCAATAAGTACTTACTGTATAATAAATGGAGCCGATAACTCAACAGTGTATTTTTTTATTGATATTGATTTTAAGAGTAGATACATATCTTTATATATCAATAAATTTTACTCAGCATTTGTTCAAAACTATTCATTAGCAAGACTGTCAGCAGACTTTAGAACTGACATGAGGTGGAATGATGTCTAATGAATAACAGGTGTGCTTTCTGTTGTTTAGACAATATCCGTAGATCAATTGACATCTTAACACACCTGAATGAAATACCTAACCAGGCATAAAACGATAAAGTGAAAAGTGATAAAAGTTATCTTTTTGTCCGTCGCTAACGACAGGCGAAAGGACATTTTGTCAAATACTTAGTTACGTATTTCTCTGGCACACACTGGGTAGCTGCCCTGTACATATAGAAATATGAGTGGTCCAAAATCCTTTTCCAAAAGTGTCCATTAAACATTATCATCTGATTGGAAATGGTTTTGTTACATCATGTAACATTTTCGCAATCGTTGGAAACGTCTGGTTAAAATGCAGCATAACAGGATTTAGGATAAAAAAAAAAAAACACTTGTATCCATTGGGGAAACATCTTTTTGTACAGAACGTGGACCTTCTTGACATTGCAAATTTATTTTGTGTATACTAATGTCTTAGCTGTGCAATCTCTGTGTTTTTTTATGCATCTGTCAATCAAACTAAATTCATTACAACACACGAAAAACTCTAACATGAATCAGAGAAAACATGGCCATAAAGTGCACAGGTGGCATAAGTTTGGAAAGCATTGTGATGAAGCCATGTGAGACTGTTTTCCCACAATGCTCTTGGCCATCCAAGTACAACAGTATTAACTCAGAGAAGCATGAGATTGATCACAGGTGGACCTGCATCTTTTTTATATTAAGGACTCCTTTCCTCTTAAAGTTAAACAGCTATGCTGATGCTCAGAGCAACAATTGGTTTCTTAACCCCCCCTCTCTTAACAACACATTCTCAGACAAAAATAAATTGTCTTTTTCACTCCTCCTTCATTCGCCGTCTCTATAAAAGAAATGAGAGGGCGTTAAATGGACCCCAGTGGGGTAAACCCATGCCACACACAGACCTTACAATCAACACACCAGAAGCACAGATTCACAGGCAGAACAGAAGGCTATATTTACCAAATGAGGGAGAGAGATCACCGCCACACATTGATGCGTATACTTTTGGTCATGTTCCTGAACAAAGAACCACAGCAAGCCTGCTAAGCTTACATTAAAAAGGAAACAGCCCAAAATATGCCAAAAATGTTGCCACTTATTTCTGTGAAAGATGAAAGCTCTGGGTTACAAAGAGGCTGCTATAGTCTGGATCTCTCCGCTGTCTCCTATAAAATAGCACAGCCCAGAGAATAACATGTTGCTGTAACCACCATTCACGCATAGCGGCCAGCATCACCAGAGCTTTCAAATGCAACATATACAGTACAGTAAGAGAGAATCAGGCTTCAGAATATACAATGTGTGCGAGTATGAATATGCATATATGAATATGAATATCTTATCCTATAAGATTGTGTCCAAGCTAATAAATGCAAAAGATTATTCAGCATTTGTGGTTTACGAACACCTAAAATATTCCACTTGTTCCTCCTTTTCTTTTAAAAAGCCAAACATCTGGGTTACAATGAGGAACTTAGAATAGAAATAGGGCCAATTCATAAGTATTAAAAAACTCACTGTTTTAATAATATGTTAACATGATTTCAGTGTGAAAAGACTACTTAGTAGTCTTTCTGTGTAGTTTCATCTAATTTTACAACTTTGTTGCCATGACAATAGATTGTAATAAATCCTAAAATGACTGAAAATTATTTAAACAGGTTTACAGTTCAAATAATAATTACATAGTAATTAATTAATAATAGTTACTCTGTAATTAATTACAGAGAATTAATGTTAGTTATTTTATAGTAATTAGAATTGCATTATTGCTTTAAAATCTCCACAAAATTGGCCCCATTCACTTACATTGTACGGTAAGTGCTTCACTTTAACCTTGGTTTATTCTCCTTTTTTCCTAAAGAAAACAAGGAGTCTGTCAAAATAATGTTTTAGTGCCAATTCACATACTGTTGACTGAGTTTAACTTCTACTGAACCCACAATACTCCTTTAAAGGATTGCTGTAAAATCAATTTGAAGGCAAGAGAAATTAGATTTCTGGCAGCAACTGCAAAGTCATTACCCACGATACCTCATTCAGAGTTCACAAGCAATACGAACGAGTTCCAGTGCAGAGTTTAGAGCAATAGGACAGTGCACTGGAAAAATTACGTAGAAGAGCCAATACATGCAGAAACACCACATGGAAACAATCTGTCAGTGCAAAATGTGAATAAATCAATTGCAAGAGAATGAGAAAGACTAGAAAGGACTTGAACAACAGTGACAGTGAAGAAAGTAAAAACCATGACAGAAACAAAAAAAGAGTCAAGTTTGAAAGAACACTGAGGTATAAAATGGGTAATTTGCATTATGAAATGGTGATGGGTCTGGTAGCAAAACTTACCTTTGTAAGAGAGCTTGAGTCTGGGCACATTCTCTTTGGTGTGCTGGGGTGCAACTCTTCCAGGTAAAGCCACCCCACACAACAGCAGAAAAATCCCAACTAGGTAATCCATGGTGCTGGAGCGCTGGCCTCCAGCCCAGGGGGGCTTGCAGCCCACAGTGCCCAGAGCAAAGTGCCTCTCTCTGGGATAGCCGAGATCTTCGGGGTCCCTTCTTACTTCAAAAGATCCAGCGCCAAGAGCTTCTCCCCAAGGAGGCAATCCGAAATCAGATCCCAAGTGAGACAGGAGACCAGGGTTCACATGGCTCCATGTGGGTGGGGGGGTAAAGGTGTACTCCTCTGGGATGCGTTCTTGGACACTGCTAGGGAGGACCGTGGAGTGGGATTCTGTGTTTGTGGGAGAGGTAGAGTTTCAGTAAGGGATCCAGTAGACCCTCTCTCCTCTCTGGTTTTGCACACACACAGACTGCTTCTGCCTGTGTCCACGGCTCAGCCTGAATGAGAGGGAGAAAGAGAAGTACACCATCCACTGGAGCGCAGGAGGGGAGGGAAGGAGAGGGAGGGAGGGGGAGCACAGCTGAAGGGGGAGGAGGAGGATTGAACGAAAGAGCGGAGCTGAAAGGAGAGGTATGCGAAAGACTCTTCTGCAAAGGTTTGCTTGCTCTGTCTGTGTCCTTCTTTTCTGCATTGCTTATACGCTGCACCTTCAATGCATTGTCTTCACAGCTGCTCTCTCCTTTTTGGCTTTCTGACAGACCTTCATATTTCATCACATTCCTTGCCTATAAAATATTTCTATCAGTCCAGTATGTTTGCCTAGATTGAAGTGTTTTTGAGAAAGTATAAAATATATATAGAAAATAATGATAAATATAAATATATACAAGATTGGATATATCTAGATTCAAAATTCAAGGTTTGGGAAACATAGTATATATAAATATTAATACAATAATGATAAATAAAATCTATCTATCTATCTATCTGTTTTTATTAATCGGTCAGATTTTAATACTAATATATTAATATAATACAAAATCTATCATCTGTCTGTGTATTCGATTTTAGTAATAATACAATATTAATACAATAAAATAATAAAAAAGTAAATATTTAGATTCCAATTTTGATAAATTAATAAATAAATAATTCCTCAGCTAATTTAAAGTGTTCCTAATTTTGTCATTGTGAGAAAACACCTAAACCAACTTCCGCCTTTCTAGTAAAAATTTTGGCAAGTAAATCAGATTTTCTGAAAATCCTGAAAACAAATCAAAAAGTGAAACATTTAGCCAGTCTACAGCTAGAACTAGCCTGCATTTTTAACTCTCTCAATCTGCTTGTTGTAACAAAGCCTCTGATATACAGAGGTGTTAATGTGTGATTTTTCACCCTTCAGTGCCAAAGACAAAAGTGCCTCACAAACACCAGCTGAGTGTGTGAAGGTATTTAACAACCTTGCAAATGTGCAAAAAAAAAAGAGAAAAAGACACAAAAAGCACAGATCTCTCAATGCCTTTAACATGTCCATATGCAAGTGTTTCCTGCTTTCATGAGCGGGTCTGTGCCAATATATCATCACCTTGACTATCAAAAATGCTCTTAAGGTGTTTACACTACAGAGACTTGTGGGGATGATGGACAGACCCTACAACCTCCACACCTCCTTATATCAGAAGGCTACAAAATATCCACCTGCAGCCTGGTCGCCATCAACCCACAGCAGAGACCGTATCCCAGGTCGATCGTCTGGCATGTCGAGGTTTACCTCTGGTCGGCGCTCTCTCATACAGCAGCTATGTGAAGGGGATTTGTCAGGGTGCTTTGACTAATGATGTCTAAATGAATTGTGACTCGCAATGCACTAAAACGAGATAGCTCATTGACAACTAGTTTCCAGACGCCTGTCAGTAGCAAAGTGGTAAATATAGCCTCCGAAACACGAGATCCACAGAGGAGCAGCCTCCTTGTAACACAGCGAATGGATTCTGTCAGTCAGAGAGGCTTTGATAAATACGCCATTTGTGTTGGGATATAAGATTGTAAAGTGCAAATGTAATGGGTCTTTGACATTTGTGCGATCTACTGTATAAATAACAAAAAAGTAAATAATTATCTGTCTTTCACTTACGACTAGGCCTGTAGGCAAATGTTCACATTGCTGGCATGCATATACATGCACGATCCCACATGTGCATGCAAAAATCAATGATACACAGTCGTCTCCGTGCATCCACCCTTTCGTGCCTCTTAAAGAGTGACTAAAGGTGATATGAGCCATGGTTGGTGACTATAAATTAGTTAATTTAATTTTCCAGATAAAATATCCAAAAAAAACAAAACAAATTCACTTAATAACAGTATCAACTAGGATCACCAAAATACAACTTAACGCTTTTTTAAAAATGTATTAATCTAGATCGCAATATAACATTTGATGATTTCCATTTATACATTTGGCAGACACTTTTATCCAAAGCGACTTACATTGCACTCAAGGAACACATTGAATCAAATTCTTGCTTTCCCTGGGATCGACCATCGTTTAGACCTTACATCTAAACGATGTAATATATACTGTATATCGGGTACTGTATATTATGCTTTTTCAGTTATGATTTTTGTTATAAAAATAATAAATTGCTGGCTGTAAATTAAGTGTTTAAACACCTATTTACTTTGACTTTCTCATTAAAATAGCCTTTCCCTTGCTTCATTTTGTTCTTTAGAGGTCATTGTCATGACTATTACGATAGCTGCAGGCCACGTTCAAGGTTCCACTCTGCCAGAAGGAACTTCCTGTTTGAAAGGTCACACTTCCTGTCAGCAGTGACGTCTCTGAAAACCATGTACACCAAGTCAGCAGATATTACTAAACACACGGACATGCACTTACCCTCCTGAAGGGGTCTTGGGTTAGGTGAGAGGGGAATGATGGGAGTGGAAGAGAGCAGGGATGGATGGAAAAAAAGAGAGGAGAGATGTAATGTTTGCGTGGCATTAGACGTCAGTCTCCACTCTACCCACATCCTCCACTCACAGTGATGACAGATCAGACGCCTTAGTCTGCTCAATCAACACATGGCCCAGTGAAAGAGCGAGAGAGAGAGCAGTAAAAAAACACAAATCACATCTGCTCATGAACAACAAGCCTGTAGAATGGAATTCTGTGTAGCAAACAACACAAGAGAAATTATTTAGTGCTGTTATGGACATACATACATCGATCGATCGATCGATAGATAGATAGAACTCATTCTTGCATGACTCAGCATGAGATGACAGAATTTGCATGGCAATGACAGCTATAAAGTGGAAATACCAAATCAGACACGGCTATAACAAGCCTCTCTTTCTCTTTCTCTCTCAAGAGAGTATGCAAGTAACCCTAAGGCTTTATCACACTCCAAAAAGAGAAGGAGCTGAGAACATAATCACTTTACCAGAGATTCCTACTGGAACAGCAAAGCCCCCTGGAACATGTACTCTATTACTTGATGTAATAGAGAGGTGTTACACCATGAGGAGACAGGAGGTGATGAGTGAATGCTGATGATGCTGTGGGAAATGGTTAAATCTGAATTTTTTTAAATGTTTTGTAAAACATGCAAAAATGTAAACAATCTCTTTATACCTGGAATATATTAAAAACTTGTTCTGCTTGTTTCATTACAGCACTGTGAACTTACATGAATTAGTCCATTTTTCTCAGAAATTGAGGGTGTTTGGTTCATTTAGTACCTTCTGTCCGCTTCCGCTTCGGAAAAAGGGTGTTTCCTCTGTTTCATCAGAGGTGCAAGGATCAGAGGTCACCCTTCCTTTCACAAAAGAGGTCACAGTTCTTACCATGCAGGCCACAGAAGATTCATAATCTACCATTGCACACTCCACATGCCGCCACCTTGATACCCTCCGTCTCGCTAAAGTTTTTGACATTAAATCTTTTTGTTTGTAACAGAATGTAAATGAACAGCGATGAACCAAACCGATACCCTCACAAAAACATCAAAGAAAGAGCAGAAAACCCAGGCTGAATATTTTTTGTCAGTAATTTGTTCCCGTCTATCACAGTGGAGGAAGCATCCCGCAGCGTCTTTGCCACAGATACATCCGTTCCAGCGGTGCATCAACAGGGTCTTCAAATTTCATAAGTGATTTACAGAGCAGAACAGAGGAAGAAAGAAAGAAAGAAAAAACTTTCCTCTGATTCATAAAGTCTGACAGTGTCTGGACTTGTCTTACAGGTGATGTAATGTGAGTGGCAGACAGCAGGATGAGGTGGAGATTTATCACCGTGTAGTTTGGCATGGGAGAATCTCAAGTTAAAATGAGAGCAAATGGAAAGACTTTGTGCACCTGGATCTCATTCACTATAGATTTTTTGTTTTGTCAGTTAACAAAGTACAGTACTCATGATATGAAAAATATGAAGGAGAAAAGCAACAATAAAGTACTTTTACAAGTGATTGTACCAGGATGTTATCAGATAATCAGATCAGGTAATACCATGGTACTTCAGTGTTTACATCATGATACTGAATGATTCTGATCTACACAACTGTTGCTGAATAATTAGTGCCACGATCTTTAGCGCATCAAAGACATATAGTGCAACCAGCATACTCTGATTCTTGAATGATTCTTCTGAACCAGTTATTTTTGGTGACTCAAAAACGTAAAGCGCAAACAGTGTAGACTGATTCCTGAATGAACTACTCTTAAAAAAGTTACAGAGCAACACAGTTTAGTCTAATTCGTAAGTAAAGGACTCTTATATGATTCTTATTTTTAGTAAATCAAAGCATACAGTGCATCCAGTGCGAATGAATGACTCTTATGAACCGGCTCTTTTTAGTGAGTAACAAATACTCCGATTCCTGATTGAATTACTCTTACAAAGCAGTTTTTTTTAGTGAGTCAAAAACATACAGTACAACCAGTGTCTGATTCCCAAACAAAGTATTCATATGAATGGTTATTTTAAGTCAGAGAAAAGCAGTGCAAAAGTACTCTGAACAAACAGTTGCTTTAATGCATAGTATTTCAAAAATATGTCTAATAAATCTTCACTGAACCAAATATATCAGAGTGGTTAGTAAATCAATATCTGATTCACTTACTGAACACTTATACAGATAATATAGTAGGCTACTAACAAAAACATGGGAAGTTTTTGGTACTTTTTTTGACAGTGAAAAGATGAATTACTGCCCTATTACTTGCTTTAATAGACTCTGTACTTAAAAAGAATCACCATTAAACTGTTACTGAAGTATTCAGGTCAGAACAAACAACACTAGTTCCAGGGAAGATATTGAATCAGCTTTCAATGGATGTGCAGGTCTCCGCTCCGGATCACATGAGTTTATTGTCCGTTGGAGTGCTCCTAAAAAGCACTAGTGATGTGGAAAGGCCTAGTCAAGTTTGTGAGGAAGCTGAACTAATCCAGGAGGCAAAAGGTCTTTTTAAATCTCATGTATATGTAAATGTTGTGTGGCGTCAGTGAATGGCTCGGTCCACAGAGCTTAACTCCAGATCGGCTGAGACAACAAAAAAGCACTCATTATTCCATTTGTGTAACCCAATCAGAAGGCTTAAGCCGGCAGAAAATCCCCCCTGCAGCCTCTAGTCAAGGTGAATTGGGGTTAAGAAGGACACAGAAAGAGCATTACCTTTTTTCCATGGCTGCTGAAATTAAAATGTAACCAAATCAGTTGGAGAGTTTGGAGAAGATCAGTTATGGAGAGGGTCAATTACTGTTTTTGGACCAGCTTGTTTGGAAATGGAAAGTAGACTTCACGAGTCAAAGTGAACTGTTCAGAAAGTTAGCGCCAGATGGAGATCTTTGGCCATGGAGTTGCATCTCATGACTATTTTAAGTGCCTCACACCATGAACACAGAATTTTTAAGTTATGTGAAGTTTAAAAACAAGTTTATAAAAATTTTTAACTTTTACAGTTTACTCAAAACTTCCGCACTCTGTTCCATTCAGCAGATCCCTGGAACGAAAGGGTACAATTTAGAAACAAATATAATTGAAACTGATGCCATATCCAATCCCAAAATTTAAATGCCAGCCCTTTTGGGTACGTATGGTCATGAATCTCAGGATATCCCTGCGGCACTGTTTACACCTGGTATTAAGATGCGTTTTGGTCGATCAGATCACAAGCTGTCGAAGCTAAATACAGGCATAAACAGGGTCTAAAAAGTTTTGCACTAGTCCACTTTCAAACATTTCAAGAGGTAATTGAAAATGCATTCAACTAGATTACTTTCATAGTATAGATGTTCATGTTAATAGAATGCATTCGAACCGCCACAAAAGACAACCTGCCCTCCGTCTTTATGGACTATGGGAAGAGATATAGCCAGCTGGTTTGGTTTGGTTTGATTTTAAGACGAAAAATGTGCCAAGGACAGTGTATCCTCTCACCTTTCCTGATTTCTAACATGTACTCACAGCATTTGTGTTCATATGTAAATTGCATGAACCCATACTTTACCCGCTTATAGACCCTCCCCTCGAAGAAATCAGGACAGAAGTGAACGTGGACAAAAAAGATGGATTAAAACACCAGGTGTAAACGGGTATGGGACTGCCTTGTCTACTTGTGATCCAATCAACTAAAACGCATTTTAATATCAGATTTAAATAGGGCCCCTTTTGTCAGGCACTGGGATCTTCAGCTTGGGAAATCTGTCACAATGACATTGCAGTCCAGCCTGCATCTCTATTAAACATTTACATGCTTGTGAAACAAATAAAAACTAACCACCGGCACTCACGTTACAGCCAAGCTGAGGAGTCATATTTAATACGGAGCTGAATTACTGCCAAAAACTATCAGGGTAAAAGAGAGGAAGAGAGAGAGAACAGCAACTGTAATCCTCTTTCGAATGAAACCTGATGATCTGCGGTAAAATCCATTTTTATGGGGTGTTTTTGGTGTAGCGCTTAATTCGATTTGCTTTATTGTGCACTGTTTTTGTGTTTAAGCACATATATAATGAGTCAGTCTGTGACTTGGTAACCTTATGTGACTGTCTGTGAACTTGAAACGCTTATATCACACATTAACAAAGGGGAAAAGGCCTTTGTTACAGAACCTTGAGGGTGGATGATTGCACAAATAACCAGATGCTCTTCAAGAGTAGGTGCTTCTCTTGGACATTGAAAATTTCTTGTGAAAGCCCAGTTAATGCAATGTGGCGTAGCAATGAGTCACAGTGTTGTTGGTAGTGACTAAATCCAGCTGTGTGTGAACGTCTTCATTCAGAATGAGAAACATTTTTCACAACAATGACGCACAACAGAGTAACACAGCCCACCTTTCCCACTAACAGGGAACAATCTAAGAAGTTTGTGTTGGCAAGATTCTCTCAAGGTTATGAACAAACGTTCTTCTAGTGGTGCAATTCAAAGTTATCTGGTCTTTAATAATGCTCTCAAAACATTAGCACAAAACATTATTCATTGTTTCTGGAAATTAAAAGCTGTTTATATATGTGACTACTTGTTTCAGAATGTCCAGAAAACATTCAAAAGTAAAATTCTCAATGTTTGATTTTTTTTTTTGAGGAATGTTAGCTTATTGTTTGCATTATAAGAAAAAAAAAACTGGAAATGTATTATGTTTAAAAACAACATATTTATAACTTAATGGGAACGTTAGTGTTACATATCTGTCATGTCTCTGCTCACTTCCTATTTTCTCATGTGATTCTCCCAGTGTGTTTCCATCCACTTGTCCTGTAATAAATCACCTCGTCAGTCTTGTTGTAATGATTCATCACTCAGGCTGGGATCCATTTGCAATCTTTTTTTAATGATAACATCCGAATTGACCCAGGAGCGTTCTTCCAGGCTATACCCCTCCTAGTCAACCAGATACCAGAGTGTGCAACCATGGCGTCTGGAATCCAGCAATTCTTGGACCTGATAGATCTCCTCACCTTCTACCAAGATGGACAGGGGGCTCTGATCACCAGATCTTTCCTCCTCCTCCTCGCGGGGGCCATCGGCAGGTTTGAGCAATGAGACATGGAAATTGGGATAGATGTGATACTGGTTAGGTAGGGCTAAGCGAAATTAAACTGGTGTGATTTGTTGTGTGATTTGGAATGGACCAATGTACCTTGGGCTTAGTTTCCTGCATGGGAGGCGGAGGCGCAAGTCTCTGGTTGACAACCATACCCAATGACCAGGTTGGTAGACAGGACAGGGGTTGTATCCTTGTATCCTTACGATCTGCTGTATCCTTTGACAGCGAACATCGTGTTATAGTTGCATATGTGCTCTGTACCAAGTGGCTTCACATTGGTTCAACCAGTCATTGATGGTAGGCACGGTTGTGGGTTCACCAGACTAGAGACACATGGGAGATTTGAATCCTAGGACACACTGGAAAGGGGTTAATCCGGTAGATGGTTTGCGTAATGAGTTTTGGGCATATCCTGCCCATAGGATATATTGAGACCAGTCGTTTTGTTTGTTGTTGCGGTATGACCGGAGGAAGTGGATGAGTACTTGATTTAGGCGCTCGGTCTGCCCATTTGACTGTGGGTGGTAGACGGATGTGAGACTGATGTTTATATTTAAAACTTGACAAAAGGCGGCCCAAAGACGTGAGTTAAACGCAGGTAGGTTTGGGTAAAGGGATTAACCGAATTAAAAGGTATTTTTTGCTGAATTGTAATAATGATTAGATTCACTCACCGAACGTTGGTTTTCTGGACGGGTGCGTACTGGGCAGGTGTTGCGGACATTACCGGGAATGCCGCAGTATAAACATAGGCGGTGGATCATCCGACGGCTTCTCTCTTCTTCCGATAGGTGATAGACATTGGTTTGGATGGGTTCTGGGTTACCTGGGTCGACGGACCGTAAGGAGCAAGCATTGCGTCTCTTGCCAGCCTTGCGTGCTCGGATGAGATTATCGCGGCATGTCTGCCACGTGGGTAATGGCAGCTGCAGCGGGCGGTGGAGGTGCTGCTGGGGTAGAAATTTGCATAGCCTGCAGAGCCTTTACCAATTCCTCAGTGAGGCTCGTGAGGTGATTAAGCTGATGCTGGTGGGAGGCGAGTTGACTGGCTTGGGCAGACATCATTGCATACAGGTGGAAAAAAGCAGCTGAAGGGGAAGTCTTCTGTAATGATTCATCACTCAGGCTGGGATCCATTTGCATGCTTTTTTTATGATAATAAGGGTAGTCGTACAGGCAAGGTCGAACAGGAGCAAAACAGGGACAACAGGGGCAAGCAGAATCGAAGACGAGGCAACAGGCAGACAGGTCAGAACAAGGCAGATAACACTCACAAACAGTTAATCCAGGCAAGGGTCAAAAGGCAGGCAGACAGGATCAGTAACGGGTATACGGCAGTGCCAGTAACAGAGAAACAGGCAGGGATTATACCGCTCAGAAATGTTCACCAGGCCAAAACAAGACTTAGCGATGAGAGTGTGCATGATGGAGTCCTTTATAATCTGGGTGATGGGTAGCAGCTGGAGTGATAATCAGTCCAAGGTGCAGGTTTCTGGGAAGTGTAGTCTGTGGGTGTGTGTGTCAGTAAACGGGCGATGGTGCCCTCTGATGGCCAGAGGAGGCAACCATGGAGTTCGTCTCTGTGACATTTGTCACCTGTTTCTAATCCTTGTGTATTTATTCCCTCATGTTTCCCTCTCTGTCATTGTTTCCTTTCTCCGTCATTGTTGATGTTAGTGTTTATTCCCATTGAACTATCATTTCCTGTTTTACACAAGATGTGCCCTTTTGTTTTGTAGTTTGAAAAGTGTTTGTTTTGAGTTTGGTCGTTAAAGTAAGTTTCAGTTATTCCTGCCTTCTGTGTTATCCTCATCCTCCCACATCTTCACAGTTAACAGATAGCAAACGATCGTTCTTAGAACATATTTTTGATAGCTCTCACCTGATGTCATCATAAATGTCCATACAGAAATGAAGACATACAGGTTTGGAATGACATGAGAGGGAGTAAATGACAACAGATTTTTTTACCCCTTTAAAATATTCTTCCAGGATTGACAGTCTGTGATAGTTTTCACCTATGTTGAAACGGACTAATGGACACATTTCCATGTAACTCAGAGGAAATCTTCATGTACAATGTGTGACATGCATTTGGAATGCACACATGCTTTTGTTAAATCCTGCCCGCAATTGGGCTACGTACACATTACTGAATACGGCAAGTCAAGAGCTATTCAGGAAATAATGGAGGGCAAGACAAATTGTTCGGTTGCCATTTAGGATAATGAAGGGATATTTCTGCATGCAAATGAAATGCTGGCACACGCTGATCTACACCACCACTGTCCTGCTTTCACCCCCAAAACAATCAAGCTTTACAACCTAATTGTACATCAAACACAAATGACAGGCCCACAAGACACAATGCAGATCTCCTTAATAAAGTGACTTCAGATAAACTTTCATTTAAAAACTCTGTGTGGCCAATTACTTCAAAGACAGGCTCTTTTTATAGAACTGCCATAGATAGAACATGTATTTCAGCGGCATATTTAATTTCAAACAACTTTCAGAAAACATAAATAGTGTTTCCCCAGCCAGTAAATCTTTCACTTGAATAATTTTTGGGGGGTGGAGGGGGGAGCATTGGGAGCGGTTGGAAAACACTCTTGTCTTCATATCAGGGTTGGGCTAAATTTTGAATTAAAGAATGATTGTGGATTTGAATTTGACTGGCTCCAAAGGATGTTCAATGAGATTATGAATTGGAATGGCATGTAGTGGATACTACTGAATTGCAATTCAAAGACATTTCATACAGCTAATACAACTGACTGTCATACAAGGGTTGCGGTCCGATGCGGAGAAACTCGGAGGCAGCAGCAGGATTCAATGCAGATTTTCTTTATTCACAAAATGCAAAACAAAAGACTTTAAATATAAACAAAAAAAAGGCACTAGGAGGACCAGGGTGGCCCCGCCTTCCAGGGCGGCATCGGGGGAGCAAGGGGCCAGGCAGATGTGGTCTTCCAGGGTGGTGCAGGGGGAAAAAGGCAAATTGTTAGCCCCCCCAAAATAAATTATTGAGGGGCCTCCCGGGATGCCATCGGGAGCTGGCCTAGAAGATACGAGGGTGAGGGACTCTGGCTCGGGGCACAAATCAATGGGCTCGGGGCATAGTTCAATGGGCTCAGGGCAGAGATCAGTGGGCTCGGGCTCAGGACAGGGATCAGCGGGCTCAGGCTCGGGGCAAAGATCAGCGGGCTCGGGACAGAGTTCAATGGGCTCGGGTTCGGAACAGAATTCAAAGGGCTCGAGGTAGAGTTCAACGGGTACGGGGCAGAGTTCAGTGGGCTCGGGGCAAAGTTCAATTGTCTATCGGCAGAGATCAGTGCGCTCAGGCCCTAGGCAAAGTTCTAATGGCTTGGGGTAGAGATCAGCGGACTCGGGCTCAAGGCAGAGATGAGCAGGCTCGTGGTACAGATCAATGCGGGGACACAGGGAGCTCAGAGCTGGACAGGACCAGCGGGGACATGGGCGTTGAAACAGGCAGATGCACTGCTGATGATGGAAATGTGAAGAAAAAAAATCCTATCCGACTATTCCTATTCATACTACTTCCGTTTTCTTTAATGAGTTCATTGGCAATAAATCAGTAAATTATCAGTAAAAAGGCATTCTCAATTCAGTTCTGAATAGAGTTATCCGAGTACGGATAAAGCACTTTTGCCAAGTACGAGTATCATGCGAGTAATACGAGTCAATATCTGTGCTAGGATTGAATAAAAATCCTTATTGGGTAGCTGACTGTGTCTGCGTTCTGTGTTAGGCTAGTCACAGCGCCCCTCCCCTATACATACTGATTTGCTGTGTCCAGCTCTGCTCATTCTCACGCAGAACACTGAGAAGAGAGCAGCTCTCTTCCTCTCTCTGTCTCTCCCTCAGTCACTCAGGTTCACGGGTCTTTTCTTTTAACGTTTAGGGTTTCTTCAGCTTCAGGTTTGTTTCTTATTTTGGTTTGTTTGTTGTACTTGCTTATTAACCAGTAGAGTTATGGTAAACGTGGGGTTTATTCAGACATAGGGCTTGGTAGAATGCCTGTCGGAGATCTTTTTCTTCTTTTTTTAACCTTCTGCTGGCTCTAACCAGTTTTTTGACTTCACGGAAAAAATAAAGTAGTGGTATAAAAACTATATTACAAATTAATTAGCCAAACACACACATATACCTGCTGTGGAATTTTTTTTTTAAGAAACCTGAAAATAAAAATAAAAAATTACACTGATCATAAAAAAATTAAAAGTAAAAAAAAGAAAGTTATGTTTAGATAAACTCTTGTTCATTACATTATTCGTAATAATTGCAACCGCATGTGTTGTATTCATTGTTGCAAAACTTGTTCTGTATATAGTTTGTTTGTTATCATGATCAAAACCATTGATCTGAAGCTCAATGCTGATGCTGTCATGTAAATAGTTTTCTAATCAGCAATAAATATAAAAATTTCTGATCAATCCATATCAATTGCATGATTAAAAATAACATACCGGTTAAAGCCCCACCCACTTCAAGACAACCCGACCACTTCCGGGTTAAATCCCACCCACTTCCAGTTCAGGTGACAAATTTCAAAAACGCAAAATAAAAGACTTTAAGTACAAACAAAACGGCACTCGTAGTGCAAAACTCTTGGAGACACGGAAACACAAGAGGGTTTTATACAAGAGGAGATTGGGAACTCCTGATGAGACTAACGAGGGAAGTGATTAACACAACAGTTGCAGGAAGTGCAAGGGAAGATACACAGAAGGGACCCGGAAGTGAAACAACATGACATGACTGTGACACTTAACTTTAAATGAGTATTTAAGAGTATTTATAGGAGAGTATTTAAACGAATCATGCAAGGTGATTTAATAAGGTTTGCCCAAAACAATTTACTGGTATTTGTGCCATTATTTAATGCCCTCAAAAAAGTTTGTCTTAAAGGGATAATTCCTCCAAACTTTTAAATTGTTTAAACAAATAATCATGTTGTTCCCAATCTGCAGAAGTTTCAGTCCTCTGTTGAACACAAATTAAGATATTTTAAAGAATGTTGGTAACCATACAGTTGATGGCAGCCACATACTTCTATTTCCCGCCCTACTATTCCTATTCATACTGCTTCCGTGTTCTTTAATGTGCTCACTGGCAATAAATCAGGAAATTATCAGTAAAAAGGCATTTTCAATTCAGTTCTGAATGCTGTAAATTTTTACAATAAAATGTATTACCACAATTGTAACACTCCATTATCTTTTATTGTCAAATAATAAGCATATTTAGGGCATTTTCTCACAGCAGAAGAGGTCAAGTGATTATAATGCGGCCAGAATTGATTTACGCTGTGGGAATCCTTCAGTTATCTGAGATTCATAATTGAAATGAGATGTTTGCTGTCCTTGGTATGCATTTCACTGGGTCTACAGGCTTTGTACATAAATAAGCCTTCTTTCAATCCTCATTCCATTATGACATGCCATCCATCAAGGATGTCTAGTGTGCATTCTGTGGTTGCATTAGGGAAACACTAATAGGCTATTCAACTGTTGGCATCGGCGTTCATGACAATTCATTTTGGCTTAAGAAATAAAGACTTGGCTGGGAGCTGACATCTCTTTGAGATATTAATATGCATGGTGATACAACAAGTATACTACATGATGATGGACAGTTAATCAAATATGTAAAATACACTTTTATAATAATCATGACCAAAAAACTGACAATCTCATAAACGCTTCTGCATAGAAAAGAATTCACAATATTACTATCAAGTATGTACCATTTTAGATATTTTGGAAATAGTTATCGGTTGGCCAAGGCTCTTTTGGATGTATCCACAGTAGACATTCCCTGGCAGAAGATCAGTCTCTTTCATTCCTTTCCAGACAATATCATCCTCTCTCTCCCATCAGTGAGACACTTCAGAAAAATGTTGTGCTCCGCTTTGAAAACAACCCCTTGTCCTGTTGGTGGGAACAGAGCTAAAGGATCAGCTAATGACTATGAATTATACCTTGTCAGATCGACATACACAATGCCTCTGCTCTTATACAAAGTCATTGATATCAGCTGTGTGTGAATATTGTAGCGCCTGGTAAGGATGGTTGATTTGTTGAGTTAAAACTAATTCAGTGGTTGGTGAAATTTATTAATTTCTGACTCACAAACTGTCCAATTGAATGAATCAATTCAAAACTCTGATTCAACAACTTGTTTATGTCATTACTCAGAACAACTCACAAAACTTTCTGCAAAGAATGCTTCTAATGAATTCAAATGTGTCTTTGTATGCATGTACACACACACACGCACCCACGCACGCACGCACACACGCACGCACGCACGCACGCACATGTGTGTCGGGTAAACCCTGCATTATCCCCACAAACATAGCAATATTTGAAATCTTTGTCCTTGTGTGGACATTTGTTGTTTCCCATGAGGAAAACCATTTATAAATCAGTGATGTTTTTTGAAAATTTAAAAACGTAATTGGAAGTTTTCAATATGATTTTTATATGTCTGCATAGTTCTGCTGGATACAATTTTGTTTTAAGGGAGTAGCATTGGCATTGTAAAGTTAGACATGGGGGCTGGTGGTGGGAAAGCCACATCAATAACCTTTTCAGTTAGCACAAAGACGAGCAACATTTACTGTACCTGGAGGAATGCATACCTTATGTCTCCTGCCAACTTAGTCTAAATATCACACCACCCCTTTCAAAGAGTGTGCTGCACTCATCAGGCCATCTCTGTCACTTACAATGCCTCATCCGGGCCAACTTTTCATCTATTACCTGTTATTGTATTCGACAACGTGGCAAAACACACCTCTTTTCACTCACAACACAACTAGCAGAAATTCAGCAGTGTCCTAAGGCAACGAAACCAAACAAGCATTCATAGCTTGGCATCTGTCACTGTAGCAGCTCTGTGTTTGTTTTTGTGAGATTGTGTTCCCATCATGCTCTGTATCTGATGTTTTTGTGTGGTCGTCTGTTGGCCCAGTGGTGTTTTTGGCCAGATTAGCCCCTGATTCGCTGTTGTTTCAGTGGCTTTTGAATGAGTCCAGTTCTTCTATCAAACCCAGATCAGAGAATCCCAGTAAGCATTGTTAGTTATGAACGAGGAAACTCTTTAGAGTTATGGGAACCTGCCATTTGACTCCCAGCTTTTGTGGTGATCTCATCTAGAACCTGTAAAATCTTACGTAATACCTTTTTACTGATATTAAAGCGCATGTATGAAGCCTCAGAGAACGAGGCAACATTTTGGAGCACACTTTAACAGTAACTTACAAATCAATTCAACGGCATGACAACATTTTCCCCTCATACATCTCTTTCATAAAAAAAGGAGAGAACCTGATGTGTCTCTCAAGTTACAACTTGAACAGTCAGATTTGGAAAAATGCAGACAGACCTTTGCGTTTGTTGGCTTGCAACTGTAATCCCTTAAATAGGGTTTAGGCACCCAAAGAAAACGTTTTTGTAAACGTTGCTTGTGCTGAAGACAAGTTTCACCTTTTCAGTTAATTCCTTTATGATTATTAGTGGCTTTGTGACATACATGCAAGATTTATCCTAAAACAACATTTGTCAGGGAAATATGTCATACAGTCAGCAGAGCAACGAGCAGACTTGCCCTTTATTTATACATTTCACTCAGCGTGCGATCACAAATAAAGACAATCGACAAAAAAATACATATATAGTTCATGCAATACTCTTCCAGAAAGTACACCCACACCTGCCTGTCTAATTCACTGTTTAAGGAGACCACCCTAAGTCAATATCTTTTCCTGACAACCTGACATACATGAGATCAAGGGATATGACTCATTTGAATGAGAATATCTACTATATCAACTAACTCGTGGTTACAGAGATTGAGTTGATGCATGTAGCAACACATTGCATTAATAACAATCAGATTTTTTGAATGCTTGATGAGTCACAGAAGCAAATAAACTTACACACGCAATAATCCGCAATATTCAGGCTCTGACCACATGTTCGAATAAGTCAGGGGGGTCTTGCTGGGAGGTGGCCCAGAGGGTGAGAGATTAACTCAAGCTGCACAGGCAAAACACTCCAGGGCCCTCCAGTAAAGACCAGCTCCAAGCCCCCGAGCCGTTGGCTAATCCAGTCCCAGCTGCATCCAATCCGTCTGGGTTTTCAGAGCTACGTCGCTGCAGCCCTGCGGCGCTAAGTCTCCAATAAGAGGCTTGGACAAGTCTGACAACCTGTCAAGCTGAGGACGTAATTAACCATCTAAAGCCAACCTGACTAATAGGAAAGAAAAAGATCCACTCAAGTAGTGCCACAAAAGAAGAGGGTCAATTCTTAATTTTCTTGCTATTATTGTGAATGGCGGGCACTCAGCTAAATTGTCTTGAACTATGCCTTAGGGTCATTTCTGTTATGGAGCATCATATGTAAATATGGTTGCAATTTAAAGTGTTCTACAAAAAGGAAGGGCTCAAAATTTACTTTTTTACATGGTATCACAGCAAAAATATAGGAGCACCCACTGAAAATCAAGGAGCACCACAAATACAATACTGTGCAAAAGTCTTAGGAATAGTAATATTTCCACCCTAAAAAAGTTTTTTGAGACAGTACTTTATATCTTTTGATGTAGTATGTCAGTAGGAAATATCAGTTTACATTTCCAAACATTCATTTTGCAATTAATTGTAATAATCCAGTGAGATTTTTGTACACACAAGGAGTCTGACAACAGCTGGTGGTCCACACGGAAATCTAATCTCACCATCATCAAGTCCATCTGGGATTACATGAAGAAACAGAACAAACGGAGTTAAACTAAACCCAGAAAAACGCAACAATGTCTTCAAGACATTTTAAGAAACTTTCCTGCAAAGCTACAGTACTTTGAAAAGTTTTAGGCACTTGTTGAAAATGCTGTAAAGTGAGGATGCTATCAAAAATACTGTCATACTTTATCAAATTACTTCTATTAACTAAATCAAATCAGTATTTGGTGTGACCACGTTTTGCTTTTAAAACAGCTTTTGCCCTCAGTACACATGCACATAGTTTTTCAGGGGGCTTTGGAGGTAAGTTTATTCAAGCATCTTGTAGAGACGGCCACAATTCTTCTGGATTTAGTCTGTCTCAGTTTTTCTGTTTGTTCATGTAATCACAGACAGACTCAATGATGATGAGATCAGATCTCCATGTATCGTCTGTTGTCATACAAAAATCTCATTGAATTATTACAACTAATGCCAAAAGGGATGCTTTGAAATATAAACTAATATTTTCTACTGAAACACTGCAGAAAAGAATATTGAAAAAACTGGCTTAAAACCCTTTTTGTGGTGAAAATACGTTTGCACAGTACTGTATATTAACAGATTTAACATATATTAAATATATTAACAGTAGGCGAAGTTAAATTTTACATTTAGCTATGCCAACTGAGCAAAGAGCATCCTGATGCTTCGACAGTCGAACCTGATCCTGAATTTTTTGCCACAGAATTATCCCAGCATTTCTTGTTCTTGAGACTCTTCCTGTGTTTAATCAAGCTCTTCTGCTAAAATGTGAGGATTCAGAGTTACCTGCTACCTCTGTACCAAAGGTTTTACAGTGAACGCAGTGCATTGAGCTATTTTCATAGCGGAGCCACTCCTTTCAGCCACTCTCTCTAAAAACTGCAAGCCTACTTTTCCACTGGTGGATTCATATTCACCACATGTCTACTTATTCTAACCCTAACCCTACCAGTCTACTAATACTCTACTGACGCTCTAATGAAATTTAGTAGACAAAGTTAGTAGAAATGCAGATCCAATGTTACTTATAGTCAACAGAATGTTCAAAAGGGACCATCAAAATAAATTGAAAACTTTATTATGACTATAATTTATTCAATAGTAAGAAAAAGAATGGAAATACATCCCTAATGACGCATTATATATTATAATATGTACACACAATGCTATACAATTGTCTATACAATATTGTTCAAAATGTTGGAGTCTGTACGAATTTGTAAATGCTTACGATTAAAAAAAGCTGTTTTCTATTTTAACATATGCTAAAATGTAATTTATTTATGTGATGCATTACTCCAGTCTACAGTGTCACATGATCCTTGTATCCATGTATTTTTTGCCACATAAGACACACTTTTTCCTCCCCAAAACTGGAGGGGAAAAGTTGGTGTGTCCTATCCGACGAATATAAAGAATCCACGAAGCGCGGCCACGGCCGTAGCCGTGGTGATGACGAGTGGGGGACAATGGTGGACTTTACAGTGATGACTGTAGCGAGGGAGGTGTGGTTCAGTGAGGTCTGCAGCGGGAGAGAGAGAGTCGGGAGACGAGCAGTGCGTAAGAGAGAAGTGAAACGAAACCGAGAGAAAAACGAAACCGAGAGAAAGAGAGCGTGAGCGCCGAACGCGCATGTTTTGGTTGTCAAAACCGGACTCCCTGGACAAATCTCACTCCCCTTCGCGTGCGCATTAATACGCGCTGCATCGAGGTGAACGCACTTCCTTGAGCATATTCGCCTACAAACGGACTTGTACGCTTACATAAATAAGCAGAAAATGAAATTATATTACAGTTATAATGAATTATAGTAGGCCTATGGGTTTACCAGGGGGAGTCAGATTTCACAGCAGAAAAATACACCTGTGAAAATCTCACTCCAGTCCCTAACTCTGGTTTAAAAGCTCACAGACTTAACATATTTATTTTATTATCTCATTATGGTATGGACATTCTTTGCTCAAAAGATTTGGTTGTAACAATTATAGTATGGGTTTACCAGGGGGAGTCAGATTTTCACAGCGAAAAGAATAACTCACCATATTTATCTTATCGTCTCATCATATGGTGAGTCTGTGAGCTTTTAAACCAGAGTTAGTGAGGGGAGTGAGATTTTCAAAGGTGTATTTTTCTGCTGCAGAAAAATCTGGATGTTAGTGAGGGGAGTGAGATTTGTCCGGGGGAGTCAGATTTCGGTACAACACCCCACTTCCCGGTTTACACACAAATTATTGGAGTTCGAATAAAAACATTACAGCCTTATTCTTGTTACTTTCACTGTTTACTGACTTTACTGACTGTTAATGAGAGTAAAGATAGTTCTTAATATGTTACATGGTTGGCATACAATTGTTTTATGTTTTTTTGTGCTGTTAACTTTATACAGTTGATATAAAATATTTTACTACAGTATTTGGTTCAGAATCTTTTTTTTCTAGATTTTCCTCCTTTAAAATTGGGTGCGTCTTATGTTCCGGTGCGTCTTATATGGCGAAAAATACGGTAGTTAAACATGTTGTGTTGAAAACATTTTGATTAGAGAAAGTAAACCCACCAGGAATATTTCCTTCTAAATTTAATAAATAAATATAAAAAGTTTGTTTGTTTTACTTGAAGATGTATTGCATAGTAGAAAATACCCTTTTACCAGTCTATCTCCAAATAGCACAAATAAAAGTCAAAGTTATTAAGCACACTCTTATCTGCTATTTCCAAATTTGAACAATGAATCGGCACTATCACACATCCCCCAACAGGGAGAACAAGAGACACTGTAGAGTTGAAGGGGACGGTGATCAACTGCGCGTAGCTTGTTTGTTTGCACAAGGTAAGGCTGTGTCAAAACTCAGTCAGCACTGAAGAGTCAAGAGGAGTGGTACGGCGTTAGCTCACTAACTTGCCTGAGTTAAAACAGTCTCACTTGACCTTCCTCTCTCCCTCCTCTCCATCACCGTTGAGTGTTTAAGCACACCATCTCCTTTCCGCCATAATGTGTTTAGAAATGTCACTCGCACCCCCTCCCTTTCAATCACTGTAATGTGTTTGACTGCGCTAACCCTCTTCCCTCTGGCCATAATGTGTGTAAAACTGTCATACACTCAGGCAACACTCTATCAAGGTAATGTGTTTGATTATTCCAGTCCAGGCTTACTTTACAAAACGTGCCTGAGTGTACCAACAGCCCTTTTCCTGACCGTATCGGCATGCTAAACTGGGACGGAGCAACAATATGAAGCAACAGAACGTGTTCGCGTTCAAATGAAACCTAAACCGCACTGGATGCAGTATTTGAAATCAGTGTACTATGTAATCTGAGTCAGTGTAATGTGTAATCCGTCACAGTGACCTCCAGCTGAATGACTGTCTGAGAGCTTCCAGGTGTATCATCAGATTTTCCACTTCTCTGCTCCCTTAAATCTCATTCTTTCCTTCCTGGCACCTTCCACCGTTTCAGCCTAAGCCACTTGATGGTTTTCATCCCATCAACTCTCACTTCTCTCCTTGCTAACCCACTTTAGTCCTTTTTTGTTTTTTTGACTAGAAAACACATCACATTGCCTCTTGAAATTTTTGTTATTTTGTCCCTTTTGCCCACATTCTTCCTCCCTAAATCTTCTCGTTTTCCGTCAACAAACTGTCTCTTTCCCGCTGACTCTCTCTCTGTGCGCTACTGTTCCGAGAGCCAGAGGTTGCTGAAGAAAAGCACACTGCGCCGCGGCAGTAATAGCAGTGTTCCAGTGCGGTACAGCTAATGATGTGTAGCTGTTAACCTCCGAGGTGCGGACCCTGGCTGTGGAGAGATCACCCACGGAGAGGTAGCCCCAACTCTACAAACACCCCAATACACACCACATCTTAAAGCCTGTGTGTGCTCCTTAATACTGTATCCAACTTGTTAACATGCTTATTTGAATCTCATACTGTTATCCAAGGAATTACATACTTGGTGGCTATTTCTTTCCCCAAATGATTTTCTTTTTCTTTTTTGCACAGCAAACCAAATATCAAGTTTTCCAGAGATTCTGTTGTTATCTCAGCAGAGACTTTCCCTGCTTTGTGTACATGAAAGGTGGCTTTAAAAGAATAATTCACACAAAAATGAAATGTAATTTACACTCCCTGAGGCGTTTGCAAACATATTTTGTCAAGCAACAACAAAAAATTATGTCTAAGTTGCTCTTGAACCATACAAGAAAATTGCGCCCAATGCGGTCAAGCAGGTTTTTATATACAGTGGAGTTCACTTATCTCGAGTCACGGTTAACTCGCCAATACTATTATGTCAACGTTTTTGAAGTCGAACCGCCAAAATCCCTATTTGTCTTAGTATTTTCTTGTGGGTTATGTCGATTCTGTTATGTTACATTCTCATTTAACATCATTAAACATCACATCATGTATATAAATAAATGTTCCTTTTTCGTTCTTGCGAGGGTTGTTGTCTTTGGCGCTTGCAATATCACTGACAGCTGCACTGATAGGCTGTCTGACCTGTCAATCATGAAAGAAGACGTGATTGGCTGTGCTGCCATGAGGGCGGGCTCTTCTCATCTCATCCACACGCTTGTCTTAAAGGGACGAGCCGCTGCACAGCGCAGAGAGGAGAGCGGGAGAGACTGTTTTTTCTTTTTGTTCTGATTCTGACTTGTGTTTGCTTTTTTATTGTGTGAATTTCACGCACAAGCACTGTGTACCGTGCCTGAACAGTTATGGATAACTGAAGTCACGCAAGCAACATTTGAAATTCAAAATGTGATCTTACACAAAAAAGTACATCAATC
This sequence comes from Rhodeus uyekii, assembly GCA_037043235.1. Taxonomy (NCBI): domain Eukaryota; kingdom Metazoa; phylum Chordata; class Actinopteri; order Cypriniformes; family Acheilognathidae; genus Rhodeus; species Rhodeus uyekii. The sequence continues at coordinate 1,382,780 of JAWRVZ010000033.1, forward strand.
TATGGGTGCGGGTTATGTCAATGATTTTTTACACAAAACCCAAAACCCGCTGGCTATATGAGCGCGAAGATTATCTGCGTCTGCGGGTTATATGTGGGAAAATATATGTTAATATATGTAATATATGATATATGGGTTATCTCGCAAAACGGTTATCTCAATGCTTTTTTGCAACCCCCGATGCCGTCAACATGACCGAACTCCAGTGTACTAAAAAATCCTCTAATGTTTAATATAAATTTGACAACTTTTGGTCCCTGAAAAGAAAACAGTGTGAACATACTTTGCATCTTCTCCTTTTGTTCTCAGTAAAACATTCATATTGTTTTGGTATCACGAGTTTTATTTTAGTATTACTTATATACTAAGTATTACTAATAATAGTATTACTTACTATTCTAAGTATTTAGTAATACTTTAAATTTAGTTTTAGTTAACAGTAATAACACTGCGGATCACATGAGGGAGAGTACGGTAAATGATAATGGAATTTTTATTTTTGGATGAACTAATCCTTTAAGTTCACAGTAATTCCGAGCAGCACGTCTAAATCCCTTGGCACCTATTTCCTTATTAGCCAATAATGCTGGTCTGTTTAGAGTCAAATTAAATTCTTAAGGAGTCAGTAGGGAGTAATTTAATCAATTAACCTTTTTCCATTGGAAATGACTTCAGGAATGTGGTCTGGCCTGAAGTCCAATGTAACCCACCTCGGTCACATCTAAGAGCTGAAGCATGTGAGTGTGTTCTTGAGTGTGTGAGTGGATGAAAAACATAGAGGGTCTGACATTAATAAATCCTAAATCAGGCTGTGCTCACATAAACACTCTATTGTTCTTTGAAGTTTCTCTGTAGTCTTGCAGATGGCGAGTCATACATCACACTCAGACATACGCGGGGGTCCTGGGGGCCACGGCTCCAGCTTGTCCCTACAGCCTCAACAACTCTCCAACCCTTTGGTCTAATAGAGCCTGCGTGTCCCCCAAAAATCACTTTCCCAAGGACTCAAGCCCTAGGTTAACAACGGGTGTTTGTGCGAATGAAGTCTACTGGACGATCAATTAACCTTCTCATATATAACAGCGGATGAAGTTGATGCCAACTCACCACAAAAAAAGAAAAAAGACAGACACATTAATATGGTCATGAACTAAACTCACAGATGATATTCCAAATGCACCGCCATACAGTTCCATACAAAAAGTCAGAATCCACTTTTAGTCATTTTGATACTGTTTGGAGGGCATAAAGTAAAAAAAAAATGCAATACAACTCTCCTGATATTATAATGAAGAAAAACACCTTATTAATAATAATGGGGATAAGGTGTAAAATGTCATGTTTTGTGACACCACAACATTTTTATGAAATTTATTAAAGATTTTTAGTTTTAAGAGTATTATGAAAAATAAACAAAAAAAATTACAGTGATGAGAAAACAGCAGTTAAGAAAGCATCTTATCATAGCGACAACGATATGTTTGCACAACGTAATTCGGCACTCCAGTGAAGTCATGGCACATTTATTTGTGTATCACTTTATACAATAGATTGCTTAAAAGTAGCACCTTTACAGTTTTACCGTATTTTCCCGCATATAACCCGCAGATGCACATAATCCGCACCCTTATATAGCCCATGGATTTTGGGGTTTTGTGTAAAAAATCGTTGGCATAACCCGCACCCATAGATTGATGAACTTTTTTGTGTAAGTTCACATTTCGAATTTTGAATGTTGTTCACATGACAACAATTACCGGTAAACTGTTCAGGCTCGGTACACAGTGCTTGTGCGCAAAATTCAAACAATAAGAAAACAAACAAGTCAGAATCAGAACAAAAAGAAAAAAGCAGTCTCTCCCGCTGTGCAGCAGCACGTCCCTTTAGAAGCGTATACTACAGGTGTTGATCATCGGATGAAATCAGAAGAGCACGGCCTCATGGCAACACAGCCAATCACGTCTTCTTACATGATTGACAGATCAGACAGCCTATCAGCGCCAGCTGTCAGAGTGATAGTACAAGCGCCAGAAACAACAACCCTCGCAAGAAAGAAAAACAGAAAGAAAATACCGCAAAAAAAAAACTTATGTCCTTAGGGACATAACAAATATATTGAAATACCGTATATTCCCGCATATATCCCGCGGATTATACCAAATTTTACAAACCCTGCAGGGGGGGTGCAGGATATATAAGGGTGCAGACTATATCGCCATTTCTTTACACGTAATAATATTTCAATATAAAAAAAATTGCGGTATTTTCTTTCTGTTTTTCTTTCATGCACGGGTTGTCTGGCCTCTGTACTGTCAGTCTTACAGCTGGCGCTGATAGGCTATCTGACCTGTCAATCATGCAAGAAGACGTGATTGGCTGTCTATCACTCTGATAGCTGGCTCTGATAGGCTTTCTGACCTGTCAATCATGCAAGACGACGTGATTGGCTGTGCTGCCATGATAGCGTGCTCTTCTCATCCGATCAACACGCTTTCAGGGGGACGAGCAAAGGGACGAGCACAGCGCAGCGCAGAGCGGGAGAGGGAAAGACTACTTTGGAGAGAGACTACTTTGCTCTTTCTTTTTCTTCTGATTTTGACTTGTTTGTTTTCTTATTGTGTGAATTTCACGCACAAGCACTGTGTACCGAGCCTGAACAGTTATACTAATTGACATCATGCGAGCAACATTCGAAATTCGAATCGTGAACTTGCACAAAAAAAATCATCATGGGTGCGGGATATCTGAGGGTGCGGATTATACCAACTATTTTTTACACAAACCCCCAAAACCCGCGGGATATATGAGGGTGCGGATTATCTGCGTCTGCGGATTATATGCGGGAAAATACGGTATTATTAAGTGTAAAAAAAATTGTGATATAGCCCGCACCCCTCCCTGCGGGGTTTGTAAAATCTAGTATAACCCGCGGGTTATATGCAGGAAAATATGGTAATATATGGTCAAAATATGGAAAATATGGTCAGTCTCAATTTCAGTTAAATTTGTACTATAAAGCGGATCTCTACTGTGACCTCAATGGACTGAACCGAAGAAATTAACCGGAGAAGAAGGTGTCTAAGAAGGTGGAGCTTCAGCAGACACCTACATGTTACGTAATCACAGCAGACAAATGGTTCCTCAAAGGTGTTTACAAGCTGACATTCCTGGAATGTTCACTTTAAAAAGCTCTTTTGAACTCTTGAGTGAAAACTCTTGAACTCTTCAGTTTGGTCTGATTTTGATTTTAAATGACTCCACACTAACTACAATTTCACTTTTAAAGCTTTAAAGGTTTGCTATACGCCAACCCATGTCTAAGCTCTCTAAGTGTGTAAGCTCCCAGTAGCCAATTATTCCCATTTGAGAAAGAGAAGAGCAGCCATACTGAAACTACATTCTCCCTCAAACCCTTTGACACTGTTTGAACAGGGGTCATCAGTTTAACACAAAGTCCCTTAATGGACGCGGGCAAGAGAACGAGGGTCAAAGTGTCATGTTTGCTGTGCCTGGGGCATATCACAGGGCCAATGGCAGCCGAAGACAGAGTCGAAAGAGCCAACGTTTGGACAAGCTGACGCTTATCTACATATAAGACGGACAGATTGTGATGAAGGAGGTGGGAGAAGAGGAAGGGCACAAAACTAAAGACAAAAAAGAATACAGGTAAGTGTCTGAAACCGAGCCAGGAAAAGAGGGTAGGATAAAGACAAACAGGAGCGTCATGTGGACAGGTTGCTGCTTATCAGAGTGCGTGATGGAGAAGATAATAGAGTGATGACAGTCATGACTGGTATCCAGTTCAATCAATCACAGCATGTTGTCAGTCACAGCACTGACGCTTTATTGACAGAGTCAGGCTGTCTGATAGCATTAACCCCCCATTCACAGCTAGACTAACCTACAACACAAACTAATGTGTGTTGTTGACAACAGATGCCTTTGAACCAGATCAATAATGGGACAGGCTTGTCGAGAACGGACAGGGTCATCTCTTTAATTCAAGGACCCGATCAGTCAACTATATAATAAAGTACCTCAGTGGGTTTTCTTATAGTTTTGATCAAAATAATATGAAGTATTTTACCATGACATCACAGTCCTGTCACAAATTTGTGTTTGTGCTCACCGTGAAAAACTACAAGAGAATTTTCCGATTCATCTCACATGAGTCCCTCATGCATTTGACCTCTGCATGACTGAATTTTAATGCTTCACAGGTTCCATTAAAACCCAGGATCACATGTCGATATGAACCAGCCCGACATTGACCTGAACCTTGAAGCCTGTATTAGCCAACATGTCAATGCCATTGATGAGCCATTCGTTCCGGTTCAAATTGATACGAGACAAAACTGCATGTGCAGCTCATTACCAATAATGCTGCAGTGGCCAACACTATATCTATCCAATTTCCCCAATAGCTTTTTTTCTTCCATTCTTTTCAGCATATAATTAGTCTTCTTCATTTAATGTCTGCAATTGATTCAGATTGAACCATAATGTACTAATATATTTATACACACACACACATATGTATATGTGTGGAGGTTGTCTTCTTATTTAAATTTTTTCTTTAACTTAAGCATTGTGCTGGTTACCCCACATTTCTTTATTTTAATGGTGCAACTAAATTGTTTCTGCTATCTATTTTGGCCACAATTTTCTCTCTGTTTTTGCTTCTCTCTCTTTCTCTCCTTCTCTCCCCTCTAGCACAGTCACACACACATCGTTCTCTGGACCAGGCTCGCGGGAGAAGCTGAAAACAGACAGGACCAATTTTCTGCTAATTGGAGCTCAGGAAATTGCTCCTCATTTTAATTTACTGCCACACAGCCAGATAGACATGTGATCTTCCACCATCCTCCACTAGTTCTCACCGCAGGTGTGTGTGTGTGTGTGTGTGTGTGTGTGAGAGAGAGAGAGAGAGAGAAACAGACGGAGACAGAAAGATACACTATCCATCGCCAATACTCTCCCAGTCCACAGGTGCAGAGGTCACACCTCTGGACATTAATTTGACTTAAATACAACATGAACTCTCTCCGAGGTCAGACGCATCGAGAGAAACACTCAAGCCCTTTGACTTCCACTGCAGGCTGACTTTAAAGCTGCCACGGTAATTCAATTGATTTCATATTTTTCTTGAAAGTCCATGAGGGATTCGGTCAGTTGATTTATGATGACTGTCATAATATTTTAATAGCCGCAAGACACTTTTTTTGAGTCTGAAAAAAGACACGCGGTATAATCAGATCAGTTTTATTTTAATATTATTTCTGCACTAATATAGTATTTAGTAAAAATTTTAATTATAGTTTTATTTCTATTTTTAAGTTTTCAGCGTCCATTAATTTTAATTTAAGGTTTAGTAGATTTTTATGTTCTTTTATTTCGATATAGCTCTATAATATTATATGGTTTTGTAATTTTCCTTCATGTTTTTCATCTCATTTTATTTAATTTTATTTTACCTGTATTTCAAATTACCAAAAATGATTTTAATAGCTTTAGTTCTATCTTTAATTAATAATAACATGCTGTAACAACATGAAATCCATGAGGACGTTTCTGACATAATTCATAACAGCAGATTGTCAAATCTCCTGTCAGAGGTCAGGTGCTGGCCTAAGCAAATGAGACAAAATCTTGATAAAAAATGAAACAATATCCCTTATTAGGTGATTAGATGATTACCTATAACCCAGGCCCTCTTCAGGGAAATGTACTTCCTGATTGGATCTCCCACATAACGGATAGGAAATGAATGACTATAGTAGTACATCACTTTAAAATATCACTTGTTTCTGCTTTGTCTACCTCCAGTCCACCCCACCAGCCCCCTCGTAAAACTATTTCCTGTAACATTCTCCTGTCTGCGTTCGCTCTGCGTGTCTGAATCGCTCTCCCTGAATTCATTTTCTCTCTGGTTGTTTCTCCGTTGGCTCTTATTTGTTGTTTCAGAGCAGCAGGGTGAGATCCCGCTGCAGAGACGTCAAGAATGTTTATTTGGGATATGCGAGGCTCACCACATCTTTGACAGTTTATGTGCTTATGGAGACAATAACATCGCTTTTTGATGGATTCAGCGGTTCGGTACAGTTCCATTTTAATAGCAGTGAATGGAACTTTTGAATGAGTGCAAGCGCTTTCGCTCCTGGACTGAATCCAAACCTTGGATGACAAGAATCCAGCATATTGAGTTTATTTACTGTGGGACTGGAGTAAAAACAAGACCACGACTCCTAATGAGAGGGAAATAACTCTGAGAATGCATATTTCGGCGTCAAACGTGCCGCATACATACTAGCAAGTACACTTTTTGCCAGCATATATGACCTTGCCTGACATTTACCGTTGGTCATTCGTATCTGAGGCTTGCTTTGACCCCAGCCTCAGCTGATCGATACAGAGATACATGTTTTAACACAGAATCGCTTACTAATCAATAGTGTGACATTGCCAAACAGAAACGTCTATAAGATGTGGATCACTCAATAAGACAAGAGCACAATCGATGGATAATTTGCGAAAAGCTCATCCATCCCGCACTGACATGTTTTTCAACAACTGACACTGTCATTTATCTGTGTGTGAAAGCATGGATGGGATTGGACATCATGTTGCACATATGAGCTGTTTTAATGAGACTGTGACCTTTTCTTCATAAAGCAGTGGGCCGTGTTCTCTGAACTTGAATAAATCCTTGTTTCCTGTCAAATTACCAGGCCATGCTAGCAGCATTTCAGTCTATTGATCTCTGGCAGAATACACATGCACAAGCACGTTTTAAGAGCATGCATAAATAATCATACATTGACGGCATTTTAAAACTGTCAATCCTGTCGCTTTTCATATTTATATTCATCATTACTACTGCTCATAGCTTGAAAACAGTATGTCTCACCACTTCTGATTCTGAAAGTGAACAAACAAATTATGATTTCTGCCAGACAGATGAGAAAACAAGTGAAAAATATCCTTTAAGACGGACAAGGTTTCCCGAGACGCACCACAAGAAACTGTTCTTGAGACGCACCATGCTGATCAGCAAACACTTCATCATCACAATTCAATTACTGGAAGACCTTCCCGAGACATACCACACTGAACACCATAATATTGTCCTAATCTACAGCTCATTCCCTTCACATCCTCTTCCCTCATCTCTACTCTCCAAATGGTGAAATGATCTGAAACTCACCCAACAACCTAAATGAGTTAATGTGAACAATTATAATACAATTTTATACGTGTTTGGTATCATTGAAATGTCTCAGAGTGACTGGTACAAATGTCTCATTCAGAAGCAAACCAAAAGGTGATACAGGTTGAAAAGATTAGAGATGTTTTGTTTACTGTGATGGGTGTGCCCTCTTCCAGGGTCTTTCATGCAAATCACCTTCTGTTCTCAGTAATCAAATTTCCATTGTTTGCTCATGGTTCGGTTTGAAAGAGGTTTCTGTCCTTGTCTGGGTATTTAAATGAGCGTTTCTCAGACAATCCGCATAATGTATTTTTTTTTAAATGTCAGGCATGCATCTTCTACTCTGTTTCTGAGCATTCAATGTTTTGAATTAGTTATCTTTAATTTATTATGTAATTGGTACAATACAGGAACCTGACTAATAATGTTACATTTAATTTTATTCTGACTTACTCTAAAAATATTAACTTTAGTAGATTACATTACATCCATTGTCACCACAAAGTTGCATCCGTTTAGTATCACACTAAAGTCCAGTTTGAGTGGAGCATAGGGCACAAACTGAGATTTTAGAGTTCCAGCTCACACTTCACACTGATTCAAGTGTACTTAGACTATAAAGGCTAATAAAGCGAATTTTCGTTTAGGGCAACAACATGTTGATCGAACAACCTAAATAGGGTGAGCCTTTCCTCTATTTATCGTAATATTATTTGAGCTAAGTGAACGTAGGAAACCACGGCATGGCTTTCCGGTAGCTCAATCAGTAGAGCATTGGTGTTTACAATGGCACGGTCATGGGTTCGATCCCAGGGAAAGCAAGATTCAATGTGTTCCTTGAATGCAATGTAAGTCGCTTTAGATAATAAATGTAAATGTAAATGACTAAACCAAAGCTGCTATAAGAGAAAATAATATTGGTCGGCTTACAGCTGTAGTAGTGATCGTGACCTCATCGTGACTTAACAAAATACTCTTAAACAGTGCAAGCATGGAAGCGGCCCTCTAAGCCAGTGGTCCCCAACCTTTTTTGTGCCGCGGACCGGTAAACGTGTGATAATTTTGCCGCGGACCGGTGCTCGCTCGAGATTGTTGACGAGGGGTGGGGGGGGGGATGGATGAGATGGAATGGGGGGGTGAGATGGGGGGGGGGGGGTGCGAGCGCAAGCGCAAGCGAGACTGTTCAAACGTCTCCATAGTCACATCGCCACAGCAGCAGCTCACGGACCGGGCCGCGGACCGGGGGTTGGGGACCACTGCTCTAAGCAGTATAAGTCAATTACCTCTGTACAGTGACCAAGAATGGTGAATTTGTGACCGTGAGATCTAGGTAAAAGAACGGTCGGTGCAAGACTCTGAATGAAAATGGTAACCGAATGAATGAGTGCAATAAGAGTAAAGAGTGTAGGGGAAGTACCGTTAAAGACCCGAGGACCAGATATGTTGAATGAAAACCAGGAGTCAGAAGTGCAATCAAAGGAAGAAATTTTTGTGAAGTTTAGTTTGCAGTTTCATCAGCAGAAGCCAGCTTCAAGTCTCACAAGGAGTTCATAGGCCGCCTCACATACAATCACCTTATATTCAGCAATTATACTCTAACAGAGGCTACTAACTACACAATTACTGAAGGTTAAATGATTCTGATTGACTAGGAAAGAAAGAAAAAAGGTAAACAAAACTAGTATATATGATCAAATAAGAAAAATAAAAGAATATATATACAAAATAAGAAAAATAAAATAATATATACAGGCGGCAATGGATTTCCGAATCAGTTAAATAGAATCAAATGTCTACTAGTCAAATTATAATATAAATGACCAATAACTAATTAGCATTCTAACCTAAATTCAAAGTTATAATAAATATGGAGTCAGATAGAGAATAAATGGGAATTTGCCCCACTGAAAAGATCGAATGCGCAGTGATCCTTCACCCGCTCCCCGGAAACCATTGTTGGACTGATCGAGTGGGCCTTACAATCCCATAGACTTAGGCCACGTCCACACGAAGCCGGTGCATTCCCTATCCGATCATAAACACGGCGTCGGCGCAAGAAATATCAGCGTCCACACGAGACCACTAAAACCGACTGAGAACGGTGTATTATATATGCCAGACCAGTATGGGGCGCTGTAATTCTGCCACAGATATACACGGAGAAGAAGACTGTAATGACATCATCGTTTTGACAAAACATACGGATTGGCCGTCCACACGAGACCGCAAGGGTGTCGGATTCAGATCTATCCACTTTAGGACCCGGCCTCAAAAGAGAGCGGATTCAGTCTCCCAAAGCGGCGGATCCGTATGGACGAAACGCCAATCCGATAACAAATGTATTCGGATACAGTGATACGCGTCTCCGTGTGGACGGGGCCTTACACTGAAGTAGGGAATCGAGCCTCAGGGTGTTCGCACACCTTAAAATGCATTAAAAAGGTACACTGAAAAGATTCAAAGAGCCTTTTCAGTTTTATCTCTACTGCTTTTTATGCTAACCAACATTGAAAAGAGAAAAATACACTACTATTCAAAATTCGGGTCAGTAATTATTCTACAAGAATGCATTAAATTGAACAAAAGACATTTGTAATGTTATAAAAGATTTCTATTTCAAATAAATGCTATTCATTAAAGAATCTTGAAAAAAATGTATCATTTAAAAATAAAATAAAAATAAGTGTTAATAAATAAATGCCATCAAAGGAATAAATTACATCTTAAACTTCAGCATTTAAAAACACTTGAATCTTAAAAGACTTAAAATATCTTACAGACGTTTTACCTTCATCACCATTCATTTCAAGTATATTAGTGTGGTATTATTTTAATCACCAAATAACTCTTTTTTTGTTACAAAACAATTAAAATATTTTTAAAATTTGCACAAAAAATATCAGTAAAAAGAGAGTCGTGCCGGTGTAAGCACCACTTAGCAACCACCAAGAAACTAGTAATGTAGCACAAGCAAACACAACTCGCACTGTTTTCCAAAAATGTAAAAATCTAGTTCTCTATCTAAACATCTCCACTCATGACATTTCTTCTCACATTTTCTTCAGTAAAACACTAATTTGTGCTGCTCTACTGACTCTTCAAGGGTCTGTTAGGGACGAAAACCCTCTCTCTATCTATGTGTGTGTGTGTCACAGGAGGCTGTGATTTTAGTACTCAAAGAACCTCTAGAGCCAGTCGCACCAGCTCATTAGGAAATGTCATCTCATGTCAACAATAATGCTTGACTGGCTCTCAACATTTATGTTTCCTTTGCAATCGCGCTCTCATATTCAATCTTAGTCTCAATCTTTTCTTCACCTTTTATGAGTCATTAGGATCAGTTCAAAATGTTGAACATCTCTACAAGATCTGGGGAATGTTCAATTTGAGAATTTTTCTCCATGAATAATTCCCCCTACACCCTTCTACCTTTCTGTCTCCCTATCATATGTTGCAGCAGGTCTATTAAAACAGGAGCCTCTGACAGTAAAAGTGAGTGGTCCGTTGTGACTGATACAACCATCCATCATAACATTCAGTATGTGTCTCCTGAGGGTCTTTCTCCACTTCTGGCCGTCCCCTTAATGAACTGCTGCCATCACTCACACACCTGCAGTCAGGCCAGCATGTGTGGGCTTAGACTCAATAAAACTGTATTATATCTTGGCAAAGGTTTCCAAATAATTATAGAGTAAGGGGAAGTAAAGGGGAAAACAACAACCGTGTAACTGTATTCCGCGTGCATGTTATTACATAAGCAATGTCCATCTGCAGTATGCTGTCACATCGGGTGCAAAGCGGGAGCAAACGCCATGAGTATATCATAATATAATTACACGTACGTTACATGGAATTTAACACCAAGTGTTTTATAATTATTTATTTTTGTATTATCATTAATTATTTAACTAATAAATGAATTATTTTAAATTAATCTCTATTTATTTAGAGACTTTAAAAAATCTAAAGTAATCAAGTATTTTCTATTTTATTTTATTATTTTATTTAAATTTTAGAACTTGGACAAAAAAACTAAATATTTTTCATAACTAATGACTAAGACGTTTGACATCAGTATAACATCTGCACTTCAGTTAAAAAAGGTAGCACTTTACAATAATAATAATAGTAAAAAAATAGCATTAGTTAACTCATAATATCAACAATCTAACAATGAACACTGTTTTAACAATGCTGACATTACATTTTAGAAATACTCTTGTTCACTGTAATTTCAAGTTTGCCCATACTATAAAAATATGAATTTATACTTAATTTAAAGACTTGAAAAAAAAAAAGTATCAGTATGTCAGTAAATATTTTCTTTAAAAAATTGCTAGTTTATGATATGTAATATACTGCATAATGTTAGCCATCCTTATTGGAAAGACTTACCAAAGTGAAAGACTCAAAATTAAATTTGTAATATGTTAAAAATCATTGCATTTGTAACCTAGAGACCGTCTCAGGTTATGTATGTAACCATAGTTCCCTGAAGAGGGAATGAGACACTGCATCAAAAGCGCTAGGGGAATACCTTGACGATAGTCTCGTGAAGCACTATGTAAGTGATCGCCTGATCGATCGACAGATCGACTAAGTGTGAGTGACAGTCGCAAGTCGGTGATGTCATTAACCAGGGTGATAAATATGTGCAGGAAACCGGTGACAGCAGCTTAGAAGAGTGTCTAAAGCAAGCCCGGAAGGCACAAGGAGCTGAGGCTAAAGATGCAGCATCTCGTTCCCTCTTCAGGGAACTATGGTTACATGCGTAACTTAAGACGTTCCCTTTCCCTGGTGCTGCGTCAAAAGCGCTAGGGGAACGATATGCAAACAGCACCTCAGTGACGAAGGGCAAAGAGTGTCTCGTAGCTCACTACGAGAGGACCCGTGTTCCCGGAGCAGAGTTGAGGTTGAGCTGATAAAACCTCACAAAAGTGTGCGGGGAGGACCAGCCTACTGCATCACAGACATCAGACAGGGAGAAACCAGATAAAAGAGCCTTAGAGGCAGCCACGCTCCTGGTGGAGTGGGCACAGACCCTCAGAGGAGACGAGAAACCGGCCGACTCATAAGCAAGAGAAATAGTCTTAACTATCCATCTGCCTAGGTTAGTTTGGATACCGGGGTCCCCTTAGGGTACCTTAGGTACATAGCCAGGCCTTGGATGGAGGAAAGCCTTAGCCATCCCAGGTGCAAACTCAAGCTACAGAAAGTGCCTGTAGGTCCCCAATTCTTTTTAGCGATGTGATGGCTAAAAGGAAAAGAGTCTTTAAAGAAATAAACTATAAGAGGTTCAAAGGGTGCCTGGTACAGACCCTGGAGGACCAGGGACAAGTCCCAAGTAGGAAACTTGGTCTGTACTGTGGAGGATGGTCTCAACAACCTAGGTTGAGAGATCAGAATTTATGAGCTGGGCCCCCTCAGAGAGCCTGGGACAGAAAGTCCTCCCTGACTGGAATCTCCCAAGGGCCTCCGTCTAGGAGAGACATTAGATCCGCGAATGACACTTGGCCTGGCCAACGTGGAGTAATAAGTGTGAGATGGACCTTGTCCCGGTGAACTCTCTCCAGAACTCCCGGGAGCAGAGCAATTGGGGAAAAAGTGTACTGAGACAGGCTGGATGGGATAGAGAAACCATAAAGGACAATGGGTCGTATCTACGGACGAAAACAGGTCTACTTGTGCTCAGCCGTATCTCAACCTTATCTCTATTAAGCCTCTATTCCCCGGGCTTTGGCCCCTGCCTCAACAGGATGTCTGCTTCCATATTTTGGGTCCCAGGGATGTGAACTGCCCGTAGAAAGAGCAGTCTCCCTTGAGACCAAAGGAGGATCTGTTGCGCCAGTTTGTATAGTGGTCGCGAGCACAGACCCCCCTGATGATTTATATAAGCAGCCATCATCTCTACCAGGTTTATGTGCCAGGATAACTGGTGCTCGTGACCTTAGGCGGAGCGGTCTTGAGAGACCTCAAGCTCCCCAGCCTGTAAGGGACACATCCGTCAGGTTTCTTCCACATTTCCACGGCATGTAGGCATCAACGCGTGACCTTGATAGTGTGGAAAGGGTTGCCCCTTGGGGAAACCCTCTGGTCCTGAGCCATCACTGTAGCGACCTCAAGTGTAGCAACCCATGCGGGATAACGCAGGAAGCTGCTGCCTGAGACGCGGCACTCGCTGGGAGTGCTTTACAGTGAGTGGCTGGCCAAGTTAAATCATTTTTATGGCTAACAGGACAAAATTGATGCGCACGAGGGAAGCCGTGCAGACATCATAACCGAAACCCAACAAGGAAGGTGGTCCTCAGGAGAGGAGAGAGCACACTCTTCTCTGCGTTTAGCAACAAAAGAAAAAAAAAACACACACAGGGTGTGTGCCCGTCCCACCCGAAATGGGTGTAATGTAGTGAGGGCAGGGAGACGCGCACTGCAAAAATGTTTGATTTGCCATTTTTTTTTAAATTGGAGAGCCCTTTTCTTTTAAATTAGTCTAGGGAATAGTTCAGTTGAAGGAAACTCAAATAACCAGCGCGACAACAACACACACTCTCACACAATACATATTTATCATCCTGGTTCATGACGTCACAGACTTGCGACTGTCACTCACACTCGGTCGATCGATTGTTCAATTGTTTACATAGTGCTTCGATTATCGTCAATACAGTACTATCATCAAGGTATTCCCCTAGCGCTTTTGACGCAGCATGAGTTCCCTTGAAAGGCAAATGCAGACTGCAATGAATATGCACGTCTGTGACATTGTTGCAATGTAGCTCAAAACCATAGACGACCGACAGTTACACTAGATCAGAAAAATGTGTGAAGCATTGAAGCTAAAATCAATTCAAATGTTAAATGTTAAATGCCTTTCAGAAAAAAGGTTGCGCTGCACCTTTAAAATGATCTAGGGCTGAATATTTAATCATACAAACAGACTCGGAGCCCTGAATACACAAATAAATGTGGTGCATGATATGAAGCAAAGAAAACCGCACACACAAACATACAGAGACACTGCTGTTGCAGTAAACAGGCTGATGCAGCAATGCAGTGGCTGATTATCGAACGCTGCAGCAGTCGGGCAGACTACAAAACACAGAGAGGCACACAACAAAGCAGCGTTGCAGCAGCAGCAATGCAGCCAGAGCAATTAATGCCAGAGCTGCAAAAAAGAACAGAGAGGCAGCTGACAGCTCTGTTATTAGGGTCAGAGAGTTCAGCACTGACAGCTCAACTTCCCCTCTGCTTTTAAAACAAGGAATGTATATGATATCTATAGACCCTACCTGGGTGGCGATGAAAAGGAGGTTTTGAGAAACTCTTGAGAAAAAGATTTAACAATTAAATATCTAAAAAGCTTTTTTTAAATCACTGTGGTAAATATGGAGACAGTGTAGTGGGGGTGATCAATGTGGGTTTGTGGGTTTGGCTTTGTGAAAGTTATATATGCGCTTTACTTAAATAAACCACTAGTCTAAAGTTTACTCCATTAAGAGAGTGAAAGATAGAACGCAGAGGCATGAAGGAATATACAGAGCCACACATGCTGACAAACAGTATTTCCTCAAAAGCCATGTTTAAACTTTCAGCCTTCACTTCTATCTTTAAAAATATATCTATTGATATATATTTTTATTTAATCTTGAAATACATCCTAGTTTATCTCAGCATGTTCATAAGAGATCATGAAAAACGTATAGCAATGGCTGATTCATGAACAAATCATTATTTTGATTCAGATCTTTTCAGTGAATCAAATAATCCAGTTCATAAAACTTGTGAATGAATCATTCATGAATCAGACTTATTTGGTTCTTGAATCTTTGCTAAGCACTGGTGAGGAAAAAAACAATACTTACATTACATGTTTTTCACACACATCTATCTTATGACATGTTACATGACTAGATGCTTTTACAGTCTCTTTAAATGGATAGTTCAGTCAGAAATGAAATTCTGTCATAATGTAATTTCAAAACTGTATGACTGTCTTTATTGTGTGGAACATAATAGATGGTACTTTCCATTGTTGATTCAATGGAAGTCAATTGACAAGTGCTGCTTGGTTCTCACCATTCTTCAAAATCTTGTTTTTTGGATGAACTTATTCCTTTGAAACTTAAAGGCTCTCTATTCATTGTCATTGCATGATGAGTAGAAATATTTAAAACATGTCTCCTTTTGTCTTCCATCAAAGAAAGTCATACAAGTTTGGAATGACATGGAGTAATAATGTCAGAATGTTCATTTTGGGAACTAATCCTTCAAGTATTCCAGTTCCTTCACATCTTACAGGTGACATTTACAGGTGACCCTTCAAACGGGCAAAGCCATCACCCCTTAAATAGCCCTGGGGATCCTTGTGGTTGGCAACCTCTGACCCCTGACCTCAGAAGCTGCTGACTTATTACTCAGCAATTCTGGAATGTTCTGAGCCACCATTTTGATTCACTAATTAATCTTTGAGTGAAATGAGTGTACGTTAGGGAATGAGCGGTTAAGACAAGAGGGAAAACCGACAGAAAGAATATCTTTCCGTGCCTTAGAGATATTGAAAAATGGGGTCAGAACCCTTTGGCCCTGTGGGTTGAAATAGCACCCGGAGCTTATTGACTGTAAACACACAGAGATGAGTGAGCTACTTGTAGAGAGCACTTCTATATTTCTTCATTTTTATTTCTATCCCAATGCATTTCTAAACAATTTCAGAATGAAAATGAATAAAATTGTGTGTGCTGTAGGGCATTTATTGACTTTTAAAGGATGAAATGTCAACCAATCACACACATTCCCAGTCCCTATCACATCTAATAGAGTGTTCTGAGGTATATGGCTTTTCATCTATCACTTTTTCCGAGTAATGTAACTTTAAGACGACAAAATTCAATATGATTGATGATTATGGACAATAAGCTTGCAAATTTTAAAAGCATATTATCTTAACTCAGCATCGCAAAGAGGTCTGGAGAGGTCGTATCGCTCATAAACACCAATCAAAACAACGTCAAACACAATTTGAATTATTACTCAGCCAGATGAGTGGATATCTCTGGAAGCACAGTACGTTAAAGCAAACATTTAATCAATGGTAGTACAGTAGAAAGGGTTGACGTTTTTATAAAAGGCCATTATGAGCTGCCGAGGAGGTAGAAAATAATAGAAGGTTTAGAAATTTGAACCAGATGTGTGTGTGGAGAAAGAAAGAGCGTTAAACTGGTTGGACAAAGACTGGATGGTGATTTTTAAGGGGTGTGTGGTTTTTGAAACAAGTTTGGTCGGTGCAATTAAGAAATAAATAAAGAGAGGGAAAAAACGGGATGCATAAACATTTTGTGTCCTTTTATAAGGATTAAAGAAAATTTATTGGAGAGAGCAAAATAAAAGGTGAAAGAAAGAGCAGTGGGTAGAGGTGAGATTGAGAAATACTTGTATACATAAAAGACTTACTTTAAACAGTTGCATAGGATACAAGTAATATCTCTTTAATATGTCAATTGTTTCATCTAGACAGCAGTGAGATTTACTCAAGATCAAGAGAAGTTTGCTTAAAAATCTGATATGGGCCTCCTTATGAGTTCAAAAAGAAGAGAAATAAAAATCTAAATTAGAGTACAGAGCTATAAGATGAATGTATTCGAATGCATGTGTTTTAATCTTAGAAGAATTTAATTGGAAATATTATATTGAACATTCAATCTCCAATGTGTGTATGTGTATATATATATATATATATATATATATATATATATATATACACACTTTGGCATTTCAGTTTATTAATTTACATCTTTTTATTGGTTACATTCTTCCAATATTAAAATATTTGAGTTAATATATATTTTCTTTTTAGAGCTGTATATTTGTATTTCCATTTAGGAGAAGACTAAGTTGATTAAGTTGACACTTAACTAAATCATACAGAACTCTATTCAATCTCATGAGATAGGAAAGAGCAACCACTGAGCAATAAGAAAGCAGAGAGATAACACAATAAAAAGGAAGAGTGAAGTGAACTGATAGAAACATGAGTATTTATAACCAAGAGGCCGTGACACAGCAGAATGCTGGGCCGTGTTTGGTGTGGACTGTCACATCGTGACATCCCGACTTCACATCCCACTAACGAGGTGAGGTCTCCACTTCAGCTCTTATAACTCATCCTGAATGCTGACCTTATAACCCAGACGCTTCGCCACATACTCTCAGCTTCAAAACTTCCACTCGACACACTCAGACTCAGAGATGTATGTAGTAGCCGCAACACATTAGAGCCGATGAAACCATTTCCACTGGACAAAATTCAGAGAAGTTGACAGAAATCTTCAACAACAACAACAACAACAACAACAACAAAAAACGACTTGGAGAAACAACTTGAGGAAGCCAAACTCTTTTACATGCTAAAAGCTGATACTTTTTGGGGGGTCAAAGTTTGAAGAAAACCATTCCTCCAGAACTGCAAACCAAACATGTTCCAGGTGTGTGCATGTGTGAATGCAAGCAATGGCAGTGTGAAAACTAAAGGAAAGCTCAGAACTGTAAACAGGAGGTGCGAATTCATGTAGGGTTTATGCCTTCAAGTGCCCCCATAAAGAACATATGTCACCCCTCTCCGTCTATCAATTTTTATTGACAGGCATCAGTTATACTGATTGTTCTGACATATGCTTCATGAACCCAGAGAGACTGTAAATCAAGTGACGACCATTACAGTGCTGTGGTAATCTACAAAGAAGGACAAAGGACCAGTGCCCTTCAACTTTGGCTCAGTTCAGAACAGCTTTGCTCTGAAAGCCACCCAAGCCGAACAAAGTGACACGCTTTATTCAGTTCAGCTCAAAACAAAACTGTCTACCGAAATGTTCGAAACTCCACTGAAAAGTCAGATAATGCACAGAGAGGCAAAAACAAACGCTACGGCATTAAACACACAAACAAAGCATTGACTGAATGAAATATAGCCCACTTTAGATTAATGACCAACTCACTATATTGGCTGCTGTAATTTATTGACAGCTGTTAGGTGACTGTGGACCACCAGAGTGTGGAATGGCAAGTAGCCTGGGAAATCGACCTCCATTAAATACGGTTCTGATCAAGCCATTCAGCGTGAGATTGCTTTGTGACATATTACTCCTGCCGATACTTCACATAAGAATCTATGAAGCTTAGCACACAATCTGCTGCTTGAGACTCTTTCATTGCACATCCTCACATCATTTACACCGACAAGTCCTCTCCAGATCTGAGATTTACTCAATCATGTTTGATCAACATTTTAATTTTTAAGTCATTAAAGGGACATCTTTTTCAAAGTAGTAAATCAAGCGTGAACCGCTATGATTTAAATGGCATTGGGTTGCATTCAAAATAATGAGAGCTATGCTAAAAGAGTTATGGCTCTTTAATCATGTATAAGCTGCCAGACAGAAGTTTAAAAAAAAATTAAGATTTACACCTAAGTGATTTCTTTATTATTGTTGCTATATAATGAAACAATTTCAATAAATCGCTATTTTAATTTCCTCTCAGCGGGAGGCTGCGTTGATGGCAGATGCCAGGGAGAGAGAGAGGAAATGAAACACAAATGCCCTTCACAAGTGAAGTTAACATGTCTGTGACTACAGGAGCTGGCAGAAACTCCTTCCAGTGCTTAATGTGTTCCCTGGAATGGAACAACAGAACGGTCTGGATGACCTTCACCACAAGCACACGCCCAGTGAGACGCGCAAGATCTCTGACTACTTTTGCAAGTTTTTCCTAATATATATACATTAGAGCAGTCAATGTTGGATGAATATCTATACATCTATCTATAAATCTAAACATTTATGAATCCATGTATCAATCTATGCATCAGCCCATCAATGTATTTATCTATCTATCCATCTACTTTTCAACCTTAAACTCATTTCATATTGATTCTACATGTTACAATTCTGCATCCTATTGGCTTCCTTGCTTAAAATTCCAAAACTAAACTGGAATTTAAAAGGCATCCTCAAATTAATTGTCAATGGCACACAACCCTGAGATAACCCTGTCTTCTGAGTAGTCTTTCCACCAGATGTTTACAACATGGCTGTGGGGATTCGCTCTCAATCTGACACAAACATTAGTGAGGTCAGGCACTGATGTTGGGTGATGGGGTCCAGCTTCAATGGAGTCTGCATTCAAATGTATTCCAAAAGTTGTTCAGGTCTGGGCTTTGTGTAGGCCAGTCAAAATCTTTCACACCAGACACTGTAAATTACTTCTTTATCTACATCGCTTTGTGCACATGGCTACTGTGATTCTGGGCCCCATTCTTCTAAAACTGTTTGTCTAAGGAGATTACATGGGTGTATGGTTGATTTTATGCACCTGCTAGTGATGCAGCTGAAATACTCAAACCCATTAATTAGAAGTTCACATATACCTTCAGCTATATAATGTATAACTAATTGATTTATTTAAAAATAAATTTCATTTACTTCTATTGAACTTCAAAATCTTACATTTAATTCAACACATTATTTGCCATTTATTTAAAAGATAAAATATAGTATTTGTGAAATTAATTCATTATTAAATATTATTGATACTTCCTCGTATTGAAGATTCTCAATGTACCTGTTTTGCATTAACTGTTCCAGCAGAGATGTCTGTTAAAAGTGAAATATTATACTATCTATCAAAAGCAGACAATAAGCAAAAACCAACATTTCAGCACTAGGTTTGCAAATAACTTTGACCTGGTGCAATTCCAAGATGTTTTAGATGTTGGCACAGTGGAGCTGTGGAAGGAAGGATTCTGGAAGGGTTTCTTTTTTGCTCTTTAAACCTGAATAAGAGTAATGGCAGCTAACAATGGACACTTCCTGCCATGGATCACTGCAACTTCACATCCTCTATGTTAAAATTAGAAGAATGTTTTTGGAAATTAATAAATGCATTGATTCAAAATAATTGTAGCTTTTCCAATAAACACAAACATGATGCTAAAAAGTGTCTTAATTGGGGAAAGAAATATGTATTCTAAAATGATTTTATTACAAATAATAAAAATAATAAATGTAAAGAATCATAGTTTTCACTTTCATCTTTTTCAAAAAGTTCCTACATCTACAATCTTCTGTAAAATTTTCTTTGCGAATCAGCATAGTAATCAAAACTGAGTGAATCCATCATTGTCTCCTGAATTCCGACTCATGAATACCACAAGGACCCGATTTGTGCGCTGTAAAGAATAGTGGTTGATTGTGTTAGCGGCTCCATGGACTAGTGATCCAGATGAAGGCGGTCTTTAACGCTGGCTCAGCAGAGAAAGCTGCGTCTCGTTCACCACTCTGATTACCTTACATCAGCCGCCTATCTTCAGTTGGATTGATCTCACAACCCAGCCTTGCATTTTTAAAAATCTATTTCATTCTCTGTTCCCTCTCCCTTGTAGTATTCCCAACCCACACAAGTTTTTCATTTTCTCCACCCTTATAACATTTTTTTTGCAATCTGTTCTTCTCTCATTTTCTGCTTGTTTTTCCTTGTTTTGTATTTTCAAGCAGGACTCGGGAGCTTTCGGATGCCCCTCCAAAGGTCAAAGCACCCAAAACTTCAACTTGATATTTGTAAGTTAGCAGTGAGTTCCCCCTCCTTTCTTCAACTAACTACCGTTTTCCTGGTTGCCAGCACCTTGGCATAATCTTCTGTGACAGATCTGGCCCTCCTCTGGCAATCCCGTCGCCATGGAGAGAACCAAACACAGAGGCGTTTTTATTCAGCTCGAAAGAAAAGCTCTTGACATGATAAATACAGCTCTGTCATGTCTCTCGAACTCATCTGCACACTTTTAAAAGCATGAAACAAGACACCAGACTCTAAAGGTGGGAATCCTGCTCAACTAATGCGTCCACACAACACAAAGGCAAACCTTTGGCCCACCATTACAGACTCAGGAACATTTGGAGGGATTGTCTCTAAGATCTTCCATTATAAATGCTCAAATAGAGGTGTGTTGGTTTGTCGTTAATCAAATACTGGTTCCTTAGTTACCTAGATCCTAGTCTCAGCCTCAGACGGCGCACCCACGTACCGCCTACAGCCCGCTTACTGACCGATGATGCATCATGCACACAGAAATGGCAAGTACTGGATGAAATCAAGGGTTTCAATCTGACCGCTGACTTATGTCCCTTTCATGCTTAGGCTTTTTATCAGTCTGCCTGGAAACCATATCAATGGGTAAGTAATCAATGGGTTTTCCAGGTTAGTGCAATCAAATATGTTGAGTTATGGCATTAGCATGTAAATAAATAAAATTGTATGTCTGAAAAATCATAATTAGGGCTGGAGTTACTCCTGGAATTACTATGTTTAATGCTTATTTACATTCTGGTCACAAAGTCTGTGCACATTTGTTTTAAACAATGTTTTCAGTACTGCTTGTGACAAATGTCATACTATTATTCATATTTTATGCATAGTTTATTCACGTTAATTCATTTTCTAAAATAATATTTATTCATTTATATTTTACATTTATTTAACTTACATTAACTCTTTTTACACATTTATAATTGGAATGAACTCTTCCACACACCAGCATGGTATTGTGATTTAATATAAATGGTACATCACTATCGGGTGAAAAAAAACTAAAATCTCCCAAAAAACTATTTCAGAAAAAATAAAAGGTGTAAATTACACTTACTCACTCTATGAACATTTTACCAAAAAACAAGCTCAAATTGACTTTCAAGGTTTTTAACCAGTGAATTTTGGACATGTATTTGATCTATTCGAATAAGAGGCATTACTTTTATAGTTACTTACAGGTTATAAAGTTTATTATAGCTATGTGGACGCTCAGTTTGTTCTGATATTTGGCAGAAATCTCATGTTACATATGCACAAGCTATTTAAGATGTTATTGGCTATGAATTGACAACAAATGCTAGACTAAGACTAAGCTTAAACTGCATGCGGTATTTTATTCACGGTAGAGGCAGGTAAAGTTATGAGATTTCATTAACAGTCCGAGGTTCCAATGAAGTTACAAAGTTTAGTCAGAAGCTCTTTTTGATACTTTTTATTGGCTACATATTTGCAAAAAATTACAGACAGAAGTAAAAGGTCATCAACAGTAATGATTGATGAATGAAAATGAAAATAAAAACGAAATATGGAGATGCAAGGTTTCCATCTGACTGAGACAAAACTGTGGTTGGCCACCTTATTTTGTTCATGCAATCCCTTCCGATTCTTTCCTCCAGTTTTTGACAAAATAAGAGCACACAGTCAAACGTCTTGCTACAAAAGACTATCTAGAGCCAAACCTGTGAAATGATTTAAAACAAATTCATCCTCAGGAGAAATGGAGAATGTATCTAAAATTAATTCACTCCCACAAGCTATACAACTCCTTAACAAAAATCAATACAGTAATTTTCTACTTAGATAACCCAATTCTTCAAGAGTGATTTTTTAATTTCCTTCAAGAGCATCTTCGATTATTCAATTATGGAGTCCATTCAAGGGCCAAACCAGCAATGAGGTGACAGTTTTCAAATGTGTTTCTCTTGTTCTCGACCGACACCGATCTGTCTACAGATCATGCATGCAGCATGCAGGTTTTATTAGATATCGGCTCAAGCTCTGCCAAATATGAGGCAGAAACGATCATGCTCAGCAGCGGCCGCAACAGAAAAGACAAGTGCAGACGCATATGACAATTTATATGCCTGAACCTAGGGATTTGAGGTTGGCTTGCAACCACAATGTAAATGTATATCCTATATGTATGTGGTCTGAAGCCTGGGTGGTGCATTTCAGGATAAGTTTGTGGTTTATTAAACTACGAAAGAGGAAAAGGAGATGAGGAAACAGCCGGCGGGTGACTTTGAGGCAATAGTGTGGTAAACGAGTGGGCGGTAGGGCGAAAAACAGCAGACGTGTCGTTTTATCCGAGGAGTTCAGACTGAAGCGTAATCTTTGTGGTGCAGGAGATCAGTCTTGAATGTGAACAATTAAGATGATGAGACAATATCATTTATCAAGCTTCGTGAGAAGAACCCCCCTGCCTTTTCCAAAAGGGAAAGACAGAATGAATTCATTTCCTTTATCTCCTCAAGTCGTTAGTTCCAGCAGTCATTGTGGATCACAATGGAAGCCATGCAGACTGGCGGCAAATGAGTATTCATTAGGACGTACAGATGGACGGGCACAAACATTCATTCACACACAAACAGACAGACAGTAAGCGCACACATACACATAGTGAACGTTCTGCATGCTCGAGCCTGGGATATTACGAATTTTACTCTGCTCATTCACTGTATGAGGTAAGTGTGAAGTGATGCTGTCCAACAGCTGGACAGTACTTTGCTCCCTTGGAGTTTGGATCATCTTTCTATTCCAGCTTCACTACAATCCCCTTCCTTTTTTTTGTGCCATGAGCGAGCGGCCCTTGCTAACCATAACCAGGCACGATGAGAGATCAAACGGTCCCACACTCCACATCTGGATCAAATAAGAGATTTATAGGGCCAGTGTCTAGGTACCAGTCTCCCATAACTGACCCTTACCAGACAGTGATGAGGACGGACCTGATTTGGTAAGATTAAGTTGTTAAACGCAGGTACATAACTGAATACAGGCATATTAAATAATTTCATATGATTTTAAAATAAGCTATGCTATGCTATTTAGACACATTTGAACACGTAACCCAACGTCACCTTTAAACCTACCATTTGTGTATTAAATACTATATAAAAGGCAGATATGACTACAGGCATAAACTTATTGAAGAGTTCCAAGGCCAAGGCCAAGGAATGGAGTGAAGAAAAGACCCCAAAAGCTATCACCGTCTCCATTTGCCAGAGATCCTATGCACAGATAAAAAATTGCCACCCAAAGAAGCTCTATGCCAGCTTTAATAGTGACACCATGTGTCTCGTGACAAATTGCATCACGCTAAAGAGTCGTGGGCATCTTTTGATTGAGATGACTGTGTGCATTCATGGTGTTGGAGCAGGATCAGTTTTTGCAATAAATACATGTGATTGTTCTTTTATTTGCCTTTTATGTGTTTTATATTGTTGAGAAGAAAGTAGGTTTAAGGTATGAGTGGGGTTAGTTGCTGCAACATATAAAAGTTTACAAAATGCATGCATAAGGCCTGATGCACAAGGCAAACAACTGAAAGCAATGGAATGGCACTAAAGTGGTAACCAAGTGTAAGTATTTGATGAGTCGAGAGTGAGAACGTGCACATACACATACAGAACATATAGTTTTACAAATTACATGTGCATGAGTTCAATTAGGTTAACTAGGTTAATTTACTTAACTAGGTTTTTGAAACATTATATCTAAGTGGTTTACTAGCTTTAATCAACAAGTAAGGCTCAAAAGGCAAAATTGAATCTGCTTGCCAAATCGGGCCAGAAGTTCATAGTTCTACTAGTCCTTTAAGCATTTACGTGAGCACCAATTTAATTTAATTTGACATAATTATGAATTATTATAAAGCATTTTCACACATATTCTACAATTCAATAGTTTTGGGGTCAGCAAGGACAAAATAAATTGATCACAAGTGACAAGAAAGCCATTTATAATGTTATAAAAAGATTTCCAATAATTGCTGTTATTTTAAACCTTCTATTCATCAAACAATCCTGAAAATAATTCTATCAATAATTTCATCATTGTTTCCACAAAAATATTAAGCAGCACAAATATCACTGATAAGAAGATATGATTCTTGAGCTGCAATGATGTGACACTGAAGGTTCAAGTAATGACAGCTAAAAATTCAGGAATTATTTCTGGTAAATAAATAAATGTACCAAAATTCTGGATGGTAGTAAGTGTATATTTTCACACATTTTACACATTTACTATAAAAATTCTTATTTGTCTAATAATTAATTTGAAACTCAGGACATCCTTATCATTAAGCCCTGACCAAATCAAGATGTATAGATGTAACCATTGGTCTACCAGGCCAAAACCAAGTCCCACCAACTGTTAGTTCAGCTGATCAATCATTCGGACTAATAAAAAGACTATTAGGTTCCACATTAGCTGCATTTCCCAACAGGGTGAGATCCACGATTTCCATCATCACAGCTGCCCTGATCGGACTAATCTCTGACACGACACGCATGCCAGCATAGGGCACAAACATAAGCGTGCCTACAAAGTCACGGAAATGACTGAGGCATCTTGGGAGTCAACGGAAACACCTTCCCCATGTGTGGTGTACGAGTGGTTAACAGCATGTTCAGGGCATTATTCCCAGCCAGTGGAAACACTTGGGCTGATATTACATCCCCACTGTAATAATAAACCTGTTTCATCTAGGGTGAGATGGATCGAGAGTTCCAAACGCACAGAGTCCTGAAATTACATCCTTGATGCTGAGGGCATCTCTCCAGAAATGAAATGAAATCCTATAGCTTGAGCCAGGGCAGTGCAGTGCAGGGAGCTAGATTAAACATACGCTAGTATTAAAGTCAGCTTTAAATAAAGAGAATTCACACATGGTCACAGACTCTCTCCCTGACCTCCCATAGATCACTCTCAGAGTAACAGACGCTCTTGTGTAAGTCCCATCTTGAAGTAATGAAAAAATGAAAATGTTGTGACAGTAAAAATGGAGACTGGAGTGGAACAATAGCCCCCTTTGTGCCACGGGAAATGAATGCTTTTAATGACTTGTTAGGAAACTCCAAGGAAGCAGCCTGGATGTGTTTTTGCACAAGAGGAATTCACTAAATTACAGTAAACCCATGTTGCATAAAACACTGTCGAACAGCTGTAGAAACTGAAATGAATACAGGATGAAGCAATGCAGCATCCGAGTCAAAGCCAGTGTCTTCATCTGTTTCTCGTAATTCCCAGAGGAACTGAGCCCCCACGTGCCATTAAACCTGACATACCTGATAACACAGAGAGCAGGCCAGTCTAAGGTGAAAGGTCACACTGATGCTGTACTGATGCTGGCGGAAACAGGAAAACCACATGAAACTCAATTGTTTGTAAGCAGAATCTGACAAGCCATTCAAAAACATACAAACTCTGTGCTAAAGAAAACATCTGCTGTGATTCTTCTAATGGCTTTTATATTAGTGGAAAATTTGCCATCATTCGTTTATCTAGAAAACACAAATTGTTACTTGCTTTTTAGCATAAATCTAACTAAATTAGGAAAGGTTTATGCTTAAAACAAGACAAATGATTCGCCAATAGGGTAATAAAAATAAACTGAATTCTAGATATGCTCTCTGAAAACAACTTTTATTATTCAGAAAGTTTTAGTTTCAGCATTTTTTTAGATGCTTAGATAAAAACATAAAAAAAATACTGATTCAAATGACTTTTTCAGAGCACCAAAATGTCTTGGTGGATTATTCCTCATTTTAAACCAAAATAATAATAATAATAATAATAATAATAATAATCAAAATAATAATAATAATAATAACAGAAATTATAGAATATTATTATATTCTAGACATATATAAAAAATAATTTCCTGGCCAGGCAAGAATATTTATGGCCAATCCGAATTGACTTAAAAATGAGAATGAATAAGAAAAAAAACCCAAAAATTTTACAATGTAGAAAAAAGTGTAACTAATCATAAAAATAAATCACATTGTCAATTGACAAAATAATTAATAACACTATTTTAAGATACAATTTTACAGTAAAAATATAATTTTCTGGCTGGTAAGAACTGGGGGTTTTTCAACCCATGTTTGGGTCAGATATGGACAAATTCATTTGTTTGTTTACATTTTATTATTTGACCCAAACATGGGTTGAAACAACCCAGCATTTTGTCTTTATATGTTTATGACCAGTGACAATGAGATGAGCAACAATTATGTTTTTTTAATGATGTTTTTAATGGTTTATCAAAGCAATAAAATATTTTTTAATAATTTAAAATATTGTAGAATAAAAATATCACTGTTAACTATGCTCAAGTCTCTGAAATGGTAATTTAACTAATTCAACCTCAAAAGAATAGACTTTTACTTTAACAAATTTCAACAAATGTAAGCACACATTTTAAGATTAGATTGACAGATTAAACTGTTAACAGTGTAGATGAACAAATCAAATGGCGCTCTTTCTCTTTCTGCCTTTTCTCAGTCAACAAAAAGTCAGTTCATAAAGTTACTGCTATCTCCCAGCACCATCTGTCATCTGAATATTCTTCACTTTTCCTGTCCTCCCTGTGCTCATTTCTTTTCCTCACACACAGACAGCTCATGCCAGAATCGACACAGAGTGATGCAGGCTCCCCTCAGCTGGTTTTCATTTCTCTACAGCCAGGTCAGGGTTTAACAGTCTCATAGTCTATCACACACACATCAGAGCCTGATACCTGAGTGGCGTCCCCCTGGAGCTCCACCATATAACCCTCAGCATGCTCAAATACCCTTACATGTCAACAGCACCTTGAGAGAAGAAGTGTGAGGATCATGAACCAAACACCTTGTGCTCCAGCCTTTAGGAGTTGCTCCTGAGGCAGAAGGATTCGGATATGAATGCATTCCTGTCTGAATTAACTGATTTTCACCTTAAGTCAATCTCAGCTTCCTTTAGGGGCCTTCTGTGCTTCTGAAAGGGTCACATGGGGGCCATATTGAGGGTGTAGAATTGCGTGTAGAATCCTAAATTAGGATTTGGTGCATAAACGGCTCTAATCCCAGGTAAATCTCACAGGATATAGGCTTTGTCTTCTGAGGAAGGGGTGAAAAGATCAACCTGATTTGCTGAAGCTAGACTAATGCCTACCCAACACGCTAATGTACCAAAAACAAACCCTTCGGACTACTGATCTTTTCTGTATGGCCACACATTCATAGCTGATACAAGCCATCCTGACCTTTAAAACGGTTTTATGTTCTAAAGACTAGAGGAAGCTTAGCGATGATGTACGCATACGATATGCATATAGACCCATTTTCACAGACTGGGTTTAGATTAAGCCAGAATTAGGCCTTGGTTCAATTAGGGCATATAAATATATAGCTTTTAGAAACACCCCTTAGAAAAGCAATATTACTGGTGTGCATCTTGAAACAAAACAATGACAACACTGACATATCTAAAAAATCATGTTGCTTTTAGTAAAAACAGCTCAAGCATGCATTTTAGTCTGGGACTAATTTAAGCCTAGTCTGTGAAACTGGGGGATATTTTCATGCATGTGTTTTTCTAACAAATTCAAGCTTTAACTAACAAAAATAAACTTTTAAAATGATAAATAATAATAGCCATAATATTTATAATAATAATATATGATAATTTTAGTTTAATAAAATAAGAAATATATATATAAAAGTGAGTATATATACAAGTTTTTAATTCAAATTAGTTTAGATATGTGTAATTCATTGTATAAAAAAATATAAATTAAATGATCAGCCCAAAAGTTCTAATTATTAAAACTAAAAACAGGAACTCAATTGCTCTTGTTTTAGACCCTATTCACATTGACATCCATGCTAATGAACAAGCAAGTCACTTTCCTTATTTAATTTCTTTCCTTATAATTTGACTAAAAGGAAAAGTCTTTACAAAGCATTACCCCTTCATACATTTCAATGAAGTTCTGGAAAATTATGCTGTAAATTTAGAGCTGAATACCATAAGTGAACCCACTATAGACTAAGGAACTGTAACCCCTACTTAAACATATAACCGTCCACTCACTCCCACAGAGGTTGATTTGTGCCCGTATTGAATTCTATACAGGTATTTAAAATGATTAAATACCCAAAAAAGAATGTTTATGTTTGTAGCGATACAAATTCCTTTCCGCTTATTCCCAGAGGTCTACCATCCAGGTTTATGTATGTTAGCAAAAATGTAAAACTGCACCACAAACTACACATTTTTTACACTCTCTGGGACACCATAAAGTACTCTCAATGAATGGTGCTGTTCATATTTTTATGATCTACGCAAGTTTCATTTCCAACAATTGATTATGCCTGCGCAGTCACAGTCCAGTGGTTTCAGGCTCAGTTTTTACTCATTAATGACGCCAAGAGCTCCACCGCCAAGTGACACCCAGTTCGCCACATGCCAAGCTTCTCACCTTCCTCTCATTCTCCGCCACACATTCAGTCCTATTCTCCTCACCATTCCAGTCGCTCAGGCTCGCTTTACTACTCTTGTTAACTGCTGGAGCGCATTCAGAAAGCTGCCCCAAACTTAATGAGATGTGACTGGCTATACGGTGTGGCTTGAAAACGAAACGTGGTGCTGCCGGCCTAAGCAATCTCAAACCAGAGCACACATCACTATAAATGTGTCACTTTTGAGAGCGTTGGAGCGATCTGATGGTAAGCAGCGCAAACGGTTGCTTGTACCAGAAATACCACAGTGTATTAAAATAAGTAAACTTTCCCTTTTTCAAAATGCGCTTTACTGAAACCCCACTACCTCTCCTCCGCTTTCCTGGCAGGATTATCCACCCCCCTTCCCCCCCAGTGACGGAGCCCAATGGCATCCAGATGCGGCGCTGCACTTGCTCAGGTTGGGGGAAAATGGATTGGCATGCGGCACGCTCTGGAAGGCTCTGAGTAAACATGACCCTATGGTGACCCCCACTGCTCATGGCCCCTGCAGGTCTCAAACAGGTCCATTAAGCCTGTTCAGATACCCTGGGGCTGACCTGCTCCATTTCAAACTCAATCACCATCCCCAACAGCCCAATCATACCGCACCATTCAGGGAACTGAAAAACCTCCACAATCGCATGGTGTCCGCATCATTATGAGACAAGAAAAGAGGTCTATAAGGGTTTGTTGAACTAAATCGGAGAAACAACAGCATATTTCCTTATTCACACATAGGAGCATGCACTAAAAAAAAAGAGATTTGTTTAGCTACCACATACACATGGCTGACAGTCACCATTTCTTTTCCTTAAACATAGTTCCTTCACACTCTGTTTAAGGGTCTTGGCAGTCAAGCTCAGTTAGCAAAAACGCACAGCCTTGGGGAAATCATTTAGAAAGAAATCTGATGTATGCACCGTAAACATTTTGAGCTGCTGTTGTGGAGCTCATGCCAAGGAGCACGGTGTCATTGTCTCCAAAGAAATTGTGTTAAGTAGAGCTTTAACAAATGATTAATTAGAAATTTGTTGGCAACAAAAAAAGTCTCATTTTTTATCCATTGACAGGTCAATGATCCGAATCCACTGTAAGCCTTTGATTCTGGATTCGAAGGAAAACAAGGCAAAGGCATAAATCAACACTGTTGTAAAAGGCAAAAGGTACAGAACGTGTGAACATAGGCTGGTTTTATCAGCCTTCTTTCCCACATTTACAACTTCAGCTCGTAATCATATAACTTCTAACATCGTCCAATAAAACTGGCATCAAACTACTTTCTCAGCGGCGTAGCTCTGGATCTGCGTGCAACATTGGTTTTTTTTCATTTTTAAACAGCATTAGGGATTCAACAACAGTCTTTCTAAAGGCACGCTGAAGTGTAATTACCTCATGCTGCAACCACTGTAATTATCTATTCATTCAGATTCTTCTAAAGAGCATATTAATTCCAGCTGTGTGAGAGCACTTAGCTTATTCGCTTACCTGGATGAATTGCTTGTCTTGGTTCAATCACATCTGCTGGGTGGCCAACAGTGGTTCTTCTGCATCACAAGACAAACTTTGCGGCATCTCTCTCAAAGAAAATCTCAAAAAGGAAAAGTGTTGTTAGTCACTGCTAAAAGAGCGAAAAGTAACATGACACTCATTATTAAACATTTTAAGCTAAATTAAAAATGAATTACGACCATGATTTGCAAACATGTTTTTCATGACATGCCATTAGTGCAAACATAATTACTTCCATAAAGCTGATATATCTTTTAGTTTTGCAATACTTAAGCATTCAATTACATTGTAGCAATAAGCCGTGATTACCTGAGAGAGCTTTTTAATTAACACACGATGGCTTGCCAAGTGACTTTGATTTACTTGCCATTGTATGTTTATTTATATATTTTATACCACAAAATGTTGACTACAGTCTCTTAGCCCAGCATTTAGTAATGCAGACAATAGCGAATGAACAGAGAAAGCTTTTGTCTCATCTCACCCTTCTATGTAACTGACTTGGCAAAAGTGAATGAGTGACTCTTTCTAAGTTTATTTACATATTTTATCCCACACTTTTTTTGGACTACCCCAAAAAAACTGTTGTGTATATCAAATCTTAAAAGTATATTTTAAAAAACTGTACTTGGAGATAATATATTAATGAAATAAAAGGCCACTTTTGTTTCTTAACACACTTAAGCAAACTTTTAAATGTCAAATTTTAATTTAAAGCACAGTTTAAATGAACATATGTTTTAAAATCAAGTTTAAAGTTTGATATTTTGATAAAAGCATAAATGTGTATTGTTTCATAATGCATTTAAAATTGTATATATTTTAAATTGCAATTGCATTTCAAAAGTGTAATAACAAATATATTTCAATACATGACAATACATTAAATTTACTATTAATTTAACATTTAACCAAAATGAGACAATAAGACAATAGGAGTAATTATGAAATGACAAAAAAATATGCTTAAGTCCTACTTAAGTGGGTGTAAAAAAACACTTCCAAATTCAACTAATTCCATGTAATATAAATTTAAACCATGAAACATTTTCATTTAATTGTAAATCACATGCAATTTCGAATTCCAAAGCATTCCATTCAATTTCGCACTCAAGTATGTTGTTTTAAAGTGCATTCATTCTGTAATGACTACTCTTTTCCTTACGTTTGCTTGAGTGTAATTTTCACAAGGATACAGGCTTTTAGCCTAGCATTTAGCAATGAAAACAATGGCTAATGAACCAAGAAGGCTTTTGTCTCATCTCGCTCAACCCAAACTGACTTTACAGAAGCCAAAATCTTATAACGGGAACTTGAGTGGAAGTGTTTACCTTTCCCATGGTTTAACACTACCCGCGATTGCTTAACCATGCGGCGGGGAAATCAACAGAGGGACATCTTCTCTCCCAACATACCAGGTTTCACTAGCGTGGTTATTCTGAGGCCGCCGCAAGATTGTTTGGATGCTCGTCAAGAACTCCAAATTAAAAACCACAAACATTTCGGAACACTTAACCCGAAAACATTCTCCTCAATCAAGCTGAAGACTTCAGGGAATGGACACATCGTTCTCCTCAGGTATTGGGAGGGCCCATGGGTCCACCAAGGGCCCCCAACTTCAAAACATTGTGAGGTTTAATGATGTATTGTTTGGGAGCACCTCCCAAAAGGCATTTCACTCACCGTAAACAACCTCTTAAAAGAATGCCGCTCGCCCATGAGTCGCCAAAAGTTCTGTCCGAGGCTTGCTGCTGTAACTACATGACTGCATAATTACGCTAGCGTGTGATAAAAAGAAAATAGCCCTATTTTAAGATTCTTCATGTCCAGGCATTCACGCAAGCCACTAGAGTCTTAGCAGTCACCCTTAAATAGTTTAATAATATCTGTGAAACCATAAATAGATCATGTCAGCTCTCATAAACACGCAAAAGAGTTATTTTAAATCACCACACTAGGCTTTAATATGACTTTTGATGGTTTTCGGTAGAGACTAGCAGTCTTGGAACAAACAGTGTTGGAATATCAGACACAACCCAAGCCAAGGGATCATTTTGTGGAGGCTTTAATCATCTGGCTCCTGCTTTGCACTGGGGGGCCGGCAATTAAAAGTTTAGAGGGATAATATAAATATGTGTTGCTCTGAGCCTTGTTTACTTCCCTTTTCGCACCAAATGAATGGCTTTATATTGGCATTGTAAATTATGCAAGCTTTAGCTTCATAATAGGTAATCCTATATACATTTTTTTGATAGGCTTGGACACATAATGACAGGATAAACAAATGCAGTCCAGATGGGAGATCTAATTCTGTTTATCCCTATTGTGTCACAGTCATTCTGTAAAAAGCTTGATCAACCAAACATTATTTACTGCATTTTTTCGCCAACACTTCAAGCTCAACTGTGACAGGCCTTAGATCACACATATTGTGTGTTATTTATGGCTGTCTCACACATACAAATATGTAGCTTTAAATTACGATTACAGCCATAAGAGGCAAGCTCTAAAACTCTCAGGAGATGCTCTTACATAAGACAAAGTGCAATGAGGTCCAATGCCTCATCTGAATGCATGTCAAGGGGCTCGATGTTCTGGAAAAAAATAGTCTCCGTCTCAAAGAAATATTCTGGGTTCAGTGCATATTAAGCTCGATTACCAATCTTTGTGATATTATGATGATTAACACAAAAACTCAAATTTGCTTCAGAACAAAAAGCAAACAGCGAGGTTACAGTGAGACACTTGCAGTGGAAGTTATTATGACAATTTTTGAAGCATTTAACAACAGAAGCTTATTTTATAGAAGCACTTGCGTTTCCACATTTGGCAGACACTTTTATCCAAATCAATATTGATAATCATTTTTGTCCATTCTTTCCCTGAGAATCGAACCCCTGAGCTTGGCATTTGCAGAGTAAATCTTATATTACAATTTTTGTTACTTAGAAATTATTGTATTTCTTACACCACAATTTGTTACAAAACTGCATTTCCATATCTTTTTCAAATATTTATGTCTAAATATCACTAATCAATTTCTTTAGGACAGCAGGACTCCTGGAATGAGAGGTCGCATATGAGAGCTATTACCCAGCATGCTTTGCTATCTACCCCATATGGAAGAAACACTAACACAAGTCCGCCGAAGCCCAGCTGACTGTTTATTATTACAAGCTTAGCCCTAATCAATGTTTTAGAAACTGGAACCAACCCAAGCCGAGCTCTGATGGACAGACAATGACAACCACCTGAAAGTCAGGAGAGTGAAGGGAAGGATAGCCAGCATATCAGACCACACTGTTTTGAGGGGGAAGGATCCCTGTTATGGCGGCCCACAGAGTACAAAGGCATTTTAAAGGTCTTTGACTCTTTGGCCTTTTATTCAACCTACAAGTCTGATGTTAGTTTAGGGACACTGACTCAGGCTGCCTCTATTCTGTAGTTCTGTTTCTCCATGATGACCAAACAATAACTATGATGTGTTGGCTGACAATTCTCCGACTATGACTGGATTAGATTTAAAGTTTTGGCAGATGTTCTTCGCATTTCTCGAGCTCGACCCACTCAAATTGTTTTCCGTGGCCCGTGCATGAAACAACCAATAAAATACACAGCAGACGGACAGCAGTCCAGGAAAGAGCTTACACCATTAAACTGACTGGCAATCTGAGATGTCATGCTGACATGCAGGGAATAGAGTCGTCATGGAAAAAATGTTTGTCATGATGACAGATTTGAAATTGGGTTCTCTAGCTCCTGTATGTCTGTAAACAGCATTGCAGCTGTGAACAGTTACAATTTCCCATCATAAATGGGGAAAGTATCCATTAGCACAGTACAGTGGTATGCAATCACAAAATATCAAGGTACCATGCCATAGGTGGTGGCAGGGGATGGGTGATCTTCAAAATGCAAGATTCAAAGTACATTTGGGATGGTGCCGACATATTGATTAACGGTGGTATGCCAACCTGTTTGGAAAGACTCAGCAGGTGTTCAAATCTCCATGACAACCGTACCATCAATTTACTTTTACTGTCAGTCTTGCACAAAAATACAGAAACCAGTGAATTCCTAGTCTGCTGGGCTCGCAAACTACAAAAATTAAGGGGCAAATAATGGAGTGCTTGATTTGATTTGTGTTCCTTCTGCTAAAATCTTTGTGCCCCAATATATACATTTACAATTAGCTTGGTAGAAAGCAACTTACTACTTTTAGGGGGAAAAGCCAAGTCGCTCTGATCTGGACTGGTAAAAGTTTTAAACCCTAGAACAATGAACTCTTAACAATCACCACTGTGCCCCTGGGCAAAACGCTTAACCTCAGGTTGCTCCAGGGGGACTGACCCTCTAATAAGTGTGTTCAGAGTTGTTTTGGATACAAGGGTCAGTTAATTAGTACTGTGTTGACTCAAAAACCACTTGTATGTCAAGAAAATGAAATATAGTGTGCTCTAGTATATATAAAATGGAATGAAAGAACAGTCATTAGAGTACAAGAGTATGTTGGGTCTGGAATAAAAGGGGACATACTATTGAACGGTCACAAATGGTTGAGCGATCACAGACCAGGACATCAAAAAGTCTTTGCAGCAGCACTTTTATGCAGGTCATCCGTCTAACTAATCCCAGACACATCAACACAGGACTTAAAAGAACTTAAAAGATCCATTCGATACACACACGCAAGCAGAAAGTAGTAACCCCCCTCTGGAAAGCAAGACCTGGACGGTCCTAATTTGTCATCTGGTCAATGCATTAGGACTGTCTTGCGCCAAATCCACCCATTACTCCTTTAATAGCCACAAAGAACGCAGAGGTAAGCTTGAGCAATCTGTCTTGAGTTTGACACTCACTTTCAAACTTCACACTTTTAACAGGGGCAACTCAACACCTTTCAGCTCAATGAGCTGCACAAAGGAGCCAATTAGATCTTGGGCTTCAGTGACCAGGGATCCCACGCTCAACTCTATTACACTGACTGCCCAACTGAGAGGATTTTTTTGTTGCTTTTTTCAACATTTCAAATACTCTTCCCTTCTCCAATATCAAAACCATTGATCATTAGCAGCCTCACTCATATCAATTAGAGGACATGATTTTTGTCATGTCAGCTGATTCAAGGACAGTTCAGATCATATCAGGACAGTAATAATCAACTAGTCTAATTAATATACTAAATTCAAATAGCAACAAAGGGCTGCAGCCTCAGCCCCAATGTGCAGCAATTGGTTTTGTAAATCTTATGAAAGGTTGGAAGAAGCGTTTTTATTAAGCTGTTTGTTGGCTCTAATTGGACAGGGTGATGAGATATTGGCTTCATTCGTCTCTGAGATGCATCTTTGGGACGGATTCCAGAGAACAAAATCCGACCTGCTCTGCTAGCCAGGAAATCACGAGGTTGTAGCATTGGCACACAGGCAACCAAAATTTAGGTTCTTATTCAGAACCAGTTCCATTTCCAAAATCCAAATAACATTTGGCACGAAAAAGACAATGCAGTCCGATTCCTGAACAAATTATACTAACTAGACGAATTTCTATTGAATTAAAATTATGTTGTCATTTACTCACCCTCATGCCGTTCCAAACCCATAACAATGACCAAAATTCTTAATTAAAGAATTTTCGTTTTTGGGTGAAGTAAACCTTTAAGTAAAACACACAAACATATTGCAATCAATGTGGCCTGAAGCACAAATGAAGTGGAATCACATACAGTGTGACCAGAGTAGATTTATTTCGATTATAAATCAAAGACATCTAGTGAGAAGGTTTTTTTTGTGATTGTAAAACATTTAACATAAATTGTGAAATCAAAGACATAGTATGCAATCAGTGTAGTCTGATTCCCCCTCAAAAATAGTCGATCGATAGTGTAATTGAGTCAATTTTTAAAAGTAAAAAAGACACAAGGCACAACATTCATATATAGATTTTAAAAAAACATAACATTTAATTAATTTTTTGTGAATCAAACATGTACAGCACAATCACTGTAGTTTTTGTAATTTAATTTTTTTATGAATCAAAAACAATATTAACAATGTAAACCAATTCTGTGTTGTTTTTAACTAATTCTTTTAGTGATTAAAAAAACATTCCATATGACATTCATTTTTAAAGTACTTAAAATGGAACTGCAAGCAACATGCATCATTAAGAGGAATCAACAGGAACCACACCACATAAATTAAGAGTAGAACAGGCATAATTCTATCAACAGTATATTAGTGACTATGTATGTTCAAAAAGGCAACTGAATCTCTCCTTTAACAAGATACAATGTGAGCACATGTGCTTAAAAATAGTGATCCTAGCCTGCTCTTTGGACTGTCCTTAGATTGTCCTTAACTCATTTGACCGTGATTTGTTGCCTGCCCTTCTAACACAATAAAAGTTAAATGAGGCCGCCGGGGCACTAGTCAAGTCTTATGGCATTGCGTTTGCAGCGTTGACTCATGGCTTCGGATAAAACTGAGCCCTGACATGACCGCAAGAGGGCACGACACAAGAGGCTTATCGTAATACTCCATCCTCTGGCAAAATCAGGCATCACGTCACAAAGAATAACATCATTACCTTAATAGCACTTAAAAAGACTGATCTACATCTCAGTAAGTGTTTTATCTGCCTGTCTAGATGAAAGCAGATTTAAGAGAAGTAGAGGAGAGAGCATATTGGGGTGGTGGATCCAGGTGTACAAGAACAGGTTGAATTACAGCCTGTTACAAGAAAAAAACAACTGTCTGAAATATGACAGATATTTATGAATGACAATGAGAGGGAGGGAGAGAGAGGGATAAGGCACATGGAGGGATAAAGAAGAAATGAAGCTGTGCAAGTGTTTGATGGTTGGACACACATACCTCCAGACCAGGTTCCCCAGGGAACTACAAAAAAGGGATCTAAATATGGAGCCTGGGACTTAGGCAAGGTCAAAGTTCACAGGGTCAGGTGGCCTACCATCAGTCCACACGGTGACCTCACTCTCTACTAACGCCTTCATCAGATGTCCGGCTACATTATACTTTTTACAAGAACAGCTAGAGTCCCCACTGTCCACAAACACATGTAATAACTGCACAAACAGAGCTTGATAAGAAGCCAGTTCTGACAGATGGACAGAAGCACAGTGTTAGACCCCATTTAGGGGGATTGAGCACCATTCTTTCACCTCAGAACCTCAGAAGAGATTTAGTGGTATTAATACATGTATAAAAATGATTTAATATTCAACACAAATAAGGTGACATAAATTCCAAAAACTGTAGGTTTGTATCAAAATGAAAAAAAAATCATATTTTTAATATGGTCTTAGACTTTTAGAGCCTACTGTACATACACATATTCATGTACAGTACACCTGAATAAACACAAACAAAATAAAATACCAAATCCCAAAACTAAAAAGGAGAGCCTGTTTACTAATAAAAAATAAAATAATAAAAAAATTTTTTTTTTTTTTTGTGTTGAATTGACTGTGGTGTTTTCATAAAACGAGAGGTATCGTCAAATTATCTTTATCGGTCGATACTGTATATTTAAATATGCATGCGCATTTTTAAATGGTTTTCATCAAACATTGAAAGTTAAACTTTAAATAACATTATAATGTCTAAATTCAAATGACATTTTTTTTCATTGTTTTTTTATGCATTTAAACAAAATTGTATTTAAAAAAAAATATTGTATTCTACTACTGGTCATTTATTAGTTATCAGCCATAACAGAAAAATACAACAGTTTTAATAAAAAACTAAATAAAAATAGAAGGGTTTTCATTAATGGTCTCAGACCTTTGTTTCTTACTTTATGTAAAATGCAAATGCAAAGCTGAAGGAAGTCTGAGTAGAAAAACAGACGGATTGCATGAAAGGACAGATCAACTTCTCTGTACAGGTGTATTTGTCAGTGCTCAGGATGATTCTCATGTGCACCCTGTGTTCCACTCTGGGTCACAACCTTGAGTGCCATCATGGTGATGTACTGTGATGTGTGCATCAGCGAGACAAAGGCCAAGGGTCGAGTCACATGAACAGGGCAAGAATCCAAGCAAAATTGAAAGGGGACCCCCAAATACACATCTCCACGCGTCACCCGGAAATAGCTGAGCCTCTGGTAGAGTAATCAAACAGCTATACTTAAATCTCACTCTATTAATAAATCATTACTTTCACATCAGCACCCGGCTATATAAAATCATTAGGGCTGTGACACTGTATAGGGTGTCTGTATGACACCTCAGCAGGGGACGTTCTATGATTTCAGTCTTAAGGGGTCTCAGCCTAACGTACATGTGGCTCAGAGAAAATATTTCTTACTGTAAGTATGAGAGGCCATGAGTTCGAATTTAGCTTGATAGACATTTTTTTTTAAATAATTCATGCCCAGTTATTATTCCCATAAAATAATATTAGTTTTTAAAATGTTAGCATGACAGAATGTTTATTTTTCAGGGTTAAAATGCCATTTCTTAGATGTTTGGACCCCACCTTACGTGTACATTTAAACAGAAATTAAATTAAATAAATAATAAAACAAAATGTTAATGTTTGTTGCGGCAGAACTTCTCATAGCTCTCTGGGGTTTCACCTATCAGGTGTGAGAGTTTGTCCAGTGATTTCACTTTCACACCCTCTCTCTTTCTCTCTCTTCTGCCTCAAAGCGAGATCCCTTTATTACAGGAATCACACATTACATTAGAGCAGTCTGTAATTAAACACGTCCAGTGGCGGTCATTACCAAATACCAGCTCTAATTGCCCCTTATCTGGGGTAATTACAGCCTAGTAGGAGAAAATGACTCCACATCATGTGGAGAGAGGCTGATGTGGCACTGGTATGTGTGTATGTGTGAGTGAAGAGGTGGGTAATTGTGTTAAATTTATGTTAAGATGGAACGAGAGCTGTAAGAGTCGGGGGAGGTGAGGTCAGACTGTAATACAGAGGCGACGGCTGAGCAGGTGCATTAATGCTGAAAATACACACACACATACTGGCATGTGAAAAGTAAAGTGGGGATCAGTAAAGTTATTATGATAATATTATTATTTTAAATCATTTATAAATACTACTACTTAAATGATTGAAAAAAAGTAATGTATTCATTTAATATAATAATTGTATTTTTACAATAAAAGATTTTAATCTTATAAATTATAAAAATTTAATAATAATATGACATTAAGGCACCGGCTGAGAGCAAATGTTGTTTAATTTACAAAGTGAAAAAAACAGTTTAAATAGTTGTTAGATACTATACACTTAATATACTAAATGCAAAGAGTGGCATGATAATATTTTCTCATCTGTGTATTGTAATACATTATAAAACACTATGCAATAACATTTACAGTGTATATTATTATGTTTATTAAAATCATACATGGATGCCGTTTTATTGGGAAATTATTCATAACCCTTGTCCATCCCATTAAACACTATAGCCACTATTAATCACCCGTTAGGCACTTTATTTCACCTTTTTGAATATTTTTTTATTTGTATTTACTGATATGGAATGGGAAAAGGGAGAATAATGAGTTTGGATAAAGGCATATTCTGGTCGGTCAATTTTAAAGCTAGCACCACCTTCCTTACTCGCACACCAATGCTCCTGTTGTCAAATTGGTTACTTATGAACTTTTGAAGCTCAATTAGACAAACGGTGGGCAGAGTTAGTGTAAACCTCTGCCAACAAGGTGGGCTATTTGCACTTGGTGTAAATAGACACTCCATAACTTTTGGATCTGGGACATGAATTGATCCAGACTGTCATGTCCCACTCCTTATATTGGACAATGTAGATTCAACAGGGAAGTGGGACTGGGTGGAGAGAGGAATGGGTCAGAACACTGACCCAGACTGGACCTGGGTCCCACTGCTTAACAGTTAGCTAAAATAAATAGTTATAAAAGTTACTTTTAAAATTAAAATTGTTTTGGGGTTTTGAGACAAAAGTTATAGTTAAATTCACAAAGTGTGTCTGTGAAACATCAATTTACCTGACCTCCTCAGGAAAACCCAGTCCCATTCTAATAAGACTTTAGCGTCAGTGTGGCCAAACTGGAAGCACTGCAGGTTTTGTACGGGGCTTTGGCAGGCTGGAAACATTCTTCTTTCCCTGCAGCATGAAGCAATGTTTTATCCATACATGAGTGTGCACTCTCACTGTCTCAGCGATTTTGAATCCTCTACAGCTCTCAGCACATACCCCCAACCTTCGAGTGTGTGTGTGTATGTGTGTACTGAGGATCAGGGGTGTCACTTCTGGATCGATGGCTCACTATGTCTGACACGACTGTGTCGATTCAGCACACTCTGTGAACAAAGACAAACAGCACACACTAAAAATTCTTGAATTCCATCACAAGGTCATTGCATTCATACGGGGGTCCCGAGGGACATGTGTTGAGCGCCCTGTCCTGCTGTAACAGTGCTGTCTGTATCTAGAGAGCACTGAGGTTACTGTACAGGAACTCGACCTACAAATCTCAATGTACAATGTGCTAAATTGATTTCTTATAAATAAAAAATAAATAACTTAAATGTATTTAACTAAATAAATAGGTATAAATAAAAGATCTAAAAAATATAGAATGTCACTGAGACCCCCTAAGACTGAAATCATAGAACATATAGAAAATCTTTATTTTATCATTACTATTTATAATCAGACTTTATAAATAAAGGGAATTCTTTATATTAAAAATAAATTATAGAATTGAAAGATGAAAAAAATAATTACACTACTTTTATAATATATAACATGCCAAATAAATGATGTCATTACGTCATACCTTTGGTAAAAAAAAATGTAACCATTTTAATTTTCCATTTAAAATAAACAAAAATAAATCATTCTCAATTTATTCATTTGAAAATTAAATAATTAATCGCTTTAAAAAATAATAGAAAAGATTCTTATTATAAAATGTTTAATTTTAAAGTGTATCATTAAAATTTGTAATTTGACAATTTGGTAATTTATTATAATTGTATTATGATTTAAATATGTATTCTTATATAATTAATATACAATTTTATAATGATATAATTATTTATTCATGCTTTATAGAATACAGTTAAATATAAATTAGTCATTTAAAATACAAGAAAATGGATAGTTTATCATTCATAATTTAATTGTATAATGAATAAATGTCTATTTATTTGCCAAATCATTTAATATATTTTACAATAGATTTCTTTATTTGATTAGCTTATAATTTATCTTGTTATATAATTGTTGGGTTTTTATTTATTTCTCACCGTTAGTAATTCAGTATGAACAAATCAATAATATATAAAATTAGGTCTGATATAATAAATAGGAATTATAGATATGCGCAGAAAACAACAGCAACACTTAGACTACATATAACATCAATCATAAACAGCTCAGATAAAGGACTTCCATTCCAGAAGAGTGATTAAATAACAGTCTATGCAGCACATTTTCTGTCCGTGCACTATTGAGATTAAGTACACTGCAAAAAGTAGAGTGCATGAGATACACGGTAACATATACAGTTGCTTCTTTGAAAGTGTGTGCGTTAATGATTAAACTGTGTTTGGCTCTCTGTTCATCTCTGATTGATAACTCGTATCCCTCTCTCCCCAAGGGCCCATTAAGAATATCTTGTCTGTGTTCCTGTCACAGTTCGTGCTTCGAAAGAGCACATCACACTTCCTCCCCGACAAATGTCGGAATGGGATTAAACGATCGCCTCTCCCCGGTGAACGCAAATGAAACCAGAGAGCTGATCCACTCCAGTGTGGTAAAAATCGC
This sequence comes from Rhodeus uyekii, assembly GCA_037043235.1. Taxonomy (NCBI): domain Eukaryota; kingdom Metazoa; phylum Chordata; class Actinopteri; order Cypriniformes; family Acheilognathidae; genus Rhodeus; species Rhodeus uyekii. The sequence goes on from JAWRVZ010000033.1 coordinate 1,425,422, forward strand.
TCCAACTCAGCAAAACACTTGGCATTTCTTAAATCAGTATCAGCTTTCATTTTCAGCATCACTTTAGGCTTCCAGACAACTGTGACCCATAAATCCTCTTCAGTGAAGGTTTTTCATAATACTTATGCCATACAACTGTATGTGATGCGCATCGAGAGATCTCAAAGAGAGGAAGTGGAGATGACGAGATGTTTCTCAGTCTCTTAAAGGATTTCAAGGTGTCTTACAGCTAATCGCTTGTCCGTGAACTTTAAAAAAAATCAAGGATTTATTAAATACAAAAAAAAGATCATGGGAAAAAGAACAAGTTGGTGTGAAGAATAAGTATAATTCTAAATGGTACCACTGTAAAAATTAATATGCCTCTAAGGATATTTTCACGCTTGAGCTTTTGGCGCAGACCTGATTCAGTCTGACTTCAGAGTTCAGTTCATTTGGTTGGTATGAAAATTCGAGCGAGTAAAAAAGGGTTCAAAAGATGGCAAAACTTAACACAATAATATATGAATTATCCATTTGTGAAGAGACTTAGGATAGTGTCTAGTGAACCCAAGCCCTCTGCTCATAAAATATAGATCCGCAAAAACTGCTGAGCCAAAACCAAATCTTATCCTTGATCCGTTAAAAATGTCTCACATTTGATAACATGGATGGCTGACAGTTCAGTCTTCTACCTAAACTTCATGAAGTTTCTATGGAAAACAGTCGGTCATACTCTCTAATTAAATTATAGCATGTAAAAATGGATCTCTTCATAGTGCCAAAGACAAAAACCTCACTACAGTTACTACAAAACAGAAAAACATCACTCCATATGGCCAACTCTAACTCAGAAAAAATATATATATTAAAACATTTCTATTGCAGCATAAAAAACTATAACCTAAATGGAAATGGATCCCCTTGTTGCTCAAAACATTGTTCTGTTTGTTTAGGCCAGTATAGCAACAACGGCTCAACCAATGGCGTAAGTTTAGGGTGGGACCATCTGTTAGTTCGACCAATGAGAATGGGAGGATTGTTCAGGAGAGTGTTTTTTTTTGCTATTGGTGCAAAAATGACATGGATCCAATCCAATAAAGTTCACTTTAGAATGACACTAGAAAATTTTTATTTTTATTTGGTAAAACGACAGATTTTATTAAAAGATTTTATTTGGTAAAACGACAGAATGAAATGCGATAGAAGTGTACAACCATAACTTCCTTTTGACTCCATGTTTCTCCATTTAGACACGAACATGCGTTCGCGCAAACAGCTGCATCAGTAATGACGATGAATAGCATCTCTCAGCACTGTCTAGGGGCATTGATCATCGACATTAAGCACGGAGGTCTGCGGTCTGGGAAAAAGCTTTTCACATGCTTAAATCTGTGACTAAACCATTCTAATTTGTCTTCTCCTGATAACCTCCAACTGGGCACTTTGTAGAAACAAATGGCATTGAACACTGTACGCCAACATCTATCTTCCAGAAAATGTATCTTATAGAACATACAATCCTCTTAAACTGATAGTTCACCCAAAAAGGAGAATTGTTTCATAATTTACTCACTCTTATTTCATTCCAAACCTGTATGAAGTTCTTTCTTCTGTGGAACAGAAATAAAGACATATATGAAGTCAATGTTGTTTAGACTCTTCAAAACTACTTATTTTGTGTTTAACAGAAGAAAGTCATACATAAAGGCCCTAATATAATTCAATCATATCAACCAAGACAAATGTAGAAAATATAGATATCCTTCTAATGAAAAGAGACACTGACATGTTTTTGATGTTTAATTCTGTAAAGCTGCATGCTTTTAAAAAGAATCTATTTTATAAAGTGACATATAAATAGATGTGAAGTGACTTTACTGGCGTGCCAAATTGCAGAGCTCGTGCAAACATACATTGCTTTGAGCAGATGCTTTTCTTATGCTTTCTTTATAAAAATGCTTGGTGTTCTCTTTTTTTTTGCTAATAAGAGAGGAAAGAGTGCAGTACATATTTACATATTCATCTATATTTCGCTTTAAGCAGTGTGGGCAGTGTTTGCTGTCAGTATATCGCTGCTCACATATTTCAAACTTCTTTTTTAGTGTATCGGGGGCTTAAGCCATTACTAGGTAAATTAAAGTAAATAAATGATAACTTGATTTTCATTTTTGGGTAAACTATTCCTTTAAGAAGAGAGAAAAACAATTGTTTACTTCCAGCATTATAGAAGATAGTGGTTAAGTGTCTGGATTTGGAAGATAAATGACTCAATTAAGTTGAATTACGGCTGGTTGGTCCTCAAGTTCCACATTGATGGTATTGATCAGATCCAATGGAAGAAAATCAAAGTGAAGTGAATTCCAATGCAACGTTGAGTGCTTTTATCTTCCTCATCAAATACGGATGGCCCGTGTTGTTTCTCATAAATGTCATCTTACCCACTCTTGACATTAATCTCTATGAGGCTCCAGTCAGTGACTTGATTTTGTGGGGTCTGCTGGCTTACGCCCCACCAGACCAGGGTTGGCAGGGTTTGAGGTAGCATGTGTGCGGCCGTTTTTATTTGACCGGACTGCAGCATCAGCAGGGGTACGAGTGGGAAAACAGGAAAGGGTTTTATGGTCGGATCTATAGCTGCCACTGGAATCAAAGACACACAGACAGAGGAAACATGGACACATGGATACAAAGGGCAGACGCGCATTTCTAGCTGAGAAAGCCCAATCAAGCAAATCTAGCCTCAGAGAGAGCGCGTTCGCGCATGGCAGCACACCAGTGTGATATAAATGGCAACCTACTGAGCCATTTGTGCTCCTACATTTGATATCTAATAAACAAGAACAAATGAGACTGTCCTTCACACTCGAGGAACGAAATCTGACATCAGCGCACAAACAGCCCATTGACAACTGGGCTCGACTGCTTGACAGAAGCATGCTAGGAACTGTGTGAAAAGGTTGATCTGCAGTTGAGATGATATCGGTTACGGCCTAATGGGTTCCTGTTGTATTTTCCATGTCTTGAAGTTGGCCAACTATGCAAGAATTATTATTGCATAGTTCCATTCTTGAGTTTGAGCTTTGAGTGACAAGGCTGAAGACCTGTGACTATGCTTGTGTCGATCTGATTGGCTGACGAGTGTGACCCTTGGCCGAGAACCCATCAAATGCCAAGGTAATTTCCATTGCTGCTAAGTTTAAGTTTTAACTGGTTTAAGGGTCTGTATTTTGAGCACACAGCTGAAGTAACAAAAGGCAACAGTGCTGGCGAACATAACCGGGTTTGTGATGTAACGAAAAAGAAATGGTGTTATGCCAAGCCTAAATGTATGCTTAGGCACAGTACAACCCTAAAAAGGGATCTCTAAATATGAAACTCCCCCACCCCATCTCTGTATTCACGTTATATACACAGATCTATTCATAATGGTAATTCAATTGACAGCAAGATGAATCTGTACCTCTATCACATCAATAAAGCTCTTAAAATCGGCATCACTTTTAAAGAAGCCAAATACAATGGGCAAATCATTCAGTAGCGCTGTGTCCATAGCAACAGCAGAACCATCTAGCCTTCTAAACGAAACATTGACCCCATATTTTCATTTTCTGTCACCAGAGGCAGTGAATACTGGAGAAAACAGTAAGACAGCGAACCTCACAAAAACCTGTCAGGAACATGTCCGTGTATTTTAGCCCAAAAAGAGGAGATAATTAAGCCTATGTTCAAGGTTATTAAGATTATTTATTTTTTTATTTTCCATTTTTATTTTCTCTGTGACTGGGAATTATTACAGTTTTATTGAATTGAATATAACCACTCCCAATTGTTAAAAAAGCTGTTTTGATTTTATACTGATAATGAATGTGTATCCTGAGGAAGGCTATAAGTCAAGTCAAAACACATTGATCAACAACTTTTAAATGATGCAGTCCATTTTATTAAATACCTTTTATGCTAAACCATATGACCGCCTCAGAATATTTCTTTTAAATAGAGTAAACAAATAAAGACACAATTGTCAAAGGTTTGGGATCGTTTTTTGAAAAGAGGCTGTTATGCTCAACAAGGCATGTCCCCCCCAAAATAACAGCATAAATTATTTTCATTTATAATGATTAAAATAAAAAATAAAAGATATTATGTTAATAAGAATGTAGTCAAAATAACAGAAAAATACCAGAAAACAAGAAAACAAAAACGACCATGAACCATGCAGGATGTGCAAAACTGGCCCAACTGTCATGAAAATAAATGTCAAAATGCAAAAAAAAAAAAGAAGCTTTATTCTCTTATGAAAAATATTATTTCTCGTTTTGTTATTTCTCTTTAGAATAAGACTGAAATATTTCCTGGACTGTTTTTGTAAGATTCAGACTCAGGACTGCTGGAGAGATTTGGGTGGGAGGAATGATGGGGTTTGAAAGATGAGAAGATATCAGCTCAGTGAATGTAATCTCTTTGCTGACTTATCAGAAACACATTTGCTGAAATAAATCGGTAAGCGCCTACCGGTACAATACAGAATGGGGCAAAGGGCCAAAAAGCCCCTCTCAGACTGGATAAAGCATGTGATGTCAGCCTCTCCGGATCTCCTTTCAACCTGGGACCCTCATCTCATTTTCATTCGCTTTTTCTTCACCTGTCCTTCTCCGCGTCTCTCTGTAGCCTCACAGAAAATAATAAGGCTTCCTCCCGTGTCCCTGAGGGCTGTGCTTGTGAGAGGGGTCAGAGCGGACCCTGCTCGCACAAAATTCAGCCTCTCTCTCCTTAGTGGGCTGTCAAGAATTTAAAAAATGGAGACAGGCTGAGAGAGGCTGAGGCAATTACTCATTTACAGTCTGTATAGACGTTACTGAAAGCTGCCTTCCCTCGGCTGGGGCGCAGCAAATGTGTTTCCAATTAAAACTTATGTTTACATATTCTGCATTTTCTATTGTGTAATTGCAAGATTTATTGCAGGCCTCTTGTATTTCCTCTGGGGCGGAAAATATGGTTGTGAAGCGTTAATATGTCACATGATTGGTGCCAAGCACAGAACTCTCTTAAAATTCGATCAGCGAGGCCATAGAAGCAGGACGGAGCGGTCCGTGTTGGGCCATGTGGGATTTCTAGTCATAAGATATAAATGAGAGGCTTTGGACTGAGCGAGAACCAGTCGGTTAACGCTGAACGTGATCCAGTTATGAACGTCCGTTGAGGTCCACTGCACTGGCACCCCTATCACGCTGTACATATGGCCATACGTAACTTGCTGCACAACAACACGACACATGGAAGGCATGCGATCTGGCCTTTGAAACGAACACCAACTCTAAATCTATTTAATGACACAAGAGATATGAATAATTGCAATAATGTCCTTGCGGTTTCCGTCCGCCTCCGTCCCCCAGATCCCTCATGATGCATGCTGTTGTCCAAAACGAAGGCACGCTCATGGCTTAGATGTTTCGGAGCGGAACTTGGCAAGCATCATTTGGATCCACGCACTTAAAGGCTTGTCGTCATGGTGATTTGTCTTAATGCCCATGCGACCTAGACCCCTGCATCTGTTTTCCTTTCTCTTCCTTCTCTCATAATCTGCTTAATTATTTAACGTTAATCATTTATCATTCAGAACTGCCTTACTGAAGCATTTAGGAACGTATTAAGAAACTTTGGGAATTTAACACTCTCATTTTCCACCCCAGCACAATCAGGGCCATCTCACTTTAAATGCATAAAATAAACAGTATCAATCCATAGATACAAGAATGAACATGTTGAGATTTCATAAAAATAAATAGATAAATCCCTCAATTTAGAAAAATAGAAACTTGCACAATAATGTCTCTTGAATCCACGCCTGATGATTTTGGACTAACAGTGCCATCTGCTGGACAGTGGGAGCATTACGGTTGGCCCACCACTCAAGATCAGCCATTTTGTAGTTTTAACATGTGGCCACAACCACTAAAACTCACACTGACGTTAAGCAGACTTTCCAAGAAGCAGATTATTCCAACCCCTGTACGACCACCTTTGTATCCCATACAGACACATGCAAGCGAACGGCGAAGACGCCAGCCGTAATGTGAGGCATGTGTGAGTGAGACGGGTCTGAGGGTCTTGTAATGCTCGGCACGACTGCGGTGCAGTGGGAAAAGAATCTGTGTGTGTTACGGTATGCAGATCTGCGAGTCAGCCAGAGTTCCACAGACACACACACACTCACAAACAAACTAACACATACACACTTCTACTGCTCCCCAGAGAGAAAGAGAGTGATATGCCAACAAAACTCCACCAGAGATCTCAGTAAGGGGTGAAAAGACATATAACGGATCAAGTATGAGGATATGAAGAGGTTCACCTCTGTCTGCAGGCCTTTCTGCTGCAACTGCTCACATAACTGGTCTGACAAGACTGCTTAAAGGTAAAAAGTGTCATTTCAAAGCGATTAACAGAATTATGTTGGCCCCCTTTAACAACAAGCTGTACCTACTGTAAAGTGAGTAGCTAATGTGCTTTATTTCAAAATAATAATGGTGATTTTGACTCATCTCTCACTTTTTAATGAAACAAGAAAGCTACAACTGAGGTTACGGTGAGGCACTTACAATTGAAGTCATTGAGAAATGTGAATCTTTTAATCTTAATTAAAAGGGCTTACATTAATTTTCTGTAAACATTTTATGAAAGCTTACTGTATTACTTGAGCTTTAAAATTGTCCTTTTTATGGACATAATGCAAAAAACAAATGGAAATAACTTTACACAGAAACATTAAGACAAGACTTTGTGCCTCACTGTAGAGAAATCTCATGCAAAATTTCTAAAAAAAAGGCAAAAAAGGTCAAGGTCACCTTCAAAACCAAGCACCTATCATTCGTCAACGGGGAGAATTTGCATTAACAATTGCACCTGATGCAAAATCGTGAAGGCAAATCTTACATTCAATTCCTGATTGTGTGGATTCCTACTATAATTCAACGTCAGTTGGATTCCTATTGAAATTCAAGTCAAAATGAGTTTAACTTGTAGAAAACTTTGGATATTATGAGAATGCACTCCACAACAACATTTGAAATATTCAAGGGGTAGTAACACCTAATAAAAAAAAAAACTTTTAAAAAGACAAAAAACTCAACACATCAGACTTCAGATGATATACTCTGTTTTAACCTGAACGGCCTCCAGTGAAAATACAGCTATCCCACCTTTTCTTTATTTACATACTTTGGGTTAAATTCTGGAAATTTCTTCTAAACAGACAGAGAATTGTTATGTAATGCTCTATGGAGCTGTAAATAACATTTACATTTTACAGATGCCAAAGCAACTTACAAATAACCTAGATATAATATGATGTCACATACAGTATCCTGAGGTTGACAATCCTAAACTTATTTATGTTAATATAAGCAATAGTTGTTCCGGCACCAGAAGTGTTACTCTCACAAACAGACTCAAGTTTCCTTTGAACAGCGAACTGTTTAGCCCACAGAAAATGCGTTCCAGGTGTTCATGTCAATACAGTTTTTCTGCAATCTTATTGTGTGCTGTTTGACATGAGCTTCGAGATATTTGAATCGTCTCATTAAAATGTTGAATTTTCTCAACGACCCGCTAAGCTGAATTTCGTCATGCGCTCTTTTAAAGATCACCAATGATTCTGTCCTGTTTCTTTGTGTGTATGTCATGCCAATTCTACTGCATTTTAAACTTTTTTTCCAGTCAGGATACAAACCAGGAGACAACAACCGTCGAAATTGATCATACTGTGTATATTCCATAGATATATTGTGCATATATAGATATATTGATATAGATAAACACACACACACACACACTCACAAGAACAAAGATCTCTGTGTTTAAAAAATACAGAGATTAATAATATGAAGCACATGAATATGAAGTGGGAATATGAATATACATAACTGAAATGGGGTTAGGAAGAGGTGATGGCTTTAAAAGAATAGGAATTAACTTTTGAAGTTGAAATGATTCATTTGGAACAATTGCTCCCTTGAATATTAGGCCTTGGCTTTGCGTTCATAATCAGTCATAGAAATAGAGAAGTGCCATTTCTGATTTTGTTTTTGATGCAATCCAAATTTGGAGAGTGTGTCAAGGACATATAACTGGCTGAACTGTGACATTTGAACGAAAACATAATAAATGTTGATACAAAACACTCTAGCAGATGCAGTATAAAAGGACAAACAACACCCATCAGTTTAAATAAAAAGCAGTACCACACAAACACACACACACACACAAACAACAACAACAAAGCATATAATATACAAACAATGAAGCAACCATGTAGTGCACTGCCAATCTTTTTGCTTTCTCACATAAACATACTTCATTAGAACTTACCAAATCAGATGTGCTTTTATCCAGATGAATAATCGTCTTAACTTGAATTTTTATAAACAGCTGAATGTATCAGTGTACAGTATATCATATACACCTATTGCTTTGGTTCTGAGAAACTTTTCCCACTTCATTGGTTATCTAGTTCCAAATCAATTCCAAAAGTCACTATCAATCGTATAGATATAACGATTTCATACTGTACGTTTGCAAACACTGGCCCGATGTTCTTATTTGCATATTTAGACGAGCTGTTTTAATAACACCAAAAATGTCGTAATGTAAATTCGCTACGATGCTGTTTTTTTTTTGTTTGTTTTTTTGACACAAAGACAAAAACATTAACTAGTCTTTTGGTAATGTTTGTTGGAAATGTTTAACTAAAGTTCGTTAGACAGCAGAACGCGCATGGATATTTCATGAGGTCAGCGCTATGGCTGTTTATGATTGGCTAGTAGTTAATTAGTTGCCAGGTTAAAATAGGAATTTATAATGGGTTTTAAAAGATGCGAAACAAGTTGAAATGTGCTCTGCTAATAAAATAAATGTGTACAGTATTTTACAAAATTGTATGAACATTATTATGTGTGTGATTGTTTTGTAAATAAAATATATCATGTTTAGTTAGCTGTTTATATAGATCTTGTTGCTTGTTTTTGCTCAGATTTTGTTCTGAAAGTTATAACAACTCATGTAAATAATTGGAGAAGAGATTAATAAATTATGGTAAGGCAGCACATCAAACATCAGAATCCTTCTCATTTCATTCCAACGCTGGAAAGGCCAAACTATCTAAATAAACAAAGCATTTGTTGATGAGTCTGTGTAAGTATCTGATAATATGTTTAAGACTATGTCACACAAAAATTGCATTGTGCTATTGCATATTGCATAATTATTGCCAAAGGTCATGTTGTACAATGTGAGACTCTATAAGCAAATAATTTTACCATACATGTACTATAATCCACTGAGTTGTCTAAAGGAGCATTAATGCTTGTCAATCTTGTCAAACATATTTTCATTTAATGCATTTAGAACATTGAAGAACTGACAGATGTAAAACATTCAGTCATCTTTGATTGAAAGCTCTTCTCCCTGGACGTCTGGAGGCCATCTTTCCAGGCTCCGATCCAAGAAGCAACATCTGGCACTATTCATCTCTTGCTGCGATTGCTTTGGTTCTGACACATGTCCGCATGCTGACAGGAACACACTCTACGGTTTCAGCTTGTGTGACGGGCCTCTGGTCCTGGTCCCGCTGACACTCACAGCTTTTGTTGCCTAAACAGCCATCTTACCCGAGCTTTGATCATGGCATTGAAACATTCCAGCATGTTTATTGCAGAGAACAATGCCGTTTAAATATTCATGTCAGGTCAGTTTCAGTTCTGCTGTAAGCCATTCTCTGAGTTAGATAGATAGATAGATAGATAGATAGATAGATAGATAGATAGATAGATAGATAGATAGATAGATAGATAGATAGATAGATAGATAGATAGATAGATAGATAGATAGATAGATAGATAGATAGATAGATAGATAGTTCATCTCCGTCCATATTAGTCTCAACATCCCATAATATGCACATGTACATATAATTCTGACATAATTCATAATGTATATATATATATATATATATATATATATATATATATATATATATATATTTAATTGGAAACATTTTATCTGACTCAGACTCTTCCCAGGCCGACTCTCCCAGGAAGACTGACCTTAACTAGAAAGAAAGAAAGATGAATTATTCGCAAGTGGTTTCCCTCAGCATTTGCAGATTAAAACTTTAAACATAAGAAAGTGACAAAAAAGGATAAAAGGGGCAATATATCTGAGTCTTCTACCAAGAGTGTGATGGAGGGAGGGGGCCTGCGCCTCTGTAGGCCTTGCATTTGAGTGCCTCCGATAACTTCCCAATACTTATCAGTCTAAATACAATCTGACCCTTCCATGTATGCCATAACCTCTGTTGGGCAGCGAACTACTTGAAACCTTCAGTTTGTCCCCTTACGTTCTTAAACACTAAGGAATTACTTTGTTCTCCTTCTCTAATCCCACTGTCAAAACCATCATATAATGAGTAGCAATAAAAGCAGTGTCTGTTTTCAGTACATACAATAAAAATATTGATTTACAGTCATTTTTGTAAAAAAAAAAAAAAAAGTTTCTTTCATGATTACAAGTAACTCATGTGAAATTAACTGAATTAAACATGTATGAGCAGTGGAATTAAATAAAATAATAAAAATATAAAATAATAAAGGATATAATAAATAATATGTCTCTTACAAAACATACAGATTTTTTGAAACAGTCTACTGAATTTAACCAGCTCAGATAAGTGTGGTATCATCAGATTTAAGCTCAGTATGTGTGTGTGTGGAGAGTTATGTATCACCAGCTGTCTTTCATTCACTCTCACTTGTTAGTAACGTTAAACAGGGGTAGGGTGGGGGGTGCAAAGATCGCTCATGTGGTTCACTTGCTTATCCATGGCTTCCTGAGGAAACGACAGGAGTGGAGGGAGGATTTTGGCCATAATAATCCACTTTATGGGTCTTGGGGTGATCAGATATGCTTGCCAGTGTAACTCAATGTTAAAACACATTGTGCATGTAAATCATCATTACTCCACCCTAATTGAATTTGTCAGTAACTTGCTCGTAATGGATGACAGAACAGTTAAAAATGTGTGCGGCTGCAATGCCAGCACAAGATTAAACCGCTTAAACATGCAGAACAGCACAAGACAACACCAATAACTCAAAGTCTTGCTTTAATGCACACAAATCCATATAACAATCATACTTTTTGGCTACATTACAAACAGGCACCAGGAAATGAGCTTCCTCACATTTGTTTGCAAGGAGGGAAAACGATTACAGATCTGATTTTTATCTGACAGAAACAGAACGCAGAGACAAATTTATGTGGTCAAACGTAAAGACAATCTGGACCAGATATTATCCGGATATTAAAGTTATTATGCGGATATGAATGGCTGCATGTCACTGGGTCTTTGCTCATAGAAAAGCACATGAGAACAGAACCAGCAAGATTTTCAATTTAAACTTGAAGATGAGCTTTCCTGTCAATGAAACAAGCTTATCCACTAGTGTTTGTCTCCATCTACTGGCTAACGTGTGTCAGTATAAGCAGTCAAAAAGAATATGTCAACAAAATACGTTTATTAGAAGTACATTTTTAAAAATATAAAATAAACATATAGCTATTTCAGATAAAGCTCTACTTCCCACAAAAGGAGGTAATAGTTTTAAGGCAAATAATTTATGAAGTGAACCCACTGTTAGACCAAATGGTGATATAAGATTATGAATATACATTCAATTTTACAAACACATAACAGTATTCAAATAAAATATATTCTATAAACTAATGGGATGGTTAAATGCATATTTCAATTAACAGTCTACAGACTTTCTTGCAGGTCTGGTGAGAGATTACTAATTTGCACAATGTTTTTACCATCGTTTTAAAATATGCATAATCTGTCATTAGCATAAAGCAATTGGATTACATATGATAATGAGTACAGCGGAAAAGAAGAATGTTGCATTACATCTTTTTCTTTTTCCAAATGGCATTGAATTTCAAAAAGGCAGACGTTGCTGTGGCAACTACATTAAGATTTTGCAGCTGTGATTTGTATTGCTTCATTCTTTTCCTTCACCCGGGAGTCCATCAGTTCAATGAAAGTAAAATCCAGCAATATTAAGACGATCCATCTAAGGTATATCATTAAGGCGCAAAAAGCACTTTCATTTTTTTCGTAACTGATAACAAAACTAACATGTGACATAATTGTCAGAATTTGCATTAAATGATTTAGAATTTGCAATCATATATATGATTCAGTAACAACTAATGAACAGATTCACAGATTAAAATAAAACATTTGCTTCCTATTTGGCATGATATAAACATGAATATGATGTAACCATATAACAGCATTTTTACTCCTAGAACATGAATACTGAGACTAACCAAAACTTGCTTAACAGTATTCTTTCCACAAGCTGCTTAAATATATATACATATATATATTTACGAAAATATAATAATAAATGGTCAACCCATTTTTGATGTTGGTCCAGTGTATTTTTGTGCCCATAAGCAGGTTTCCACTGTTTGAGTTCTAGCAGCACATTACATACATTTAATATGCGCAAATCTAAACTATGTGGTTCATAAAAAATATTTTGATATATGATATTACAATTTACTCAAAGTAAAAAATAAATGTAATTTCTAACTGCCTCCTTGACACCTAAATGACCACAGTGCAATATACCACATCTTCTAAAAATATTAGGATCATAAGGAGGCAACAACATTAGCAGCATTTGTCTAAAAATGAGGCAAATGAAAAATAATAAAGCCCTCATATTGATGAAAAATGCATTTGGTCGTGCAGTTTTAAATGGGCAATTAGTAATAAGGCCGTGTATGTGTTGGAGTGTCAGGAAAGGCATATATGTTTTCGAGCATCAGTACGGGTCCAGTTTTATTCGCCTGTGCAGGCAACAGGTGAACACCATTCCACATATCTGAAAAACAGACGATTAAAAAAACATAAATGTGTGATCAAAGAAACATTAAAGGATTAGTTCACCCAAAAATGCAAATCATGCTATTAATTTAATTACCTTCATGTTGCTACAAATCTGTTCCTTCTTCTGTATTTATTCATCTTCGGAACACAAATTAAGATATTTTTTTATGAAATCTGACAGCTTTCTGTCCTTCCATTGACAGCTATGCAACTGACACGCTTCAAAAAGTTCATTAAGAAATAGTAAAAACAATCCAAATTAATTTTCTGAAGAGACACGATCGCTTTAAAGAACGAAAAGATTGAATTTAAGCTTTCATTTACATATAAACATTCAAGTCACAATGCAAAAAACAAAAGTCCAATGGGTTTGAAACAACATGAGGATGAGTAATTAATTTCAGAATTTGCATTTTTGAGTGAACCAGCCCTTTAAAATAATGATGTTCAGTCCAAGATAAGATGGCCCTCAGCCCTGTTTTCAAGTCTGGTGGACATCTGTCTGGTCAAAAACTCATAATAATTGGAACAGAATGAGATACTGGCAGGCATCAAGAGTACATTTCATAAAAAGAGCCCCAACAATACTAGAGTGAATTATAAAATCAGTCTTGAGGTTTAGCATTTCTTTTTTCAGTGGATTCAAGCACAGATTTGGTCCGATGTGGCCTTGTGGCAATTGTTGAAACTCTCTTCATAAAAGGCTTGAAAAAAGAGGGAAGTGGTTTACTGTTACTATGGAAACCGAGGTGTAAGGCAGCCTGTAGCAGTGCTGTTGTAATTGGGTCAATTAGCATGTGAGGGAATGTGTGTGTGAGTGTGCACGTGTTTGTACGAAGGCTACAGTGTGTAGGAAGAATCAGACAAGCGGTAACGCATAATGAAGAGAGCATAAACATTCATTTTCACATAGGTAAGTTCTTGGAAATGGAGCATTTCTTGTTGTAAAGTTTGTGACACCCCATATTGTTCTTTTAGCTGTTGTAATCCTGGGATAAACAACTCAAAAACCTTTTTTATCTTTAAAAATATATGGCTGCAATCCTACAAACTCAGTCTGCAAGTTACCAAACATTATCTATAAATATATAGTGTTTCAGTATCTAGCCATGCTGTATTTTTTTCTGTATCTCTGGAAAAAGCAAATACGAAGACAAATCGGAAGCCAGGTCCTGGGAGAACTTGTGGTGGGCGATTATTTCTACAAAAATGAAGGAGCATCATCCTACCCACAAACACAGAAATAAACCAGAGTTGTACAGCTCAACCCAAGTATTTCCTTGCCTTAATAATGTTCTACTTTTATAGGAAAACCATAAACTTTAAATTGGTTAATCTATAGTTAATTGTGGGGTATATTAACATTCATGGCACATACCAGTAAGGATATCTGGTTTATGAGTGTTTATTTAGATTTCAAATGAAGGTTTATGGACTAAAAATGAGAAACATTCATGTTAGTTTATAACCAAAAATGACTCAAAAACACCAAGGTTGAGATTTAATAATGGTTTTCCAATTAAACCATACAAAATACTACCATATAAATCGCTTAAAAAGGGAAAAAATCTGTAATTTACTACCCCTAATCCTCAACAATATTCCATACAATAATTTTTCTTTTGAAGATATTTCACAGAATGTCAAAGCTGCTCTTTTCATACAAATGAGAAAAAAACAGGGACTTTTATTTGTGTATGAATAAAAGTGAATGAATGAATAATGCAAATATGTACACAATATTTTTTTCAAATACAAAAACAAGAACCATTGTGAGCAAATAAGTACAAGTTAGATTTTTTTTAAAGGTTTTTGAAAGAAGTCTTTTATGCTCACCAAGGGTGCATTTATTTGGTCAAAAAATACAATAAACGCAGTAATTGTCACGGATCCAGCCACACCCCTCGCACCAGACTCATTCACTTCTCACTCACGATCCCAATCACCAGAATACTGAACACCTGCACCTGCCTAGTCAGCATTCCTTAAATACAAGCTTCACCCTGCAAATCACTGTCCGGTCTCGTCACTGACTGCCAGACTCTCATGCCAGCGACAACCCGTGTTGACGCCGTCATTACCGACCCCGATTGTCCAGGATCTCCTTCCGTGAACCTTCAGGCATTCTTCCCGTGATCTCCAGCCCAGTATTGTCCACTTCCCATCAGATAAGCCTCTCTGCCGCTACCAGTTCTTCTCTACACCTTCAGTCACCAGCTACTTGCTCTGAGTTTGCTTTATTCAATAAACATCATCACCACTCACGTCTGTGTCCGATTGTTTATCATGACAGAAGACCGGACCACCCAGCAGACCCAGGCGGTAACTGGCGAAGCATCCGCCGCGGAGAGTAATCCACTTCTCGATGTCATGCAGGCTTTCCACCATGTCCTTCAAAACTTTGCCTCTACATCTGCCTCACCCAGTCCCATGGCCCGGCCAGCGCCCTTCAGTGGTAAGGCGGAGGAATGCGATGGTTTCCTATTACAATGTAAACTGTATTTTGAAATCAATCCCCGACAGTTTGAAACTGAACAAGCCAAGATTGCATTCGTCATATCCCTCCTCACCGGCCGCGCGCTTCAGTGGGCGCGCGCGATCTGGAACTCTAACGGCCCTGTCACGCAATCATTACCTGCATTTCTCCATCATTTCAAGGAAGTTTTCGGCCATGCAGCTGATACTGTATCCACCAACGATCAACTCCTCCGTTTACGACAAGGAACCCAGTCAATCCAAGATTATTCCTTGCATTTTCGCACCCTAGCGGCCTCTAGTGGCTGGAATGAGGCGGCACTACTGGCTGTTTACCGTCAAGGACTTCAACCCAACATCCGTGCTCAACTTGCCATTTATGATGACCGTTATGGCCTGGAAAAGTTCATTCAAAAATCCATTCTAGTGTCCCAAAACCTCACAGTCTGTTCTCCAGAAACCCCGATGTCGCATTCCCCGTCTCCACTGAAAGAGCCTAAACCTCCAGCACCAGAGCCCATGCAGGTCGATCACTACCGCCTATCACCATCAGAGCGAGAGAGACGTATCCGATTGCACTTGTGTCTATACTGTGGTGGTGAGGGCCATCTCCGAGCTCAATGCCTGACCCGACCACCACGCCCAGGGGTGAGTACAATCCACACGGCATCCATAATCCACAAAATGTCTTTAACAAAGGTTTTAGTGACTTCTGCTAATCTCTCTGTTCCAGCCACGGCGTTGATGGATTCAGGCTCAGCTGGCAATTTCATCTCCACCAACCTTCTGAATAAACTGAAAGCCTACAAAACCCTTCTTGACCACCCCTTTCGTGCTCATAACATCCTTGGAAAACCCCTGGGCCGCGGGTACATTCGGTACGTCTCGTCTCCTATCCACCTGCAAATTGGATGGCTCCATCATGAGGAACTCACCTTCCTGGTGCTGGAGGGATCCACTACTGACATTGTCCTGGGGCGCCCGTGGATGTCCAAACACTCTCCTCTGGTTAACTGGAACTCAGGTGAAGTCTTAAAATGGAGCCCATTCTGTCTTCAACAATGTCTCTCTACTGTTCAAAGGAACCCTACACCTGCTGACCAACCTGACATGGTAACTGAGATACCACTCGCCTCCACATCCATCGAGAGTCCCCATAACCCATCATGTCAAGACATCCCCATTGAATACCGGGCGTTCCAGGACGTGTTCAGCAAACGGCTAGCTACAGAACTTCCACCTCACCGGCCATGGGACTGTGCACTCGACCTGCTGCCTGGGGCAACGTTTCCCCGCGGACGCATCTACTCCTTGTCCATCCCGGAGCAACAGGCCATGGATGAGTATATAAAGGAGGCTCTACGTCAGAAGTTTATCCGTCCATCTACTTCCCCTGCCGCATCAAGTTTTTTCTTCGTGGGCAAAAAGGACGGAGGCTTGAGGCCCTGTATTGATTACCGGCACCTAAACTCGCTCACCATCAGGTTCCGATACCCGCTACCCCTGGTCCCCGCTGCTCTGGAACAGCTGCGGGGGGCTCGCATCTTCACGAAGCTGGACCTACGAAGTGCGTATAATCTAATCCGAATACGTGAAGGAGACGAGTGGAAGACCGCGTTCATCACGCCCTCTGGCCATTATGAATACCTCGTCATGCCGTTTGGTCTGTCAAATGCTCCAGCTGTGTTCCAGGGATTCATGAACGAGGTATTCAGAGATTTCCTCAACATCTTTGTTATTGTCTACCTCGATGACATCCTCGTTTACTCCAAAGACATCTCCGAACACCATCGACACGTCAAGCAGGTCCTAGCTAAGCTTCGAGAACACCATCTCTTCTTGAAATTAGAGAAGTGCGAGTTCCTCCGCAGCAGCATCCAATTCCTTGGCTATATCATCAACCAGAGCGGCGTCAAGATGGACCAGGGGAAAGTGAAAGCGGTGCAGAACTGGCCACAACCTACCACAATCAAAGAATTACAGCGTTTCCTGGGATTTGCCAACTTTTACAGGCGGTTCATCCGGAATTTCAGTATAATCAGTGCACCCTTGACATCATTACTGCAACATGGGCCCAAGTCTCTGTCCTGGACACCTGAAGCCACCAAGGCCTTCCAAACCCTTAAGGCAGCCTTTTGCACGGCTCCTACCCTCACTCATCCGGATCCCCAGTTACCGTTCATAGTCGAGGTCGACGCGTCCTGCACCGGGGTAGGAGCCGTGCTGTCACAGCGGCAGGGTGAGCCTCCAAGACTCCATCCATGTGCCTACTTTTCCAAAAAGCTATCCCCGGCGGAGCGGAACTATGACATTGGGAATCGCGAGTTGCTTGCCATAAAGTTGGCATTGGAAGAGTGGAGGCATTGGCTGGAGGGGGCTAACCATCCATTCCAGGTGATAACCGATCATCGAAACCTAGAGTACCTGCGGGAAGCAAAAAGGCTCAATCCACGGCAGGCTCGTTGGGCACTCTTCTTCACGAGGTTTAATTTCACCGTGACGTATAGACCTGGGGACAAGAACCAGAAAGCCGATGCTCTCTCTCGCCAGTTCACCCCTGACAATAACCCACAACCGCCTGAACCCGTGCTCCCTCCAGCCTTGATTGTTAGTCCCATCCAATGGACAATAGACCACCAGATCGCCGAAACAACTCGCGAAGAACCAGCTCCGCCGGGGGTCCCTGAGGGGCAGCTCTACGTACCATCTCGACTCCGCCTGCCCCTCATGGATCAAGTTCACACGTCTCCGGGCTCTGGACACCCAGGCAGCCAGCGAACCCTCTCGCTCCTACAAGATCGCTATTGGTGGCCCAGAATGGACCGCGATGTCTCCCAGTATGTCAGAGGATGCTCAGTCTGCGCCACCACCAAATCACCACGCCATCTTCCAGAAGGCAAACTCCAACCCCTGCCGATACCCCGCCGACCCTGGTCACACATTGCAGTGGATTTCATGACCGATTTACCACCATCTGACGGCAAGACATGCATCCTTGTAGTGGTAGATCGGTTTTCTAAAGCTTGCAAATTGATACCCCTCAAGGGCCTCCCCACGGCTTTGGAAACGGCGGAAACCTTGTTTCACCAAGTCTTCCGACACTTTGGCCTCCCGGAAGATATCGTTTCCGACCGAGGACCCCAATTCATTTCCAGAGTCTGGAAGTCATTTTTTCACCTTCTCGGAGTCTCCGTTAGTCTGAGTTCAGGTTACCATCCCCAGACCAATGGCCAGACTGAGCGGAAGATCCAGGAAATTGGGAGATATCTGAGATCCTACTGTGGCCACCAACAAGACACCTGGAACCGGTTTCTTCCGTGGGCTGAATACGCCCAAAACTCACTAAGGCAAGAGTCCACACACCTCACACCGTTTCAGTGCATGTTTGGTTTTCAGCCACCGTTATTCCCTTGGACAGGAGAGCCCACGGAAGTCCCAGCTGTCCATCACTGGTTCCAGGAGAGCGAGAGGGTATGGGATTCAGCTCACGTTCATCTGCAAAGGGCAGTCCGTAGGCAGAAGATCCAAGCTGACCGCCGACGCCTTCCCACACCACGGTACTATCCCGGTCAACTCGTCTGGCTATCAACGAGGGACATTCGCCTACGGCTGCCCTGTCGCAAGCTGAGTCCCCGCTTCATAGGTCCTTTCAAAGTGGTGAGGCAGATCAACGAGGTCACTTACCGTCTTCAGTTACCCACACATTACCGAATTTCCCCGTCATTCCATGTGTCTCTCCTCAAGCCCTTCACTAAACCTCTGTTTCCCTCATCCACAGAGTCTGGTGTTGAGGCTGTACCTCCTCCTCCTGTTGACCCGGCGGACCAGAACATTTACAAAGTTTCTTCCATCTTGGACTCTCGACGACGGGCCGGCACACTGCAGTACCTCGTAGATTGGGAAGGTTTCGGTCCCGAAGAACGCTCTTGGGTCAACCACGATGACATCCTAGATCCAGAGCTCCTGCAAGAATTCCACACCAACAACCCCAACCGTCCAGCCCCCCGGGGTCGAGGCCGGCCCCGTCGTCGTCCGCCGCGGTCCTCAGGAGCTGCCCGTGGAGGAGGGGGTACTGTCACGGATCCAGCCACACCCCTCGCACCAGACTCATTCACTTCTCACTCACGATCCCAATCACCAGAATACTGAACACCTGCACCTGCCTAGTCAGCATTCCTTAAATACAAGCTTCACCCTGCAAATCACTGTCCGGTCTCGTCACTGACTGCCAGACTCTCATGCCAGCGACAACCCGTGTTGACGCCGTCATTACCGACCCCGATTGTCCAGGATCTCCTTCCGTGAACCTTCAGGCATTCTTCCCGTGATCTCCAGCCCAGTATTGTCCACTTCCCATCAGATAAGCCTCTCTGCCGCTACCAGTTCTTCTCTACACCTTCAGTCACCAGCTACTTGCTCTGAGTTTGCTTTATTCAATAAACATCATCACCACTCACGTCTGTGTCCGATTGTTTATCATGACAGTAATATTGTAGAATATTATTACAATTAAAAAATATCTGCTTTCTATTTTAATATATTTTAATCAGAAATGTATTCTTGTAATAGAAAAGCTGAATATTCAGCATCATTACTTGTATCTTCAGTGTCACACGATCCTTCAGAAATCATTCTGATATGCTGATTTGGTTTAAAGGCATTTATGTGAATTAGAAATATTTTGTAACATTATAAATGTCTTTACTGTCCCTTTAGATCAATTTAACCATTCTTGCTAAATAAAAATATGAATAAGTTTCAGAAAGAAGAAAAATGTATAACTTTTGAACGGTAATTTAAGATCTTTCAGCAAAGTTATCATACGACATTAGCAAATGTAGATAAAATGTAAGACTATTTCATGGTGCTTTTAAGCCTCTTGTCATTTTTGGAGTTTTAAAAGCCCCAGTCCTCATTAATGTTCCTTGTGTGGAAAAGAGCAGCTTAGAAAATATACAAAATACCTTCCTTTGTGTCCATTTCAAGCTTTAACAAGTTTGGTCTTTCATGCATCTCTCCATGTCATAAAGCACTGAGTGAGAAGCAGTATTACTGCTCTCTGCCAGCACTTCTAATGCTACTCTAGAGGAAAATAAAGCCGGATGAAAAGTGGGATTAACTGTATTGGAGAAAGGCATGACAGACAATAAACAGAGATGCGACTCATATGCAATCAGCAGACCTATAAAAAAAAAGCAAGTTTCTTTTTCTGAGCAGATCTGTTGACACCTTTGACACTTCTCAACGGTCTAGGTCTGCGGGGAGGGATTGAGTTTTCAGAAGCCTGAAATAGATTGGGAACATTGGGAGTCTCACAGCAGGTAGAAGGTTGTGTCAGGTCTGCAGTCCCAAGGATGAACGTTGCTGATTCACACACAAAAAAACGTATTTGTAACTCAATGGCTTAAAAAAACAACTCAAAAAACAAATGATTAACATAAAATGATATTCAGTGCAATTAGTTTGGTTCCTTTTTGCCATGCAGCATCATGTGTGGTTTAAGAGTGCTGATATCAAGCTAAACACAAACATAAGTCATACGGAAAGCATGAGGTGGATATGAGGTGACAGAAACAAAAGCACATCAACATGCACACACACGCGCGAGCATAAACTCAAACAGCCGACCTTCTCATCACATAGCGGTTCAGGAGTCAAATACTGGCACTACCCAATCAAACTTGAGAAAAGTCCTCTTCCTCTTCTTTATAAAGCAGATAAATAAAGCAGGCAGTCAGCACTGCTCCTATTAACTACACACACACACACACACACAAAATAAAGAGACAGAGACAGAGAGAAAGACAAAGAAAACCAAGACAAAACAGAGACACACGCTGTAACTTAAGACCAACATTTACAAAATTAAATACACTGTTCGCTTCAGATGATGTTTAAGGCAACACACATATTTTGTCAAATAAATAATGCACTAATTCTTTTTAACCCCAGCATGTTCTTTTCTAAAGTAAAACAATAGGTTAAATTATTTTTTTATATAATGCAGTGTTTTCTCATTGTATTCAACTCAATTAAAGGCTTTCAATCTAATTAAGATATAAGTTATATATTAGATAAATACTCTAATTGTAGAGTTAAATACATTTCTAAGCTACCGTATTGTAAGATATTATAAGATACTGTGTTCAGTGCATTTAGCTACAGTCTGCTAGCAGCTTGACTACTTTATTACTATAATACTACAAATGATCCAGCTATAGTTTTAAATTAGCTTCTTCAACACAAACAATTTGTTATGTTATGAATGTGAACTGTATTGCTTTAGACCCCTGCGGAGCAGCACTGTTTACTGCCATAATGACAGTAATAATGAAAGATCACTGAAGAGGATCAATTTAATTGGCCCTGCCTAAAGAGAGCTGCTTCAAGTCAGTTTGAGGCTTTTTAAAGTAAAATCATTACATTAAATTTAACACAGGACATATTTTTAGTCACCTAATCACTGCAGAGCTTCACATTTCCTGGATGAAATGATCGCATGACCAGCAGCTGAGACCTTGATGCTGGAGAGGCTGCTCACTATTAAGTCACATGGTTACAGCTTTAATTAAAACTCATTGTTTTACAGAATTTATTTTATAGCAAATTCAAATTTTGACTTACTAGACTAGCAAGACTAACATCCAGTATACTACGTACATAGTATCCAAAACACAATACAGACCGCGTCCTATTTACTACTTATTGCAAAGTATACAATGCACACTAAAAGCTTTTTAGAAGAACTTTAACATCCATACCTATACCTACGCTTAAAACAACGCAATTAAAAAATATATATATTTAAAATTGAGTATGCCTGGGTTGGACAATCGGATGGGTAGGATGAAAAGTCAGGACACCTGCTGCTGTATTTCAGATCAATACATGTCTGATGGCAAACATTAAAGTTAACCACATATAAAAACATTTAATACATATATTACCCACTAATAGGAGGAGAGGAATATACTTCTTAAAACATAATCTATGGTCGTTATACATCATTCTCAGCTCAGAGAATCAATATGAGGTCTTAGCTGGAGTCACATTTCAGTAGTGTTTATATACAGAGTTTATTCAAAGGAAACAGATCAATAGCCCTTTGCACCCCTGCAGTGAATGCAGCACGCTCACTGTGAGATCTGCACTTATCTCCCTTCCTTTCATTTTTTAAAGCCTGCATGCAGTCTCCACCTATTTTTACCCAGCGGGCAGTGCTCCGTGTGACTACCGTGTGCATTACCGGTCGAAGGCAAAAGCAGAGTCCATTAAACGATTGCCCCCTGGTCACTGCATCAGCTATTTTAGTGAAGGCTTTCATGTTATTGAACCACATCAGAAGACCTCAATGATCCACTGTTCCTACTGTTTCTCTGAGATAGCTTTCATAGTAATTGGACATAAATATCACTATAAAGTATGCGAGTTCTAAATGTTTTATGGTCAGTAAAATTATTTTGAAAGAAATTACTTTTTATTCATAAGATCAGAAGAAACATTTATAATATTATATAAGATCTCTATGTCAAAAACGCTGGACTTTTGAACTTTACATTCAGCAAAAAAACTACAATATCAAAAAAAATATCACAATTTCCGTAAAAATGTTTGATAATAATACATTTTTAAAAATCAGCCTATTGTGCTGAAAATATAGCTTTACCAACTTTACTTTACCAAATAAAATTATATGTTATATGTGTATATATCATAATGTTTCATATTACTGTTTTCACTGAATACTTGATCAAATAAATACAGCCTTGATGAGACTTCATTGAAACATTTAACACAAATTTATACACATGCATGATGAAAATGAACATTGTCATATTTATCCTTTTTATTTGTCTTTTTTTCTATTTTATTTGTCTTCATTTGTCCTTTTTTGCAGCATGACAGCTTTGAAAGAGACTGGATTTCTTTTTTTGTGTTCCACAGGGAAACATGCATAAAATAATATGATTTTGGAACAGCATGATGGTAAGTATATATATTATTTTTTTTATTTTATTTTACTTTTTATGTGAACTATTCCTTTAATTGCACACTCCATCTGAGGGGCTTACCTGTAGACAGGCCACACCGATCCCCACCGCTCCGATGATGAGTAAGTGATCCGCCAGGAACTGCTCCAGTTTAGTGATACAGCCGCCCTGTGAGAGACCACGGGATTATAAGCTACTTCAGTTCATAAATCTATATATCATGTGCTTGTATTTTCAAGGTCAACATGCATATGTGGATTTGTAAATTGATTCATTTTACAGACTGATAAAGATATACAGATATATGGGCGATAGGGAGTTTTTTTTTTTAATTGTGTGATTTACAAGACATTATTGTGGATACTGCCACAACATATCGCATAGAGAATAAAATGAATGGCTCACGATAGGCCTGTAAAACCAATGTAGTAATGTATTATGTATCACACCGCAGGCCTGTTCCCAGAGAATACATAGAGAGAGCTTGGCAGCAGTTCACTGTAGTGTTACCTCACACTTCACAAGCTCATATACCAGTCGCACCTGTTTCGCTCACAGCTGTGCTTTTTTACTCTAAATTACTCCCGAGGGGCGCATCAAACACTTCATGATGATTTGGTTCACAGACGCATTGTAGTTCCCACAGACAATGAAGAGACATCTAAGCATGTGACAGCTTTGTCTCAGACCTCCATATCACAACAGAACATTGACAGAGTACTGTGTGTTGTCAAGGAAATTAAGTACAGATGAATATACGAGTATGATTAAATGTTATGTGGGGGATGATTTGAGGTTAGCAGTGTCAGACCCACCTCCACCTTGTAGATGTTGGAGGGGTGGTCTCTCTTTCCACACTGAGGAGTGATGGTCTTACAGCAGCTGTCTGGGACCAACCTTGTCTCTGCCTCCGGGGACATGATGTACACGCTGTGCATCCAATCAAAAGAATTGTTGCTCCCGCAGCACTTGAACTGCAGGGTTAAGGTCAGGGATTTGGGGTTATTTATCAGTTAGGATCAGTCCAGTATTTAAAGGACATGGAGTACCTGTACTTCTGCACTACTGATTAAAAACATTGTTTGTTATTTCTGTGTCCCGCGTTTGAATTCAGACAAATATATATGTAACAGTTACCATCTGACAAAAACTGCAAAAATGCAATACAATACAATACAATATAAAAAATAATTTTCCCTAGCCACATAATCTAACCAAATAAAAGGCTAGGATTTGGAGTTTCTCACATCCTGCTGTAATCTGTCCACAGAGAGAGTGATGCTCTCTTTTCCAGGCTGGGCATAGTTATCTGTCATTGTCTTGCTCAAGTGTTGTTTCAGCTCTTCACTCAGCTGTGAGAGACAGAGAGAAGAGAAAAAAAAGAAGAGAGATGAACAAAAATAAACAGAGTGTGCAGTAGGCAGTGTCAAACTTTTCATCTGTGCCAATCTGTACAATCCTACAACTAGATCCGTCATAAAAGCAATTGGGAGTTAGTTCTTTAGAGAATTTCTTTTACATTTTACTCACCGCCTGGTAATAAACATAGGCCAGAACACCGGCCACCAGCTCAATGAGGAAGATTAGAAGCAGACAGGAGAAGTACTGTAAGAAGAGAGGAACCAATGAGAAAAACAAACAATTCATGAAAACAAAACAATCGTTAGCAGAAAACAGGTAGTCGCTCTAGATATACTATGCAAATTATAACATACTGATGTCACAATAATCCATTTAAAGCACATTCTCATGATTTCAGAAAGTCATGAATGACAAGGAGACATTTGTGGTTCCCCAAATAAACATATTAATGAAAATATAAATGAATAGAACAATGTAAAACAAAACCTATTAAACATTTAATAAAAACACAACATCAAAATAAAATGATGCAGGAGATTTTCAAATTAATAAATTTAAGCCATTTTGAATTTGTTCATTAAGTAAATGCTAAAATATCACCAACAAGCAATACACTTATAGTAACTAACATCTTCTTTTACTTCATTTCATTTGCCTTTTTCATAGTTTAAATGGCTTTTCTAAACATAATATTTTACAACAAAGTTTTTTAAACACACATCAACACTCAAAATATAACAATATTTTCACTGTCATGTTGATGAAGTAAATAAAATATTTTCTTCAGAAATGTCTTGCTCAGAGCTGGCAGAGGTGGAGACGCCTGACAGAAGAAAATAAAAGACAGTGACATTTTCCACAGAGGAAAATAAAACAATAAATGACTAAACTGAAAAGGCTCTCACAGTTTACTGTGGAGGGAGAGCGAGTGGGTGATAACAACCACAAATCTGCCTTTGAACATGTTTTCAGGGAAATATTTTTCATGGCATAATTAAACACAAACAAAACAATGTTCTCAAGATGATACATGACTCAAACTCACCAAGCTTATGCATAGTGAGCACTGAAGTTACCGATTTGACGTGTGTCAGAGATGAATAAATTAGGGTGGGAACACATACTGTATATAGACACCCCCTCGGCACTTCTCTTCTAAAGGTCAAAAGAAAGGACAGGAAGTCCAGTCTAATTTATATAAACACCAACACGAGCACTGAAGCTAATTAAATGAACGTATTCAAGGTTATTCAAACAAAGCGCACCGAACAGCTGTTAACCTTACGCCAGCTGTCGCATGTTGACATTTATCTACCGCATATACGTGTTTTCCCAAAATGCAATGCATTCAGATCAGACCAGAAAGGCAGAATGCTCATTACTAATTTCTACCGAGGTTGGCGCTCCTCCGTAGATTCATACATCGAAGCGAGAGTGAGCTATAAATAGCACTGCTGCAGTGGCAGTCACAACCTTGCTTGTCTTTTTCACTGCCTCGAACAAACATGGTACTATCTTTAAAAAATAAATGGCGAGAAAGCAGATGCCTGTCAGCTCATTTGTCACAGCTGCCATGGAGCCTGTTCTATTTTGTCTCTGGACACTCAGTGCTGCTCCCCTCAACTAATAGGCGACAATAACTGAGTTGAGCAAAAAAAAGACTAAAGCAATTATATCTAATGATTGGAGCACAATGGATAAATTGGTGCAACTGGCAAAATTAAAACCCCTTAGAGTGGTCACTGACCGTGGACAGACAGCTCCTCTGCTCACGTATGACGGCACAGCAACCCAAGAACCCGGTGACCATCACCAGCCCCCCGGCCAGGATCAGGATGTATGCGGACACAGCGAATGTACTGGAGGCCAGCAGGCTCAGGTACTCTCCCTTATCGACCAGCGTCCAGATCCCAACACCCATCACCACCCCGCCGCCCATCTGAAAGAGAAAAATACATTACAGGATTTCATACTGCTTGAGTGTAAAAGGGTCAAACAAAATGCAATTAAACTTTAAGAACTAATTGTAAGCCACAAAAATGGTTTGATCCAAACTGAATTCATCAATACATGACCTGCATACAAATGAAATGTTTTATTACTGAAAAATGACCAGCACATTAAAAAGGTTTGCTTAATTCTAAGGGTCAGGTAGAGTAAAACAATTAAATGTTATTTTAATTAAAACTTTATATATATTTGCATAATGCTTGCCTGTGGTTTTCATTGGCTGCGTACAGCATGTGTTTATGACCCATCCTTAAAGTCTGTAGTTGTAGCTGAGGACTGGGAGAGTTTGGTTTGTGTTGTCGACGTTTAGAG
Source organism: Rhodeus uyekii (assembly GCA_037043235.1). Taxonomy (NCBI): domain Eukaryota; kingdom Metazoa; phylum Chordata; class Actinopteri; order Cypriniformes; family Acheilognathidae; genus Rhodeus; species Rhodeus uyekii. The sequence goes on from JAWRVZ010000033.1 coordinate 1,452,509, forward strand.
AGACAATGTTTTTTTTGCATTGGTAGCACATCCTGATGGGCAATTTGAGGAGATGGGAAGTCCTGAATTTCTGAGATTATTAACTACCATTTTAATATTTATTTTGAACTATTTTACTAAGGTGTGTTATAGGCATATTTAGCAGCTTTATTAAGGTGGTAATGTATTCTGATGGGCACTTTGAATGAATGTCCTTGGGAATAAAAGCAAAACCACTGTGTATACAAGAGCTTAAGATGAAATTCAGATATGGTGATATGGTAAGGGATCGACTAATGGGTCATCTGACCAATCAGAACAGAGTAACTACCTAAGAGTAACTACCTAACTCAAGGTAGGCTCTTTAGAGAAACTGCATCCTTTATCAAACACTAAAAAAAAAAATGAAAAAAAGAGGTGATGCTGCAACATGCTGTATATTATGAGAAAGTTGAAGTGTTTTTGAACATTGGATGCATGTAAATCTGTTAACAAATGTTAACAAATGTATGTTTTTGACAGATTTTTAGCAATGTAGAAAGTTGAACTTAGGGGAAAAATATGATGATCAATAACGATAGATGTTTAAATTAATTTAATTTAAATGAAATAAATTTAAATGAAAGACAAACCATTATGAACACTAGTATCAAATGGCTGAGGACAAAGAATGATGTCAAAGTAGCTGGAGTGAGAAAACTTTGGAGTTAATTATATATATGTCAAACTGAAACCCTGTTTCAACTGATAAACAACTATGTCATGAACTCAAATAATCATTCACTTACCCAAAGATTTCAGCACAGGTTAATTATCCACCTGTGTGGTGCTGTGCAAAGTAAACACTCCATTAATCTATGCACATACACACTCATTTATCCATTTTTCAGACTGAGCCAAATCGGAAGCAAAGCAAATTCCAAGTGTCACTCCCAGCTCTTTCTTTGACATTCTCTAGTGCCATACTCAAACAACAGCTGTCCAAGAGTCCCATTGTCTTTCATGCTTCCTGAGCTGCTTGCATACCACACACAGTGAGAACTTGCAGTTTGAGGGAGAAACTGTATCTTTACAAAAGTTCTGCATTGAAGGAATAAGAAGAGTATATACTGAATATATTTCAGAGGTGACTCTTTTAAGTAATACTTCACCAGAAAATGAAAATGAGTCATTACTTACTCACTTGTGTTGTTTCCAAACCACATGAATTTTGTTTTCCATGGAACACAAAAAGTGATATAATGAAATGGTGTGAGATAAAGAGAGAACTATGTATGGACCACTTTTATGGTGTCTCTGAAGCATTTTTATTGCATAAAAAATAACTATTGCATAATCCAGAAGTTTTCTTTGTGCTCTACAGAAGAAAAAAGTAAAACAGGTTTGGAACAACAGGAGGGATAATAAGTGAGGACGGAACTTCATTTTATGTGAACTATCCCTTTAAATCAGTGAATGAATGCACAGGATTGTGCATTATGGGTGAAGGTGTGGTTTCTGACTCATTTCCTGAACTTCTCTTCTTGTCCAGAATTTATGAAAACTATCTATCATAATGTAGAGAAGTACCTACAAAGATTCAATCAATGAATACTTTATACTGAGACAGGTTTGTTTCTCTCCATTCAGATTTACTTGTTTTAAAGAAATGAATTAAACCCTAGAGGGCGCTGTACTTGTTGAGCTCAGGCACAGGTGGGTGGGAAGAGGAAGTGAGTGGGGGGGGGGGGGGGGGGAAGAAGGAGAGAGGGGATGATGGAACAAGACTCAGATACTCAGATTTAAGTTATGAAATCCTACTATTTCCCTGCACTTTTTCATTCCCATCCCCGTCTCTAATTGCATCTGATATTTAATAAGAATGCTTATGTGGTGTTTTATGCATGACAAAGTGAAACAACAGCTTAAAATCAACACAAAACACACTAACTTCTGTAAAGTAACTTTAACCCCATCTGAACAACATGTATCAGTGAATTATTCATTTTAAGATCATATTGAGAAAGTACCTTTTTAAGTTTAACGTTAAACACAATACATTTTGGATGCTGCAAAGGTTATTCAAAGGGGTTTAAATACCAAAGTGGATTCCAGACTCACCCAGAACAGAAAGTTGAAAACAAAAAGGAGGTACTTGAGACACACTGTGATCCAGTCGTCCTGCTCATCCTTATACATGCTGCCCATCTCTCCTGTTGGAGAGAAGAGAGAAGAAAATGAGTTCTCATGAAGTAGTGGATGTTGACTCTTTGTTACTAGGCAAAGTGTGAAAAGGACAAAGAGAAGGATGTGGGCAGGAGCGTAAACAGGTTTTTGGAAAGATGGCAGTCAAACACTGTTCTTTTACATGACATGTTAATTAACAGCTGTGCCCCATGAGTTTCTGCCACAGACAGGCGACACGTTCCATCTCAGGGCCTAGTGTGGAGGCGTCGCGTGTCAAAACAGCAGCCATGTATGGGTGCTAAAATGAGGGTGTTTGGTTTGAAATGGTTGAAAGCACAACAAAATTACACACAATCCAACCCATATGGCAGGTTTTTTTTTTTAATCTGGAGGACACCGAATGCAGCACCAGATTAGAAATGCGACTGACACATTCTGTTCAAAAACACAGTTTGGTTTATAAAAAATCCAAGATTTTCACAGTAAGACACATTGATTTCTTTTTGATACTGGGGCATAAAGGTATTCAGAACGACTGTGGGGACATATTGATTTGCTGATCACGTGGTGTAAATGTATAGAGAAAGCCTTTGCTGCGTGTCAATAAAATAATCACTTAAAGTGCTTTTCTTAAAGGGTTTTCTACCTGTATTGAGCGGTAAATACAGATTATTTATGATGTTGATGGATTCCAAATGCAGACCTAAGTATACGACCAAGTTTGGAATTATGATTTAATAGGAAATAATGTTTTATTCATTGCATTTGCATTTATTATTTACCTCATTGGGAATATAAAGATAAACTACGGTATCCTCTTATCCACTCCGTTGACACAGGAGAGTGGTTTTGGAAGGAATTTGAGACACATGCAGGCTATGTGTTGTTATGGGTTACTACTATTATGTTTCAAGAATTTTAAGTGTTTCAAGAATTCCTCATTTACTCCAGATCTTATTTAAAACCTGATTCGACTTTAAACTAACTGTACTTATTCTCATGTTTGAAAAACAAATCCTACAATTAAAAAAAGTTGTAAAAACACACAGCAACATACTGAAATCTGCTTCGTACCATAAAATACTGTTAAACTAATAATACAAGGGTTAATTGTAAAAACATAACATAAAATATCACACATATTACTGAAAGTAATGTGTCATGCAGGAACTTTACCCAGATACACACATACGTCTGGAAGATGTCTGTTAAAGAGCTTCATCTGGAAAGCATCTGCTGTGTACAAACATCTGAGAAACATCTTTAAGATGTCAGTTTTACATTCATTCTAAATCGTAAACATCTTAATGACACTTTCTAAATGTCTATTAAACGATTAACAGGAAACGCTCTAAAAAATACATATTCCAGATGTAAACACACGCACACACAGATCGAATAGACATCTATGAGATGAGTGTGTGCTAATATGTGTATGCATGGTACTGTTCTTTTATTATTTTCCAGCTAATGATAAGGTGACAATTGAATTCAGGGAGGGGGGGGGGGGGGGGGGGGGGGTCTTCTTGAATATAACATCAACATTCACGGTAAATGATGTGTTGGGTGATACGTTTTACAATTTACATTTTAACCCTAATTTACAGCAAAAAATGAAACATTATGATAGTAAGTTAATCTCTTATAGATAGCAGCAGGTATATGGTTAAAGGAAGTTGTAAACCTGTTCTACGGTTAAATGTATACAGTTTCACTTTCACGGTGTTCCGTTTGTTGGGATTTCTTCTTCAACGACTTGTACGTCAATCGATTCAAAACCATGGATGCGAAATAATTACTATTTCAAGTTATTATGCTCCTCCTTCAACACCCCACATAAAATGAAAGCAATGGTGGCTGTCCCGAAGAAAAAAAAAACAGGACAATGCAGACCATTCTCTATCTTCTTTCTTTCTTTCTTTCCTCCCTCGGACTTTGATCTTATACTTTCCGCAAAGCGCATCAGTGTCGCATCGATCCCGCGACGCTTCACGCGCTCATGAACATAATCAAATCATAACTGCGTGGTGATGTACTTTATTTGTTTTTAATGAAACCTCCTGCTCTTATGTGGTGTTTGGGACAAGCACCAAAGTCACTATCCATTTCATAAAGAGAAAACATGTGTTTAAACTTACCTAAACCGCAGATAAAGGTTGTTTTACGCAGCGAGGCTTGTTGCTCCGGAGGCGTGTGTCCAGTCGGCGGGGGAATCGGAGGGTCAGCGCAGGATGTGAGGAGGAAATGCAACTACAGCCCGCCCCTTCATTTAAAGAGATTAAATACAGCGAGCTGTTCATCTTCAAAGACTGCCTGTGGACTAAATAACTGTTATTAATGCTTTTAAGTAAGTTGCCTGGTCTCATTCTCTGAAAAAAAACATACAAATCAATGTATGTTCTCTCCTGGGATTTAATGCGATCTGGACTCTGTTGTCTGCAATACAATCCTGTTGAATACTGAACAGAATCCTAGTCGTTGTAGAGAATTCTGCTGTAAAAACACAAACTGTTTAGGCCTAAATTGAAAAAAAGGTTCATCCATTTGCAAGCTAATAAACAATCATCAACAATAATTGTTTAATTCATGCGTGATATGCATAAAGAAACTGGTAAATATCCATCACATTAAGTTTATCAGTTATTAGACAAATAAATGGAGATTTTATACTTTCAATGCATCAGTTGTAGATTGAAGTCTAAATTTTCTTGGGGTAATGCATAACAAGTAATGTGAATTACATAATCAGATTACTTTTTTCCAAGTAACTAAAGTAATACATTACTTTTATATTTACAACAAAATATCTACTTTAGCTTTTATGTATTTAATCTCACTTGATTAACCAATGTCTTTGCTGCTGGCCTTTGACGATACATTTGGACTGTACTAATAAGCAAAAATTAATTTAGATGAACATCACGTGTTTCTTTTTTTTTTTCTTTTCTTTGTTGTTGTTGTAAACAATCGTGTTGAACTCTCTTCTGTGTCATATTCAGTTACAGAAAAGCATCACAACTGTTTTTTTTTTTTTGGCTTTCTTTCATCCTAAGCCCAAGGCTTTTTCATTAAATTTTTAAAGCCTTTTATATTTCCACACACACATATTTTTTTATTTTAAAAACAATTACACAATTCACAATTTATTTTATTTTTTTATTTCACTGGGGGGTCAGAGGGAATATTTAGAACTTACGTGTGAAAGGGTTAAAAACAAACAAGCAAGCCAAGCTCAGGTGAGTAATGCAGTATTTGTAATGAATTACTTTTAAAAGTTGCTAATTACTTTCCCCAACTCTAAAATAAATATATAAAAAACAAGTTATTTTATTCTAAAATTATTGGATTTTTCAAATCTTTTAAAAACATTTTTAAGTAAAAAAGACCTGAATTTACATGGAGAAAATTATATTATATTATGTATTATATTATTATATTATATTATATTATATTATATTATATTATATTATATTATATTATATTATATTATATTATATTATATTATATTATATTATATTATATTATATTATATTATATTACATTATATTATATGTAAGTGAAAGGGATCTTATAACAAAGGGCATTCACACAATTCCCTACATGAACAAATACATTTGTTGGACATATGTTTCTTATTGTTCGCATTCATGTCCAATTGGAGTTTTTTTATGTTGCACATGTTAATTTGTTCATGTTTATAGCATGATGTTAGAGTCAAGTGCAGTTTGAGAAAGTATAGATTTGTCATAAATCTTCTTTTAATTATTTTAAGTATCTACATCTGTCAGTTTCCCCCACGAAAAGATGAAAGTAATGAAAGCCAGAACAAGGCAGGGACAAAGCAAATTATATTAGCAAATTATCTTGATGCAGCTCAATAATTCACTTTTACAAAAATCTTTCACAATATGGAAAATATACTGACAATTTCTCAATGCATGCTGTTTGACTTCCAGTTGACTCTCCGTTTGGACTCAAACACAAGCCTCAGATATGCTCTCTGCCCGTTTGCTCACAGAAGTTCCTCTGTGTTCCTTTCTCTTTCAAACCTCCATCCCAGTAACCTAATAAAGTCAAAACCCCATTAGGAGAACACACACTCCCATAGGCAGCGGATATGAGCCGCAGTCACCTGCCTGTGACACAGTTTTCCAGCTGAAACAGCATTAGAGACGAAAATGTTATCCATCATGTCTGAGTTAATGGAAAGAGTCTACTGAGAGAGCGACGAAGCCACTTAAAGTGAGGAATGTCATCGCTAATCTGTATTCTGACTCTGTTGGGGCTCCTGTTGGAAATAAACACAAACTAAAGCTCATTAAATCTGAGATTAGAATTCTGCATCTTCTGTCTGTTTTTTTCCCCCCCTGATAAGTCATCAGTTGATTGACAAGTTTTTATGGAAAGGTTTTCATTCAAGGAATCAAATCTGAGCCAAATGAGGTACATGCGGTGACATCATGCAGGGACAAGAAACATGCAACATCGGGACGATAGCAAGAAAAGATGACATTACCAATGCAGCAGATGACAGAGAACTTAAAAAAAGCATCTCAGCCTTTTGAACTGTTGTTTATCCTTTTGAATTTAACTCATTGTGATTCCTGCCTGGTTCTGTCTGGTCTTCTCTGCCGCTCCCCTGTCATTTTATTTTTGTGTCCTCTTGTTGTCCTCAGCTAGTAAATGGCACCTTCATGATGGACGGCAAGAGTTTGTGTGTCTATGTGTGAACAAACGGATGAAAATGACTTACCAGATAGTGAAAAGGATGAAAAGAAGGACAAAAGAAACCCACGGATTCACAAATGCACACACGCTTTTTCCATGAAGTCTCAGAAAAGGCTTTTATTTAGCTAACTGACAACAAGGCCAAGGACAATCCTGCTGTTTCAGGACCCTTTCAACTCACAGATAAAGACTTGCGACCAGAAACAACAGTTTCTTTTTGGTCATTTTTCTCAGAGTGAGATAACACAACTGAAAGCAAAACTATGTGCTATTCAAGGATATTTACTTGATGAAAGCATGCAGTCTCAATGCCAGAAACAGAGCATTGGGCTTCTGGAAAATCAGAAAATAATTAGTGTTTTGCTGTCCGTTGCCCACATTTTCTCCGAGATATGTTTTAAGCCTGTGTGTGTGTGTGTGTGTGTGTGTGTGATTGACAGTGTATGGTGTTGTGGTGCTGTGTGCGAGTGTGTGGTATTACTCAGCATGCGTGGGCATCCGTCCTTCAGTGTTATACATGAGCAGCCCGTGTGTTGGAAGTTCTCTCAGCAGGATACAATAGAGCATACCTTTATTTCGGTCTGGTAGATCACACCACGAGCTCCATTACTGTGAGTGCTCTACTGATTGAGTTTGTTTATCATGTTGACATTTTCAGTGCTGGGAAAATATGATTTTCATTGACCCTTGCTAATTCCACATGTTTTCGAATATTTGGATGGATGGAGAGGATATTGGCCTTTAAACTCATAGACGTGTGTGTGTGTGTGTGTGTGTGTGTATGTGTATGTGTGAGTGATAGAGAGAGTGAGAGTGAAAGAGAGTATGTTCTGGCCAGGACTGCCTCCCACATTAGCTCCAGGGATTACACAAGCAGATGAGTGGGTGGCATGTAAAAACAATGAGGGGGCCGTCATTCGACTCCAAAACTAGAATCCCACACATTATAGACACATGTGAACTCAATCCATATGTGACCATAGACTGTCACGGACAACAGCTGTTGGTAAAGTTTTATCTGTGATAACCATATGAATAAAGGTTTTCTGCAACATATATTGAGGCAGGGTCTTGTGCTGAAGTCTAAAGAATCATTTGAAATTTGAAATTACCACACTCTAAAAAAAAAACATTGTGCTATATAGCACTAAAAGTGGTTCTTTGGCTCGTAATCATAGGGGAACCATTTTTAGTGCTATATAGCACCAAATAGTGCTACAAAGAACCATTATAAGGCGCCATATAGCACCAGGTACTATATGGCACCTCATAATGGTTCTTTGTAGCACCATTTGGTGCTATTTAGCACTAAAAATGGTTCCCCTATGATTACGAGCCAAAGAACCACTTTTAGTGCTATATAGCACCATTTTTTTTAGAGTGCATGTAGCAATGGATGTGTAATTATATATGCATAATTAAGATAATTAAAATAATTAAAATACCTGTTTCACCTTCAAATCTTTTCATGTTCATCTTACCAAATCTATATATAATATTATTGGACATTTAACCTTCCATAAAAATAGTCCTGCCCTTATCTGAAATATGACTATTTGAGTCTATTTGTTGGCAGAAAAAAATAACAGGTTACACTTTATTTTGAAGTGATGTAGTTATTATGCTTACTCAAATATCTACTGAGTACTATTAACTACATTTACTTACTGTGGAGTTACGGTTAAGGTTATGGTTTGGTTTAGAGTTGTAATTATGCATAATTCTCATTACTGTTTTTTTCTATAGTAAGTACATGCAGTAATGGAACTATTAAGTCACCTTAAAATAAAGTTTTTTTCTTCTTCAAAAAGCACAATATAGAAATATACAGTGCAATAAGACAAATCCAAACAGGATAAAATGTTAAACTAATGTTTATCAGTTCTCATAAAATTAGCTGAAATCATGAAATATCAAAAACACTTTTATAGCTTTATGAGAAATGGCTGAAATAATTGTGAAAAATGAAATATATGGAAGCAAAGACAATGCACGAATCAATGCTTTGAAAGTCTTGAAAGTTGATTTAATTTTGTTATGAAGATTATATATATACAATATATATACAATATATATATATATATATATATATATATATATATATATATATATATATATATATATATATATATATATATATATATATATATTGATTATTCACAAACCCCCAACAAAAGCAATATAAAACATTTAAAAATTATCACGTTATTCAGAACAATCAGCCTGAAATCTTGCGTTAGCAACCCCAAGGTCATTGGTTCGATCCCTATAGAGAATAAACTGAAAAGAAAGATACACCTTTGAATGTAATGTAACAGCTTTGCACAAAAGCGTCTGAAAAGTCTGAAAAGTGTCAGCCTTGAATGTATGAATGTATGTACGTGTGCTTTATTTAGAGAAAGTGGAGGTGCGATACTTATGTGGGAGGCACTAATTCAGCTACTGATATCGCTCCAGTTCTGCACTCGCTGCGCTCGAGTTCAGTCCGCACAGTCTTTCAACTCCAACTTTCAGCGTGATCCAGACGCACTTGAGGATTCGATGACTTATTCCGGACTGAAAATAATGGATTATCATGTTAAACCGAAATAAAAGATGCGTTCTGATCTGTCAGACCATAGGTAACACGGCGATGCGCAGCGGCAGGTGATGTGGATGCTGACGCGTCGTGGCTCAACTGGTCTCCAAGTGGCGCTTTGCCCCTTTAGAAGAACTTTTGCGCGATGGGCTTTCAGTAGGAGTCGGAACCATGGAGTTAAGGGACCATCTAAGAAGTCTTTATGACATATTCCCTATTAGTTCCCTTTTAGGCGTTTATTGTTTATTTAACACAGCTTTGCAAATGAACAAATTGGTCGTTTTAAAGAGTACTGCTTATTGCAGTACGTTCTAAAACTTTTGTAGGACATTTAGTGACAACACTTGCCCTTATCTAGTTAACCAGGATCCCGTTGGCTCGCATGGGACTGAGGCACTCATCGCGGTGCCTGCTCCTGCGGAGAAAGATGGCGGATGCGGAGAGCTCGGAGGTAAGTCAAAGAATCCCGAAGTCATGCATAACACATCAATGCTCGTGCAAACATTCATATGCACGCCTGTGCATCGCATGTGATTCATTCTAGTCGCTTGCGTGTGGGTTTAAGTGCACGATCGCGTAAAATGACGCGCTGGTTTGGAGGTCATATCAATCAGTGTGTGACTATGCAGGGTAAAGAACAGCGAGATCCAGAGCAGAACGCGTGCAGTTCACTCGTCCTGAAAGAATAACGATCACACACCACACCAAAAGATAAATAGAGAGGTTTTTAGGCTATTCGTGTTTATGGAGAGCGTAGGTTGCATAAAGATTAAGCGGATATCTAATGCAATATGTTATTAGAAACCTCGAACACACAACAAATTGATGAACATTTGCACCTATACGATAAAGTAAGAGTGTAAAGTTAGTCGTGTGCGGGGTGAATAGCACTCAGTTCCTCTTTTCTGTAGTGTAGAGGGTCATAGCGAGGCGGCCGAGCGCTGTCCTTGGTGCTGCAGTATTCCCCACCTCCCGGCTAATTAGCATATTCACCTTTGTAAACCTGATTTGTAACGTCGACGTTGTTAATTGGTGCACTAAATATCAGAAGCACTGACAAGCAAGGTGGAAAAACCACAAATTGAAATACAATTTTGTTCTCGAGTCTGCTTTAAATATTCTCTACTCGTATTTTGACAAAACTGTTTTGACATGATGTATTTATTTAGCACATGGAGGAAACAAAACTTCCAAAAATAAACAATTTTACTGAAAATATAAGTCTTATTTAGTTTTAGTCAGCGTATTCAAGGTTTTTTTTACTGTTCTTTTACTTAATAAAAGTCTATTTTTATGATTACTCAATAAATCAATTGTGCTAAAAGCTCAAACGGTAGGGCATAGCAATATCAAGGTCATGAGTTTGGTTCCTAGAAAGTGCATGAATGGATTAAATGTATGCTTTGATCACAGTATGAGTTATGCTTTGTGTAATTACACTCATTGAATCCAGTAAGTAGTGTTGTAGGACAGTGAGCCATTGCAGATCATTTAACTGTTGATTTTATCAGCAGCGCCAGCAGCAGCAGCATATTTCCAGTGTACCCTCGTCCCAGTCCTTGCAACCTTCTCCGCTACCAAAGCTAGTGACCTCCGTTCATCATGTTCCGCACCCTCCACACACACCACATGTCTCTTCACTGTCTGCTTGTCCGGGACGAGGCAAGATGGCCAAGCTACTCAACCCAGAGGAGATGACATCACGGGACTACTACTTTGACTCCTACGCCCACTTTGGAATTCATGAGGTAATCGAAAGTCCAGTTTGGATGGTTTTACAATCTAGTATGGTAGTTGGTGAAGCATAAGAGTTTGTGTAAAACGGAAATGTGTTTTATCCTGTTCATCCGTGTTGCATTAACATAAAAAAAGGTTCTTCAAGGACAGGTAGTTGTATCTTCTAGAACTTTTATCTGATCTGAAGAACATACATAAATGTGTCACAGAAACCATCTTATAACCTCATTCACAAAGAACTGAAAGAACAACTTTGATACTGGCACATTTGGAGCATGAGGGTCAAATTGGATCTGTCTGCTGATAAAAGAACAAGAAAAAGAAAAAGAAGGACAATAGTAAGATGAAGAAAGAGAGAAAGAAAGGAGAGAGAATTAGAACGGCGGGAGGGGGTGCTTGGAAAGATGTGTATCAGTTAATCCCAGCTGGATAAATGGAGACCTGTCTCTATAAAAAGAATCCTGGAGACACTGCGCTTTGTGTCCTATATATTGTCCTCCATAGCAGTCCAAGAGAAAAGGTCCAGAAAGGAGCGTTAAAAGTCATGAAACTCTAAGGACATTTCACATACATTAGTCAAATATGTGGAGCCACATGCTAAACAAATGTTTGAGGCCAGTAAGAAAAGAAAAATAAGTTAATTCAACAAAAATTGTCAAAAATGACAGTAAATACAGTTATTATGTTCTAAAAACTCGTCCTATTTTTAATAAATGCAGGTCTTTTGAACTTCCTATGTGGTAACAGTTTGTTTTGATGGTCCTCATTCGACATTCTGTTGACTGTAAGTAATGTTGCACCTACGTGTCAAATAACTCTCAGTAGAGTATTAGTTAAGTAGAAGTAGACTGTCTACTTAACATTTCGTATGTTATTTTGATGGTCCCTTTTGATGGCCCCTGCCATTCTACTGACTAAGTAACTTTGCAAGTATGTCAACTTATTCTACATTACAAGAACCCCTTATTCTACTAACCCTAACACTACCCCTAACAGTTTACTAATACTTTAATGAGAGTTAGTTGGCATGTAGGTGCAACATTACTTATAGTCAACAGAATGTCTAAAGGGGACCAGTAAAGTGTAACCTTCAGAATTATAAAAAATCATCACAATTTCCACAAAAATAAGCAGCACAGTCATTATTGATGATAATAATAAGAAATGTTCCTTGAACACCAATCAGCATATTACAATTTTTTTAAAGGATTATGTGAAAAAATAACTGCTGATCATTCTGCTTTTCCATTGTAGGAATAAATTACAATTTAAAGTAAATTCTTTAAAAAACATAAATAAATAAATTTAAAGCTGGCAATACCATGAACTACAGATGTAAAACAATCATACTCAATTGTAGAATAAAAGAAAATAATAATTATTATTATTTGTTTTTGCTATAGTCTGGCTAAAAGTTGTTTTTTTCCTCTCAACAGGAAATGCTAAAAGATGAGGTGAGGACGCTGACTTATAGGAACTCCATGTACCACAATAAACACATCTTTAAGGATAAGATTGTTCTAGATGTGGGCAGTGGAACTGGAATCCTCTCCATGTTTGCTGCCAAGGCAGGAGCCAAGCATGTGTACGGGGTGAGGACTCAAATTACTCATTACAAGTGTGTTTACTGTCATACATAATAGGTTTGAGTAAGAGGACAAAATGTAGGCATTGCTGCAAAACTGACTCTGTTTTTACACTCCCATACTATATCTATGTATATCTGGAGAGACAGATATACATAGATATACAGAGAGACACACACAGAGTGGGAGAGCATGCTGATAATATCAGTATTGTTACTGTGCTTCTGGTCTGTAGTTAGATAACACTCCATTGATCCACCCACTAGGGCCAGTTCTAGTTGTTTTTTATCTTTTCAATGCTACAATAAGAAAAAGAGGTTTCTGTATCTGTCTGGAGCAAGGGAAGAAAGGGATCGCAGGTTCACAGATATTTAAAATTCACATTTATGTATTTGGTAAATAAATAATAATTTTTTAGCTTATTTAAAACGGAAAACTGCATATGAAATATGCATAATACCAGCAGAAAACTGGAGCAGATGCTGATATTCAGATAGACATCATTATCGTGATTTAGATAAACTATTTCCAGTTACTTTGTCCTTTTTTTTTTTTGCTTTACCAATGAAAATAGTTCCAAACAAAGCCAAACAAAGCATAGTGTCTCCAAGCAACAAAAGTAAGTGGTGTTCCTTAATCAGTCAGTAGTTTAGAATGAATTAGTTAAGTGAATGATTCAATGACTCATGCATAGAGACAGTAGTTATTTATTTCATTCCTGTATGAATCCGGTTTTGAACAAATAAGTTGAATGAATGAGTCATTGATTCACTCATTAAAACCTACTGGCAGAGCAACGTAACTTGCAGGATGGGTCTGTGAAACACGGCCACTGATACAAAAGACAAGCCGAGTGATACAAACAGTATATTTCACAAATCACTTATAATGAATATACTATCATTTTTATTTTCTTTAAATACAAACCTGAATCCAATCAAACTTGAAGTTATGCCTGAAAAAGGGTTTCGTCTGGCATACCTCTAATAGTATTCATGTTATTATGTTGCTAATCATGCTAATATAATTAATCTAATTATCATTTTGTTTTGTAGATCGAATGTTCCAGTATATCAGAGTATTCTGAAAAAATCATCAAATCAAATCACCTGGACAATGGTAAGACAATCTGCTGCTCCTTAGGACACGGCACAGTGTTCAGGTCTGAGCTGCATTCTTGTGTGAAACAGAAGAGTCATTTTCCTCTACCAAGTGGAGTTCCATGACACAGGAAGCAGCATAGTCACTTCCTGTAGCTGACACTCTCCACTTGTGGTGTAATGGCAGAAGTTGTCGTTTAGTTGTCCACAGCAGCTCTCATTAACACTGGAGAGCAGAAGGCGGGTGAGAAGCCTGAGTCAGTGTGAGAGAGGAGTCACTGGTCTACACACACACACACACACACACACACAGAGGGGCATGGAAAGTGGATATTTGCAACCTGCCTTTTTCAAAATGGGAATAATGGTGAGGATGAAAGAAAAGAAGGAGAGAGAGAAAACCATGTAGAAACCCATCAATCAAATGCAACCTTATATTGTCATTCTAGTGACATTCTTAGAATTCTTGTAACTAATTGCTGGGTTTTTCACATTTGATTTCTAAAATATAAAAATGTATGAATGAAACAAAAAATGTCAGGTAAGACTTGATTTTAACCATCGGGTATTGATAATATTGTAATTTATTGGCACTTTATTGTAAGAAACATTCATAAAAGGAAAAAAATATATATATAATATATCTATATATACACATACACACACACATATATTGTAAATTATATACTGTAAATTATACACTCACTGTCTCTTACATTCGTATATTTTTTGTGCTTATAGTTATTACCATCATTAAAGGGAAGGTGGAGGAGACTGAACTGCCCGTGGATCAGGTGGACATCATCATTTCAGAGTGGATGGGCTACTGTCTTTTCTATGAGTCCATGCTCAATACTGTCATCTATGCCAGGGACAAATGGCTGGTCAGTGTGTGTTTTTGTGTGTTGGCTGTCTCAAGGCCAAGGTTATTTGAGTAATTAGAATGTGAAGCATGTCCATGCTGAAAATTATCATTTATAATGGGAATGAGTGGCTAGTCATTGGGCTGCTGATGATTGTCTACCATTGAATGGCAATTTGGTCCAGAGGACAAGTGGATTGTTAGAGATTTTTTTATAGAACCATTGTGTAGATGCCAGTACACTGTTTCACCCTGGAGTTATTTTTATGGTACACTGAGCAGGAAGGAAAAGAAAGAATGATGTGAAGTCACTGGAATAATAGGAATATAATCACGCATATGCCAGGAAAATGTTGTTGTAAATTAAAATGTTATATGAGGGCAGTTGATGTTTAATTTCAAGCAGTTTCAACTATACATAATTAAGAATTTAAATAATTATATGTTGTATTTTTACCTGATATTATTTTTGCTAATAAATTAAAATACAAAGCTATTTTATAATATCCATTTTAAAGATATTATATTATGGTGTTTTGTGACCCATTATTTATGATAGATTCATTATAAATAATAATAATAATATTTGAACTTTTACAAAAAAATTATACTTATTTTTAAGTACAGTATATAACTAAAATAAGTCATACATCAACTACCTGTTAGTGTTTTTTATACATTTTATCTGTAGACTCTTTTTCCTGTTGTTTTTCAGAAACCTGGCGGTTTCATGTTTCCTGACAGAGCGACATTGTATGTGGTTGCCATTGAGGATCGACAATACAAAGACTTCAAAATCCACTGTGAGTGCACGCGCACACACACACACACACACAGACTTGCTGCCATGACACAACTACATGTCCCGTATTAAATGTCCATTTAAAACTATCTCTTTCTCCTTCTAAAAAGTGGCTGGATCAGTGCCTCCTTTTGGATCCCTTGCATTTATTTAGCTTAAAAAAAGAAATGAAAAACATCACACAAACACACACACAAAAGAACCTCCTGTTGAGCTCCTTTACTCCCCCGTAGCAAAATGTTTGCTTTTTCTCCATCCTTTTCACTCCCTCCTTCATGTTTAGGATGAAAGTGTGATATTTGACTTGGCCTAACACTCATGCGAGGGGATTTAATCAAATGCTGCCAGACACAGAGGAGGCAGGAGTCTATTTTAGGGCTAAATGAAGACTCCCAGACACCGATTTTCTAATTTCTAGACACATATGAGTTTTATAATGTCTATTAAATATATTTCTGCGCTTGCAGGGTGGGAAAATGTATATGGTTTTGACATGACGTGCATTCGGAACGTGGCTATGATGGAGCCCCTGGTGGACATAGTAGATCCTAAACAAGTCGTGACCAATTCCTGCCTCGTTAAGGTACGAGTATGTGTTTGCCTCTGTGTATGTATATGTCAGCAAGATCAGATTTGAATCATAGTATTGATTGACTGTGTGATAGGCCACACTGGAACACATGTAGTGTGGGTGTTACATAACAGAATAATTCACAGCAAAGAGCCACCTGATGACAGCGTGGTAACGAGTGTTCATCTCAACACATACACAAACACCAATCATTCATTAAAATTAGCAGAAAGAAATAAGTCCTAATGTGATATAATGCTAATATCATCATGTAGATCATTTGAAGCCTTATACAGTGTTTCATTAATAAAACTTTAACATATCTCATCCAATACAGTAGACAATATTTAATATTGTACAAATATTAGTAATTGATCATAATATAGTTATCAAAAGGAGATATTGACTCTCAAAGTATTACACTATCTATATTTCATTACTCATAACTCTATAGTGTTACTATATTTCAAAACTTTTCTAACTTTGTCTCTGAGAAACATCTGAGAATCTGAAAAAAACTAACAAAAAAAACCCTGTAAAAATCTCTAAAACAGCAACCTGTGAGCAATGGGCTTCATTTTGATGAACAAATGCTGCTAGACAGAGCTAGACAGCTGCTAGAAAGAAAGAAAGAAAGAAGCTGTGTTTTCAGTGAGCCTCTGAATCAACTGAGGGATCAAATACTTTGAAGAGGATAATGATTTCGGCCTCTTTGTGAGATTTATTAAATGAAAGGTTGAATTGAACAAATGAAAGGCTCAATGCTGCCACTGATCTGTTCTTTGCACAAAGAGTAAGAGGATCTTTGTTCACCAAGGCGGATACTTGTTCCAACTTCTCTACTTATACAAGCACCAATAGAGCCACAGCCAAAAAATATAGTCTTTGAAACTGGATCTATCATGATGTGTAGTTTAAGGCTATATGACATAAACCACATTACACTTCAAGCTCAGATCGCAGTCAAAGTATCTCATGGGAGATCATCAAAGGACTTTGTTGTTGCAAGTATAAGGGTCAATCATAATCTCTGAATGTGAGACGTGACATATTGCTTTCAGGAGGTGGACATCTACACGGTGAAGCCGGAGGACCTGACGTTCACCTCAGCCTTCTGCTTGCAGATTCAGAGAAATGATTATGTTCACGCTCTCATCACGTACTTCAACATTGAGTTCACCAAGTGTCACAAGAAGACGGGCTTTTCTACAGGTTCAGCCTTCACTTATTCCATACCTTATTATCGCCAACAAATAAATTTGCTACTAACTGAGTCAATCCCTTGCAGCCCCTGATGCTCCCAGCACTCACTGGAAACAGACAGTGTTTTATCTGGAGGATTACTTAACGGTGCGGAGAGGAGAGGAAATCCTGGGCAGCATCACCGTGAAGCCCAACGAGAATAACGAGGTGAGGCTGCAAGTGTGTGTGTGTGTGTGTGTGGGGGGGTGGGAAATGGAGATGAGAGAAATCTAACATTTAGAACAGCGGCTCTCAATATTTTTGACTGCAAGACAATATTTGAAAACCCACTCAAGATCTGCTGTTATAACAAAGCTTCTAATTTTCAAACATCTTTATAGAACCTAGGGGTAGAAATGTATTAAAATATATTAAAACATTTTTGGTTACTTTAAGATTTTTTGTTTACTTACCTAGAAATTGCACTTATAAACTCTTTATTAAAATGTAATTTTATCAGTTTAACTTTTTTTTGCGTGTTTTTCCCGGATTTCACATATAACTCTTAAGCTAGTCCCAGACTAAAATACATGTTCGAGCTGTTTTATCAAACCAAATTTCACTGATATATCTTAATGTCAGAGCCATTGTTTTGTCTCGAGATGTTTTTATCCTAAGGCACATTTATAAAAGTATTTGAACTAAGGTCTAATCCTGGCTTAATCTAAGCCCTGTCTGTGAAACCGAAGTGTGCTGACGCCCCCTGGTGGTTCTTGTCCCACTTGTTGAAAACAACTAGATTTTAAACAAGGGGGCGGCAGATTTCTAAGAAATAAGATGGCAAAAAAGTTTTTGTTTTCTTTCAGCGTGACTTGGACTTCACCTTTGAGCTGGATTTCAAAGGGCAGCTCTGCGATGCAGCCATCTCCCACGACTACAAGATGCGGTAAACCTTGAGTAGACGCACTGTTTCCCTGGGAGATTCGGCAGAGAGATGGACCGCGTCTCTTGTCTGCCTAGATAAGAGAGGCTGCCGAACTGCAGGACCCTTCTGTGATGTCATCAGTGCGAATCCAGCACTAAAAGCAATAGTCATCGCGTGTCACGATCGTAAATGCACATTAAGAATAGACTGTGAAAACATCACTCTGAATGTAATAGTTAATGAGTCTGAGAATGTCAAAGTTTGTGTTTATTCAACCTTATAAGATAGAAAAGTGTTAATGAACAGTATATACCAATGTGAAATCGTACAAAGACGCCTCATGGAACAAAGGCTTCAGTTTGGATGCTTAAATGACAAGAGTTTTGCTTATGTTTAAGTGCATTTTATTGTGTTATGTTAATTTGGTTAGTGTTGAGTTGTTTAATATAGTAACCACTGGCATGTTTTCTGCCTTTGCTTTTATTTGATTTTATTCAAATTTGACTAAAGTCTTTCTAAAGAACATCTAAGAGCAACTAAACTATTTTGAGAACAAGATTTGTTATTTTAGGGTAACTTTATGTCATAGTTTTAACAGAAATATTTTGGGTTTTAAGTTCTTGTTTAAATGTCAGATCACTGTCGCACAAAACCAGTCTGATCCGGTTTGCTCCTTTGTGTAAAACAAGATGGTCACAAAGCAGTTAAGATGAAAGCAAAAAAGAAGGTATGACATTTTCGACACAGACTCCCACCAATGTTCTTTCCCCAGTAACATATTGAAGATTTTAGTGCTTATTAATGTTGTCATCAACTGAACTGTATCTGCAAACGGTTACGGAAATCACTTGTTTTAGTAGAGAGGCTTTACTGGCCATTTTGAAATAGGTTTCATGATGCTAGAACTTAAGGTGGATTGAATGAGGCTATTGTAATGCTAAATAAATGGGAAGTAACAAACAATCACATTTTCTTCTAAATATCTTTGTGCTTACTCACCTGGTTGTATGCGTTTAGTTAGCCGCATGCTAACTAAACCACACGTGACATGCAGCTTGACTGAACATTTTCTCCATTAACAATAATGGCTAATAAGATTAACAGGTGTGTTGTTAACAAATAGAATATATACAAAGATCATTTTGAATGAGGTGTGACACTGTCCTCTGGCTATAATATAGGCCTACTTCATTTACAGTTGGACACACATCAGATGAGCACAGATATACAATGCTCTGACGATTGGACGTGAAAAAACTTTACACTATTAGTGCTTGATTCAGGTATAAGTGAGTTTGTGCTCTTTCAGCAAACATTAAAATATTTAAATTGAGTATAAAGTTCGATGATACATAAGGCGCAGAGCGATTTCACCCATGAGTGTGTGTGGTCACTTGCAGCAGGCTTTCTTCTTCAGTGGTTGATCCCCCAATCTGACTGTGTTCACCCATACTCTGTCTTCCTGTTCCCTCAGGACTCTGCAAAAACAGTGTTCTTAAACAAGTGTCACATGTTAAGTTGTATTCATGTGTTTTTCAGTTCTTACCTGGCCAGATGTATCATGGCCTCCAACACATTAGCTCCAGTGTAAGCACTGCACTCGTAGAACATCAGGTTTGTTTCCTACCAAATGTAACAAAATCTGTGCATAATGTGTTGGATATAGTGATGAAGATTTGTGAAAGCAAAGCATATAAAATTATGTCAATAGGATATGGGATACTCTCACTGTGTGTGAGAGCGCACAAGAGCACACCTCTGCTAGCATTTCAGCCTCCTTTGTCTGCACTTCTCGTTCGTTCTCTTTGTCTGATTTATTGCCAAGGAGCATGACGGGTAAAGGGTCGCCTACGGCCTCTAGTATGCTGGTCAACCAGGGGCGGACTGATCTAAAACTATCCTCCATTGTGATGTCGTAGATGACCACCACGCCATCTGCTTTACGGAAAAACTGCTTGGTAATGCTGCGATACCTGCAGGGCAGAGTGACATAGCATTTTTCATGCTTGACATTTATCATCAGTGACAAGAGAGTTCGTGTTTTGGTTACGCAATAGATTACTCTAGACTAAAAGCTTTTTTAGAGATGCTTAAAAGGATAACAGGAACAAACATAAAACATACAAACTGAAGCTGAATGTAAATGTCCTAAAAAGAGAAGATAATGATATAAAATCAAATCCTTTATGTAGGTATCAGGGACTCACCTTTCTTGGCCTGCAGTGTCCCATAGCTGAAGAGCAACATGACTGTCCCCCAAATTCAGTGTCCGCACACTGTAGTCAATGCCTGTACCGCACAACACAATTGAAGATTTAATAAAGGCATACAAAATAGTTCTGAAATCATCATAGTTCTGATGAAACCATCACTGCAGTGAGGAATAGTTGCCACTAGAGGGTACTGTTGAGTAATATTATATGTAATACTGTATAATATTTAATATAATATGTTGAGTAAGTGGAATGTTCAAGTGTTTTGAACACTTAACAAGATGCTTAGGATTGTCATTTAAAGTATTAAAACTAAAATATTGAATTAAGTCATATAAAAAACAAAATACCTTTCTATAAAAAATAACTTGGGACCAGCTGGTGGAACGTAACTAAAGTGTTCAGATTGTTTATGGGCCACTGGGGTCCAGGGGTTCAAGGCTAAAAACTTTGAACAAAGTGAATTGATGGTGTTTGACATAATCTGCTGCGCAATGTGCGGCTGGGAATAAAAGCAAGGAGCGGGACTTCCCAAGAACTATCACATGATGTTGCCTGCTTTAAGAAATCCATCTGATATAGCATAGTAGTTTTTGTTAACACTTACACACATACTCAAAAACAATGGACTGAAACAACTTTGAGTAATATCATGCATGCACAATAATAATGCATAGACTTTAGATGTCAAATGTTGAGAATTTTGATAAATCAGTTTCAAGAGAAATCTAAATCATAACAAACAAAAAAGTGTAATAATCCATAAATTATGATAAAGTCTAAAATGTCTATTTTACTGAAAATAACTAATTTTAAAGTCATCTGTAAAACCTACTTGAACTGACCTGTCCACTCACCAACTTGAGCAAGTTAAACTAAATTGTAAATACAGGGGAAAAGCAACTCACCCACAGTGGCAGAGGTGGCAGAATGAAACTGTCCATCACAGAAGCGTCGCAACAGTGCAGTTTTGCCAACACTGGAATTTCCCACCAGAATGACCTTAAAGAGGCGTTGAGGGGATGCAGGAGCACCTTCTGCAGGACCCTGTAGTAACGCAAAAAGCTAACTGTGTTAAAAAAAAGCACATTTACAAAAAACACATTTTAAATGGGCCATAGTCTTGAACTCCACATATTATGTTGTATAAAATCTCTTGAACTGATCATTTTTCATTTGTCTCTGTATTTTGAATTAATCAAAAATTATTTTGTAACATACCTATAAGACACTAATATGTAAATACATATGAAATGAGGAATTTAATTATATGTCCCTATCAAATACCTGCTGGTGGGTCTCTTTTCCGACAGGCTGACCTCGTGGAGATGAGGGCATGTTTCCTCTGATCCATTTCTTCCTAGATGGTTTTTTAACCCTAACTGGTGGCGGAGAGTCAGCAGAGGCCAGAGATGCATTTGACGGGTAGAGGGAGCTCGTCTCTAGATCCCCCTGACCTTCTTCATCTCTAGCTCGCTCTTCTTCTTCCTCACTTAGTTGATGCAGAAGAGGATGAGGTTCTCCTTGCAACAGGTGGGGGAGGTGGTCCTCCTCGATGGATATGACTCTGCGTAGAGGCCAACCATCTGGTGGCCCATCCTCCAAATCCACACTGTAACTGGCATTCACACTTTCTGAGTCCCCAGCCACCTTCTGAGATTGCACATCAACCCCTGGCTTCCCATCATCCCCTGTGGTGAAGGGTGAACGGTTTTCTATAGAGGTGGTCTTTCTATTAGAGAGCTGAGTCACTTCCTCCTTAACTTCTCTGAAATGACAGATAGAGGTGAGTAAATGTTTCCACACCACTAAATCATATATGTAGGAATTCAGAGAATATATTGTAAGATTCCTCACTTTTTGACAGATGATTTCCTCTCAGTGTATTTTACTGAGGTTGTGTTCGGTCTGTGCTTGCGTGAGGATTTCTTAATTGAATTGCTGCGTTTCTGTTGGAAATTATAAGGAGATATTCTGTTTATAATTGCTCGTATGAGGGTTAGGGTTTGAATGCACCCACTCATTTTATATTACTAATATTTTCCAGCTTCATCAAAGTAAAATAAAACACACGCGCACATACAAAATTATAGATGAATGTCTATAAATGTTTTTTTTGTGTTGTCATAATTAACTAAAAGCTTAAAAAAATTACAATAAAAGAAATGAGAAAATACAAAAAACTAACTTATTTTTTATTTGCTAAGGCAACATTTCTTTTTTTGTTTACTTTAAGTTATTAATTACAAAAACTTAAAACTGAAATAAAAAAAGTATGAAAACTAAAATACAGAAAAATTATACATAACCAAATTACAAAAACTTTCATTTTAAAATGAAACAAAATATAAAGATAAAAACTTACCAGAAAGCTAATGTCCCGCTCATCTCGTAGATGTTTATTCATCTCTCTGAAAGAACATTTTATTTAATATTTTTGTTATTCGTCTTCGTCACAGATACAGTATCTGTGAAGATGTACCAAGCTCACCTAAGTAGATCTAACTGTTTCATCAAGCTCTGTTTTTCTCTCTGCAAGCCTTCTGTGATTCTGTACATCTCCCTGTGAGGGTAAAATGCATGTGTGTGTATGAGAGACACAAAGATACTGGTGAGATTTCTGTGTTTAAGTATAAATACACAGACTGACATCTCTTTTTCCTGCTGCAGTCGAGAGGCCTGCTCCTGCAGAACGCCCAGCTGCTCCTGAGCCAACACCAGCTCTTGACAGGTGTGCTCAAGTTCACGAGACAACTCCTCATTGGTTATTTTGAGCTTAACATTCTCTAGTCGACTCTCCTGGCGTTCACTATGAAGGTCACGACATTGTCGTTCTAACTGAAAAGAAATGGTGTGAGTTGAAACACGTGTGAGTGGCACAAAATTATACAATTTTGTACGATTATAATTATGTCTGTTAATTTGTGGCCCTCACCCTCCTTTGTTTTTGGAAAAGCTGCTCCAAATCCTGTTCTTTACTGCGGAGCCGCTGCTGTAGGTCCTGACTGCGCATACGCAGACTCTCAGAGTTCTGGAAGAGAGAATCAACATGCTAGTCAATTTTAGTATTAGT
Organism: Rhodeus uyekii; assembly: GCA_037043235.1. NCBI lineage: Eukaryota > Metazoa > Chordata > Actinopteri > Cypriniformes > Acheilognathidae > Rhodeus > Rhodeus uyekii. The sequence goes on from JAWRVZ010000033.1 coordinate 1,476,011, forward strand.
CAAACTTTATTACAATTTGAAATAACTTCCATTTATTAAGCTCATTTTTAACAGCCTTTACGGTCAGTGATCCTTCAGAAATTATTCAAAAATACGTATTTTCTGCTCAAGAAACATATCTTATTATAAACAATGTTGAAAACAGCAACTTAATATTTTTGTGGATTTATTTTCAACATTCTTTGATGAATAGAAAGTTCTAATGTCTTTACAATACATTTGATCAATCTAATGTGTCCTTGCTGAAAAATAGTAAAAGTTTTTCTTTACAAAAACAAATCACACTGATCCCAAACTTCTCAACTGTATAGTGTGAAAGCACATGCAACAGTACAAAAAGAGTTTTCACCTTCAGAATTGTTTGATCCTTTTCATTAATGAGTTGTTGCTCCATTTCCTCATATAATCTGCGCATTTCAGTGTCATGTGTGGCTGTTTTCCTGTGCAATGACAATGATGTTCAATGGGAAAACATGAATTTAGCCTAATGCAATAAAAAGAATCACAAACAAGTATTTTGCATACTTTATTATATTTTCCAAATTCTCACAGTATTTACATTCCAAAACACTGGCTCAGACCTGCACATCCAGCTACGGAATAATTTAAGGATCTTAAGATTTCATAATGCATGTTGCAAATCACAATTCATTCTGACCTAGATTTGATCAAAATACATTTTATTCCCACCAAAAAGTAAAGCCCTGGTTAATTTCTAAGCTTGGTGGTCACTGGACATGGCTCAGCGGCATTCTCTATAGAATTACATTAAGCCTCTAAACAGGGATTACTCACAAGTATTGGATTAAATTCATTCTCACTTCACATTTCAAAGAGAATCAACATGTCACCTTCTGAGGGTTCTCTCCATCTCCTTTTTCTCCTGTTGAGCCTCTTTGATTTGATATGTGACACGAGACAGGAACTCTTCAAAGTTGGACAAGAGGTGAGGCTCATCCTTCCTGAGCCGATCCCACAGGCTGCGAACCTCATTCGGGCTGAATTGAAGAGAACAGTTACTCTTTGTAGAAATATAAAGCGGATCTTTTATTGCAATGCCGTGTGCAGAACAGTGTGGCAAGTGTAAAACATTAGCACTGACTCCTCAAACACATTGCTAGCACCCAAACTCTCCATCAACACGCTGAAATGTCTCTCTTCATCGTCCTCGTTCACTGACAGTTCTTCATCCCCCGAGCTCTGAGGTGGTGTATTCACTAGTTCCTCCGTCTTGGAGACACTTTGTCCATGAAGAAAGTTGCCTGGCGAACAGTTATAGACAAACTTTGGAAAAGTTTTCTATGCGGTGTTATAAATATGTGCCAAATAGAAAATTACTTATAAAATCTCAGGAGCGGGTTTATCACCACTATATACAGATGTGGACAGACAGGGCAGATATACACTGGGAATAACAACTGAGAAGACTAACAAGATGATTGATGATGAAAGGTAGCTGGAAAAACACTGGGAGAGCACACTGGGAATCAGGAAGTAAACAAAGATGAGATAGACATGTAACTTGTGCACTCTATAATCTTGGACAAAAACAAACAACTGTATCCCTTGTACTGTGCATTGCCTGCAAAGATCAGTGTACGCATCAGGAAGGTGTTATGGAAATTTTGTTTAGTCTAAGTTTTTTCTACTGTGTTTTGTTCTAGTTTGCAACTCATTACAGTTTTTGTTTTGCTTTAAAATTGCAATTGCTTTTCAAGAAGAAAAAGGTAAAACACAATTCATGTGATAATTACCTTTATTTTGCCACAAACCATGTTGGAGTTACACTTCCTGGTTCACACTCTGTACAATCAAACCAATAAGCTTGGTAAAATGGCATTTTAAAGCAACGGCTACCTCACTTCCTGTGGAAGCTACCATTTGGGTGTAATGTCAGGGGGGATAATTTAAGAACAGTTGTTTTGTTATTTAATTTGTTGTTGTTGTTTTGGCAGTTCAATGATGTTGAATTAGCTGTTGGGAAGTTTATGTTTTGATGTGTTGAGTGTTTATTTAATTTCCAATTTTTTTTACCAAACTACGCTAGTCCCTAAGTTTGTTCCAAAGAAAAGAGCGTTCTAGAACTTTTGAAGTTTATTTCTCCATTCGTGCAAATTTGGGTTGTGAACGTGGACTTCCTTTTTAGTTTGATTAGTTTAAAGACATTCTGAGTTTATTCCTGGCATATGTGCATTCATCCACAACCATGACAAACCCATGTAGTTACCATACATTTATCCATTACTTTCTTGGTTAAGTACACTGTAAGCACATGTACTGTAAGATAAAATGTAACCTATGACCTATAACCTATAACCTTTTTTTTTAAGAGATCTTCTTGACTGGAAGGAGATGATCATAAACTCACTGAATCCAGAGGAAAACTCTCCCAGCGTTAGGTATCCATTTTTATCAAGGTCTAGTGAGTCAAAAACGTTCTCGAGTTCCTCAGCAGTGAGTGGCAATTCATTGTGTAGCTTCTAAGATAGAGAGAATGATGGATTGAGTATTAAAGATACAGATGGAAAAATTACATAATTAACACTATCTTCTAACATCTAGATATTCTGATTTCTGCCTATTAATAAAACCTTGTAAATAAAAATAAGTCTCACTATTACTAGTTGCTTATTAGCATTCATATTAAAGCGTATCCCTACTTTACCCTCATATCGGTGCGTGCGATGAAACCCTTTCCCTCACTGTCACAAATCTGGAAGAAGTCTTCTATTTTGTCCAACATGCCAATGTGTCCCCATCCTGCCTCCTTCACACTTTTCCTTGGCTGTGGGTTCGGCTGCTTCTCATCCTGATCTGAGCCACTGCTGGTGACCCGTGTGTCTCTAACGTGTCGGATCTCTGACATGACTCAAGTTCTGCTGAACTCCACTGTCTTTCAACAGGTCAGGATGCAATGCAGGCGAGAGACGCGACAGCACAGATGAGAACGGATCCAAAACTAGATCCAAAACAAGGAATTATCCTGACAAATTCAGGAAACATAATTTATTGTTGTCTTGAACTGAATCCCTGCAGTGGATCCTAGCTGGAAGAAACAGAGAAAGTGTCAGTAATCCTGCGTTTTCCAGAATGGTAAGACTTTGAGTGAAATGCAGATTTAGTGTCTATCATCATTGATGTCACACTTTGAGTTGATGTCCTACCATCACAATGTCAAAAGGAACAGGATTTGTTGTTGAGGTTTGAATAAATGTTTACATGATTGACAGACAGATAAAGGTTGACACATCCTGTTATTAACATCGTCAGTGTTTACCAATAAAAAGTTAAATGTTAGGACTTAATTTGTGACATTAGACTAAATATATGATGAAATATTGATTTCATGAAACCTCAAATAAACATTTTTATAGCCTAGAGATTTAAGAGTAACTCTTAAATACAGAATTACAGCTCTTACCTGAATACAGTTTTACTCTTCCTGGTCTAGACTCAAATCAAAACTTGTTAAACGAAATCCAGTAAGCGAGTGAAGTTTGTGGAGAGATTTGGTCGTGTTTAAATGCTCGGATCAGAGCTCGCGGTCACTGAAGAGGAGGAGCTTTAAATCTTCATCTCGAGGTCAGAACAGGCTGTTTCTATATCGACACAAACACACATCAACACTGAGAAACACAAAACTGTCTTTCTGTTCACTGTGAAACCTGTAATGCAATTACATTCCTGTAATTCACAGTGGGTTATGGGGGGCAGTGTCGCCATTCTGAGGCAAACATATTTCTGTGTTGTTTATCAAATGTACACTACACGGTAAGAAATACTACAGTGTTGGTCATAAGTCAAAGGCACCAGAATGTGTTTTTTATCCCACAACACATCCAGTTTCCCACTTTTCATTTTTCTGTTGAGACTCAAACACTCGAAACAGTTGCGCTATTCATTCATTTTTAAGATTTATAAAAATTGACAAAACATTAACTTTTAAAAATAAATCTCGGGGTTTGCATATTCCTTAAATTGTTCTTTCTCGTATGGCATGTAAACATGTTCTGCACGGATGTGTTTGAATCATGTGCCACTCATCTATAGTGTTTTATTACTCTTAAAACTAATTTATAAAAGAAAACGTAATAATCAATTATTTGTGATGTAATGCTAAATGTTTCGATTTGTCTTCTAAAGAATGAAGCATCATCATGTACTACTTAAACTCATATGAAATATTCAAGATTACAGGACAAATTTTAAAGTTTGTCAGTGAAAAAGCTTGTTTTAAAAGTGTGATGACACTTTCAGTCAACAACAACATATCAAGTATAGGCTAAGTGTGCAGTGAAATGAGATCTACATGAAACAAGTTACTTATAAATGTTGCTATAAGAGAAGAAACATATGGAAGCCCGTTTCCGCCACAGTTGAGAAAAAAAAAAGATTATTTAAGTCGAAATAATGACTTAGTAAGTCGAAATATTGACTTAGTATCTCGAAATAATGACTTAGTAAGTCGAAATAATGACTTAGTAAGTCGAAATATTGACTTAGTAAGTCGAAATATTGACTTAGTAAGTCGAAATATTGACTTAGTATCGAAATATTGACTTAGTAAGTCGAAATAATGAGAGTGGGGGTTCAATCTTCAACTGGCTGGAAGGAGCTGCCAGTGACTGGTCACGTGACCTGTCACTTGCTGGTGGCAGCTGCCAGTCTCAACCTGGCAGTTAATGTGGAAGCTTATTCACGCTTCGCCGACGCGTCCGCCAGTCAGTGGCTGATGAGCACCGAGTACAGCGCGTTTTCTATTGCTCTCTCTACAACGACATATATTGTTTTATGATTATGACTGGACTCTTAAGGACCTATTCTTTCATATCGTGGCTGTTTTAAAGGAGTTTGTGCGAAATAAAGCGCTTAAAAGACTGTGGTTGTAACTGGAAGCTTATTCACGCTTCGCCGACGCGTCCTCCAGTCAGTGGCTGATGAGCACCGAGTACAGCGCGTTTTCTATTGCTCTCTCTACAACGACATATATTGTTTTATGATTATGACTCTACTCTTAAGGACCTATTCTTTCATATCGTGGCTGTTTTAAGGAAGTTTGTGCGAAATAAAGCGCTTAAAAGACTGTGGTTATAACTGGAAGCTTATTCACGCTTCGCCGACGCGTCCGCCAGTCAGTGGCTGATGAGCACCGAGTACAGCGCGTTTTCTATTGCTCTCTCTACAACGACATATATTGTTTTATGATTATGACTGGACTCTTAAGGACCTATTCTTTCATATCGTGGCTGTTTTAAGGGAGTTTCTGCTAAATAAAGCGCTCAAAAGACTGTGGTTAAAACTGGAAGCTTATTCACGCATCGCCGACGCCTGATCCAGTCAGTGGCTGATGAGCACCGAGTGCAACGCGTTTTCTATTGCTCTCTCTACAACGAAATATATTGTTTTATGATTATGACTGGACTCTTAAGAACCTCTTCTTTCATATCATGGCTGTTTTAAGGGAGTTTCTGCTAAATAAAGCGCTCAAAAGACTGTGGTTAAAACTGGAAGCTTATTCACGCATCGCTGACGCGTCAGCGGGGTAAAGTTAGTTTTGTTTTCGATATTCGTCACACATTCGGCATAAAATGGCAATAACTCTAAAACTACTCACTAAAAAAAATCTTAACAATGTTTACTTATGGATACATATGTCTTAATGTTTCACAATCTTCATTTTCGTTATTTTCGTTATTTATAACGAGCACTGAGCCGGGAACACCGTCTGAATGTGAGTCTCGCCGGGAAAGCTCGCTCTTTGCAGAGCTGTGAATAAGGGACCGTGTGAAAAGTGCATGTTCTTTTCGTTTCCTGCTAAAATTAAAGTGTGTGTAGACATGAGTGACAACGTTCACCAGTAGGATTGAAAAGACAGGGTGTGAACGTTGTCCTTTCTGTCCCTTTAATGAATGCCACTGGTCTCATGTCTACACACACTTTAATTTTAGCAGGAAACGAAAAGAACATGCACTTTTCACACGGTCCCTTATTCACAGCTCTGCAAAGAGCGAGCTTTCCCGGCGAGACTCACATTCAGACGGTGTTCCCGGCTCAGTGCTCGTTATATCGAGCGAAAATAACGAAAATGAAGATTGTGAAACATTAAGACATATGTATCCATAAGTAAACATTGTTAAGATTTTTTTTTTAGTGAGTAGTTTTAGAGTTATTGCCATTTTATGCCGAATGTGTGACGAATATCGAAAACAAAACTAACTTTACCCCGCTGACGCGTCAGCGATGCGTGAATAAGCTTCCAGTTTTAACCACAGTCTTTTGAGCGCTTTATTTAGCAGAAACTCCCTTAAAACAGCCATGATATGAAAGAAGAGGTTCTTAAGAGTCCAGTCATAATCATAAAACAATATATTTCGTTGTAGAGAGAGCAATAGAAAACGCGTTGCACTCGGTGCTCATCAGCCACTGACTGGATCAGGCGTCGGCGATGCGTGAATAAGCTTCCAGTTTTAACCACAGTCTTTTGAGCGCTTTATTTAGCAGAAACTCCCTTAAAACAGCCACGATATGAAAGAATAGGTCCTTAAGAGTCCAGTCATAATCATAAAACAATATATGTCGTTGTAGAGAGAGCAATAGAAAACGCGCTGTACTCGGTGCTCATCAGCCACTGACTGGCGGACGCGTCGGCGAAGCGTGAATAAGCTTCCAGTTATAACCACAGTCCTTTAAGCGCTTTATTTCGCACAAACTCCTTTAAAACAGCCACGATATGAAAGAATAGGTCCTTAAGAGTCCAGTCATAATCATAAAACAATATATGTCGTTGTAGAGAGAGCAATAGAAAACGCGCTGTACTCGGTGCTCATCAGCCACTGACTGGCGGACGCGTCGGCGAAGCGTGAATAAGCTTCCAGTTATAACCACAGTCTTTTAAGCGCTTTATTTCGCACAAACTCCTTTAAAACAGCCACGATATGAAAGAATAGGTCCTTAAGAGTACACTCATACTAATAATAATGATCAAATTCTCAAAAATACTAATTATGTTTAAGAACATAATGAGTAATTTGACAATATGCATGGGCATAAATTAATGTAATTTCCAGAGCTACAGAGGGCGAAAATCAAAAGAAAAAAATCTGACAAAAGTCAATGTTTCCTTGAACTACTAACCTAGACAGACTGACAGCCGTCACCAGCCAGTGACTGGTCACATTACCTTCCAGTTGAGACTGGCAGCTGCCACTGACAGGTCACATTACCTGCCAGTTGAGACTGGCAGCTGCCACTGACAGGTCACATTACCGGCCAGGTTGAGACTGGCAGCTGCCACCAGCAAGTGACAGGTCACGTGACCAGTCACTGGCAGCTCCTTCCAGCCAGTTGAAGATTGAACCCCTACTGAATAATGACTTAGTATCTCGAAATAACGAGAAACTTTCTCGAAATAATGACTTAACTTCTCGTGCTTCTCTGCATGGTCATAGCGTGTAAATGCAAGATCACAGCAAACATGACACGTTCTGTAAAACAGCTGTTAAGGTCAGTGTGTTAATCAATGATATAATTAAAGAACATGAATGATAAATCATCAGTAAGAGGGGATTCCAAAGTATATAGTATTTTATTGATTTGTATGTATAAAATAAACACTCTTTATGATGATCCTGCACATTAAAGAGCATCCGCGAAATTCGCGTTAATATTAACACATGTAGCCTACCCATGCATTTTATGAAGACGTTACACTTACATGTAACGAATAAATCCAGCGTTAATCCGATAGTTTTTTTAATCGTGCAGGTTTGCATTTTTCATGCAACAAGATCAGCTGTCTTAGTTAAAGTCCGTGTAATATATAAAATGCAATCTATAGTAACATCAATTATAAATGATCAGTATATTTTGCACACTTTTCCATGCGCATAGGAAGGTGTGGAAGTGGTACAGAAGCCGTTACCATGATACCGAAGAGCCGGTGAAAACTGTTGCATGAAAAATGCAAAACTTGCACGATTTACAAAACTATTGGATTAACACTGGATTTATTCGTTAAGTTTAAGTGTAACTTCATAAAATGCATGAGTACATGTGCTAATATTAACGTGAATTTCGCGGATGCTCTTTGATGTGCAGGTTCATCATAAAGAGTCACTATAATACAATATACAATACTATAATACAACACTATAATTCCTCTGTTTAAAATCCACTGTGCTGAACTTGTTCATACACAAAAATACAAATGAATAAAATACTATATGCAGGAATCCCCTCTTATATACTGATGATTTATCATTCATGTTCTTTAATTATATCATTGATTAACACACTGACTTTAACAGCTGTGATCTCGCATTTGACCATGCGGAGAAGCCATTATTTCGAGAAAGTTTCTCGTTATTTCGACTTACTAAGTCATTATTTCGAGATACTAAGTCAATATTTCGACTTACTAAGTCAATATTTCGAGATACTAAGTCAATATTTCGACTTACTAAGTCAATATTTCGAGATACTAAGTCAATATTTCGACTTACTAAGTCAATTTTTCGACTTACTAAGTCAATATTTCGACTTACTTAGTCAATATTTCGAGATACTAAGTCAATATTTCGACTTAGTCAATATTTCGACTAACTAAGTCAATATTTCGACTTACTAAGTCAATATTTCGAGATACTAAGTCAATATTTCGACTTACTAAGTCAATATTTCGACTTACTAAGTCAATATTTCGACTTACTAAGTCATTATTTCGACTTACTAAGTCATTATTTCGAGATACTAAGTCAATATTTCGACTTACTAAGTCATTATTTCGACTTAAATAATCTTTTTTTTTTTTCTCAACTGTGGCGGAAACGGGCTTCCATAACAATAAGAGGTTTGCTTCATCTGGTGGACAAAAGCAGCGCTGCAGTTTGAACACGTTCATTTGCAGTTATACTGTATTCTCAAAGGCTTACCTATTGATGTAGATATTTTTTATGTATTTAAGGAAAACACACCGTAATAGCTTAGCAACAATATAGTTTGGTTTGGTAAAATGTTAGATTTTTTTTAGAATAAGAGAACAAAGCATTAAAATCCATGTGTAGAAATATTATGCATAATTTAGATAGAAAACAATGAGGTTGACATGTTACACTTATTCAGTTAATTCATAAAAACTTTTTCTACTTCTACAAAGATTCCTACTAGGTTACAAGTGTTTGAAGTGATTAGACTTACGAAAATTGGTCTTCAGTCTTGCATCTCCTGCAAGTGCAGGTGACAGTCTTTGATGCTGAAAATAACCTGCAGTGTTTCTCTATCAATATCCTTTTGGTTTAGTGTGACTTTATCTCCATCCTGACTTATGAAATATATGATTCTGTCTTCGGCGAAGTGTCTCTTCATGCTGGAGGAGGAGTCCCGCTCATCAGTGCAGATGTTCTCTTGATATATATGGTGAAAATCAGAAAAGCCTCCTCTGATTTGTCACTGAAGTTGTTTGATGATTTCCTCTGTTGTGTCTAATAAGGTAACAGTGAGTGTCATTGGCAGCTGTGAGAGTCTCTGTCTCTCTTTAGGGGACTGACAGGAGACAGTTTCTTCAGTGTGTTTGAGGGAGCAGAAGAGAAACTTGAATCTCTGAGCCGATGTGTGTCGAGCAGAAGAAGATGGTGATCTGTCTGATGCTGTTTCTGTGCTATCTGATGGATTTCACCACCTCTAGTATGTACATAAAGATATTCTTTATTTTGTATGATGAGCTGAAATCATTTACATGTAATGTTACACTGACATATTTATATTTATTAATTGTCCTGCTCTCTCTCATGTGTAGACAGTGTGAGTGTGATGCTGGTGAATGGCAATAATCCTTGTGCTGGTAGAGTGGAGGTTCTTCATGAGGGTCAGTGGGGAACAGTGTGTCATTGGGACTGGGATATTGCTGATGCTGCTGTAGTGTGTAGAGAACTGGACTGTGGGACGGCTGTAAGAGCAACACGTGAAGCTCACTTTGGACCAGGATCAGGACCAATTTCAATGTCTGATGTACACTGTACTGGATCAGAGACTGCACTGAAAACCTGTAGATCAGAGAGCCAAAATGCACGGTACTGTAATCATAATGAAGATGCTGGTGTCGTGTGTTCAGGTAAGCTTCCCCTCTGCTTGTTTTCATGTCAGTCTTTCATGATTCTCACTCAAAAAATATATAATGTTTCTGCTGGTGAGAACAAACTGCATCAGTATCAATCTTATGAAACATGCGATCTGTTTAATTTTGTTTATTTTATGTTTGATGTTTTAAATGATTTCTTATAATTATTTCAGGTGTCAGGCTGGTTGGAAGTTCTCGCTGTTCTGGAAGATTAGAGGTTATTCATGGGAACACATGGCACACAGTGTGTGACGCTGGCTTTGACCAGCAGGATGCAGAGGTTGTGTGTAGAGAGCTGGACTGTGGGGCTCCTGTACAGCTGCTGGGAGAAGATGCTTTTGGAAAAGGATACAGTCAGATGTGGACACAAGAGATTCAGTGCAGAGGAAATGAGTCTCAGATTCACTTCTGTCCAATGTCATCTTCACACAATTGTTCCTATCACTACACTGTTGGCGTTGTATGTGCTGGTAGGTGAACGACATACGGACTATAAAAGTATGGACAATAAATGATTGAGTAATATTGTAAAACAAATATTTTATTTTTTCTCTATCTTTCTTGTGCCGATTTTACTTTTAGAAACAGTGCGATTAGTAGGTGGTCCCAGTCGCTGTGCTGGTAGAGTAGAGGTTCTTCATGATGATCAGTGGGGAACAGTGTGTGATGTTTTCTGGGATATTGCTGATGCTGCTGTGGTGTGTAGAGAACTGGACTGTGGGACGACTGTAAGAGCAACAGTTAGTGCTCACTTTGGACCAGGAACAGGACCAATTTCAATGTCTAATGTAGACTGTAGTGGATCAGAGACTGCACTGAAATCCTGCAGATCAGAGAGCCAATATGCACTGTACTGTAATCATAATCAAGATGCTGGTGTCGTGTGTTCAGGTGAGCTGATCCTCCGCTTGTTTTCGCGTCACTCTTTCATGATTCTCACTCAAACAATATAATGTTTCTGCTGGTTAGAACAAACTGCATCAGTGTCAATCTTATGAAACGTGATCTGTCTAATTTTGTTTATTTAATGTTTGATATTTTAGATGATTTGTTATAATCATTTCAGGAGTCAGGCTGGTTGGAGGTTCTCGCTGTTCTGGGAGGTTGGAGATACTTGATGATCAGATGTGGGTTTCAGTGTGTGACGCTGCCTTTGACCAGCAGGATGCAGAGGTTGTGTGTAGAGAGCTGGACTGTGGGGCTCCTGTACAGCTGCTGGGAGAAGCTGCTTTTGGAAAAGGAGACGCTCAGATGTGGACACAAGAGATTCAGTGCAGAGGAAATGAGTCTCAGATTCACCTCTGTCCAATGTCATCTTCACACAATTGTTCCTATCACAACACTGTTGACGTTGTATGTGCTGGTAGGTGAACGACATACAGACTATAAAAGTATGGACATAAAACCATTTAGTAATATTGCACAACTGTTATTTTTCTTTTTTCTCTATATTTCTTGTGCTGGTTTTACTTTTAGAAACAGTGCGATTAGTAGGTGGTCCCAGTCGCTGTGCTGGTAGAGTGGAAGTTCTTCATGATGGTCAGTGGGGAACAGTGTGTCATAATCGGTGGGATATTGCTGATGCTGCTGTAGTGTGTAGAGAACTGGACTGTGGGACGGCTGTAAGAGCAACACGTGAAGCTCACTTTGGACCAGGATCAGGACCAATTTCAATGGCTTATGTACACTGTACTGGATCAGAGACTGCACTGAAAACCTGCAGATCAGAGAGCCAATATGCACCGTACTGTAATCATAATGAAGATGCTGGTGTCGTGTGTTCAGGTGAACTGATCCTCCGCTTGTTTTCATGTCACTCTTTCAGGATTCTCACTCAAACAATATAATGTTTCTGCTGGTGAGAACAAACTGTATCAGTATCAATCTTATGAAATGTGATCAGTTTATTTTTGTTTATTTTTTGTTTGATACTTTAAGTCATTTGTTATAATAATTTCAGGTGTCAGGCTGGTTGGAAGTTCTCGCTGTTCTGGAAGATTAGAGGTTATTCATGGGAACACATGGCACACAGTGTGTGACGCTGGCTTTGACCAGCAGGATGCAGAGGTTGTGTGTAGAGAGCTGGACTGTGGGGCTCCTGTACAGCTGCTGGGAGAAGCTGCTTTTGGAAAAGGAGACGCTCAGATGTGGACACAAGAGATTCAGTGCAGAGGAAATGAGTCTCAGATTCACTTCTGTCCAATGTCATCTTCACACAATTGTTCGCATGACAACACTGTTAGCGTTGTATGTGCTGGTAGGTGAACGACATACGGACTATAAAAGTATGGACAATAAATGATTGAGTAATATTGTAAAACAAATATTTTATTTTTTCTCTATCTTTCTTGTGCCGATTTTACTTTTAGAAACAGTGCGATTAGTAGGTGGTCCCAGTCGCTGTGCTGGTAGAGTGGAGGTTCTTCATGAGGGTCAGTGGGGAACAGTGTGTCATCGGTACTGGGATATGGCTGATGCTGCTGTGGTGTGTAGAGAACTGGACTGTGGGACGGCTGTAAGAGCAACAGTTAGTGCTCACTTTGGACCAGGAACAGGACCAATTTCAATGTCTAATGTACTCTGTAGTGGATCAGAGTCTGCATTGAAAACCTGCGGATCAGAGAGCCAATATGCACCGTACTGTAATCATAATCAAGATGCTGGTGTCGTGTGTTCAGGTGAACTGATCCTCCGCTTGTTTTCGCGTCACTCTTTCATGATTCTCACTCAAACAATATAATGTTTCTGCTGGTGAGAACAAACTGTATCAGTGTCAATCTTATGAAACGTGATCTGTTTAATTTTATTTATTTAATGTTTGACATTTTAAATGATTTGTTATAATCATTTCAGGCATTGGGCTGGTTGGAAGTTCTCGCTGTTCTGGAAGATTAGAGGTTATTCATGGGAACACATGGCACACAGTGTGTGACGCTGGCTTTGACCAGCAGGATGCAGAGGTTGTGTGTAGAGAGCTGGACTGTGGGGCTCCTGTACAGCTGCTGAGAGAAGATGCTTTTGGAAAAGGATACAGTCAGATGTGGACACAAGAGATTCAGTGCAGAGGAAATGAGTCTCAGATTCACCTCTGTCCAACATCACCTTCACACAATTGTTCCCATGACAACACTGTTAGCGTTATATGTGCTGGTAGGTGAACGACATACAGACTATAAAAGTATTGACATAAAATAATTGAATAATATTGTAAAACAATTTTATTTTTAAATCTATCTTTCTTGTGCTGTTTTGTACTTTAGAAACAATTCGATTAGTAGGTGGTCCCAGTCGCTGTGCTGGTAGAGTGGAGGTTCTTCATGAGGGTCAGTGGGGAACAGTGTGTCATCGGTACTGGGATATGGCTGATGCTGCTGTGGTGTGTAGAGAACTGGACTGTGGGACGGCTGTAAGAGCAACACGTGAAGCTCACTTTGGACCAGGATCAGGACCAATTTCAATGTCTAATGTACACTGTACTGGATCAGAGACTGCTCTGAAATCCTGCAGATCAGAGAACCAAAATGCTCAGGACTGTAATCATAATCAAGATGCTGGTGTCGTGTGTTCAGGTGAGCTGATCCTCCGCTTGTTTTCATGTCACTCTTTCATGATTCTCACTCAAGCAATATAATGTTTGTGCTGTTGAGAACAAACTGCATCAGTGTCAATCTTATGAAACATCAGTGTCCGTTTAATGAAACATGCCATTTAAAAAAAAATTGTTTATGATATTATATTTGTCTTTATTTTATATTTTATTTATTTTATGATGATGATTAAAATACAATGTATAAAATTACACATACAGTACAACTAGATAATAGAGTTTGTCCAAGTTGGCTTGGGAAATATAGATAGAGTTGAAATTTTAGTCTCAGAAAAAACATAGCATAGTAGAATTTCAGGAAGTTGGCTCTCTCAACTTAATTAGTGCAGATTATATGAAGGAAGTAAATACAGAATGTCAAACCTTAATGGAAGTTTTATTTTGTGCTTCAAGTCTATAGAGATGTTTAATTAATCTGTGCTCATATTGCAACCAATCAGAACAAGGACTTCGACTTGTGGACGGGTTTCACCGGTGCTCTGGGAGAGTGGAGGTGATTCATGGGAACACCTGGGTGTCAGTGTGTGACGCTGCCTTTGACCAGCAGGATGCAGAGGTTGTGTGTAGAGAGCTGGACTGTGGGGCTCCTGTACAGCTGCTGGGAGAAGCTGCTTTTGGAAAAGGAAAGGGTCGGGTTTGGTCAGAAGAGATTCAGTGCCGAGGAAATGAATCTCAGATACACGTCTGTCCACGATTATCTTCACAGAAGCACAGTTGTTCCCATAACAATGATGTGGGAGTGATTTGTTCTGGTTGAGTATAAACATTTAGTATCACTTTAGATAAATTTCAAACATCATGTACTGTTGTTGTGTTGCTCATTTATCAATTAAATAGTTTCATACTGATTGCATAAGCTGTTAATTGTTTCTCCAGGTTACACAGATCTCAGGCTGGTAAACGGCACAGACTTTTGTTCTGGAAGAGTGGAGCTTCAGTTCCTCAATGAATGGGGAACAGTGTGTGATGCATGCTGGGATATGAGAGCTGCCAGTGTCCTCTGTAGACAGATGAATTGTGGGATTGCTGTGTCTGTTGTGGGATCAGACTGGTTTGGAGAGGGAAGTGGTGAAATCTGGGCTGATGTGTTTGATTGTGACGGGAATGAAACAAAACTCTCAGAATGTTCCATCTCTTCATGGAGTCGAGCTGAATGTTCTCATAGACGAGATGTTGGAGTCATCTGCTCTAGTGAGGGGATTTAGTTTAAAACCCACACATTTTAATAAATTTATATTTTAGATAAATACTTTAATACTTAAACCTTTAATTTGTTACTTTGATTTTTCAGACATAATTTCCCAAATGCAATGTGTGTTATGTTAAATTAAAGCTTATCAAATGAAGTTGGCATATGACAAAGTGTCACATGTACTCATGGGTTACATTGCAACCATGACATTAGTGAGAAAGCAAATAAAATTGCAAACAACTGTTGAATTGTCAGCCTAAAATGATGAAATGTCCATTTCGGTTGTATTTTTGGATTTTTGGACATTTTATAGCATTAAAGAGCCCAAAACAGGACAATATGTACCCATGGGTTACATTGCAAGCATGACATTAGTGAGAAAGCAAATAAAATTTCAAATAACTGTTGAATTGTCAGCCTAAAATGATGAAATGTACATTTCAGTTGTATTTTTTGATTTCTGGACATCAATCACTGTGACTGATCCAATAAAAGAGCACCAGGCGTACACATCGGTACACAGGAAAAAGCCAATTTAGTGATAAAATAAGCTTTTTCAAAAATTACACTGCATGACCACTCCTTAACATTGGAGGAACAGCAGCAGGGCAGAAAAGGACAAATCCGGCGCGTGGGATGGACGCTGCAGAGACAGAGTGTAATGGTCAACCTAGAGTGGTACCCATTGGTACATGGAAAGTGAAAAAAAATCAAAAATGAAAAAAAATCATGCATAGTATCTTTTTATATCTGTGGAATAGCAGGGATGAGGTCAATGTGTAAAAAACATGGGTCAATGGGGGTCAGGGGTCAAGGTGTACTCATCGGACTACAAGGGAGTACACATTGGTGACCTAAGGTACCATAGGGTACCAGAGTAAGGCTCATCTGGGGAACTGCAGCTCTCCACAAACTCTCAACTGCAGCTCCACACAACAGCTGTCCATCACCTGCCTTGGTGAGAAGAGCAACATCTGGGCAGATTCTTCAGTTGTTACTGATCACTAATGTGTTTTTCTCTCTCTGAATATCAGGTCGTGGGTCCATCCGGCTGGTGGGTTCTGGGGGAGACTGTGCAGGGAGGCTGGAGGTGTTTCACAGCGGCTCATGGGGGACAGTGTGTGATGACTCCTGGGATATTAAAGATGCCCATGTGGTGTGCAGACAGCTGCAGTGTGGAGTGGCCCTCAGTAACCAGCAGGTACCAGCCTGGTTTGGTCCTGGTTCTGGACCCATATGGCTGGATGAGGTGGAGTGTGAGGGGAATGAGACGTCCCTGTGGAACTGCTCTTCTTCAAGCTGGGGAAAACATGACTGTCAACACAAGGAGGATTTAGGAGTCGTTTGCTCAGGTAAATGGCAAACAATAATGTAAATAATAACTTTTCAATAACCTATCTATGATAATATCCAGTATAATTGCATTGTTCTTGTTCAGAAAATATTAGAACCAATTTCGGTAATGTTTCGTTCACATGTATTTTTTGATGGATGGAATACTGTACTAAAATACTCTGAAAGAATTTTCTCAAGTACTTTCTCATCGGATCTGCAACACAACACTACTGAATCTGCAGCACAAAATGAATAGTGTGACTAATGCAGTCCATTTGATGAACTAATTTCTTTAAGAAATCAGTTCTTTAAGGGAATCAAAAGCATTATACATAACTAGTGTAGTGATTCCTGAACACATGAATCAATTTTGTTCAGCAAATCAAAAATATTCAGTTTAAAATGAATAACAACTTTTAGACTGAAATATTGTTAATGCCTGGATGCTCATACAAGAATATAAAAACAAAAATAAAAATAGCCTAAAAATAGTCTGTATGGTCAGTATAGCATTTCACAGATAAATAATGAATTATATATTTTCTTCACATTAAAATGATCTCTTCTTTTGGAAATAGATTTGCATTTTGGTTTTCCAAATACTTATACTTTAAAAGACCTAAAATAATTATTTTATTGTTTCCATCCCAAATGAACAGACCTACATGAGATTTGGCATTGATTCTCATCCTTTTCCATCTAGAGTTTAAGGAGATTAGATTAACTGAAGGCTGTGAAGGGAATGTGGAGGTTTTCTACAATGGATCCTGGGGAAATGTGTGCTGGAACAAGATGGACAGAGACACAGCGAGTCTGATCTGTCAAGAGCTGAACTGTGGAAGATCTGGCAGTAAACCCAGTCATTCAGAGGGAGGGAAGTCTCATACTTGGCTTGATTACTTTAAATGTCGACGTCATGATTCCACTCTATGGCAGTGTCCATCTAAACCCTGGGGACAGAATGACTGTGATGATGAAGTGGCCAAAATCACCTGCTCCGGTGAGATGATGTTTAGCTAATTTTAGATAGATCCTTCTATTTTTTCTATTAAGCATTGAATTAAATTTTAACTATCTAATTTCAGAGGAGCAGAATCCTGAATCTCCTCAGAGTCGACTGACATGCTCAACCTCACCATCTCCTCACCAGAGACAGTGTTCAAGTAAGTTTATT
Organism: Rhodeus uyekii; assembly: GCA_037043235.1. Classification (NCBI taxonomy): domain Eukaryota; kingdom Metazoa; phylum Chordata; class Actinopteri; order Cypriniformes; family Acheilognathidae; genus Rhodeus; species Rhodeus uyekii. The sequence goes on from JAWRVZ010000033.1 coordinate 1,493,433, forward strand.
ATTAGAATTCGTTTTCTTTATTTACAGTATTTTAATTACAGTATTAAATATTAATATAGATGCATTTGAACTCTGATTCCACATTCAGAATTTATCACAACTTTAAATACTTATAAAATGCATTGTAAAATGAAGAGCTAAAGCTGGTCATTGATGTTGATATGTGTGATTTAGAGCATCTTCCTCTCAGACTGAGAAGAGGTGAGGGCCGGTGCTCTGGGAGGCTGGAGGTGTATCATAACGCTGTGTGGGGTTCAGTCTGTGATGATCAGTGGGACATCAGAGATGCTCAGGTGGTCTGCAGGCAGCTGGGTTGTGGAGCAGCACTGAGGGCTGATGGGAATTCAGCATTTGGTGCTGGTGAAGGTGTTGTGTGGCTGAACAGAGTCGAGTGCAGAGGGAATGAGATTCACCTGTGGGACTGTCCTCTCTCCCTGAAGAACCACACTGACTGCTCCCACAAAGAGCACGCTGGACTCACCTGTGCAGGTCACAGACAAACACTGACCAATATTAGCCATTTAGTGCTAATAATCTTTGTTTTTTGTGAGTTTAATGTGTCTTTGTCTGTTTTTTCAGATGTGTCAGTGTCCACTACTCCTGCTACAACAACATCAGCTTCTCGTTCAGTTACTCAGACAGTCACAACATCAGCATCAGTCGCTCTTCCTCAAACTCCTCCATCAGTGTCTCTCTCTGTGCTTGTGATTGTACTGGGAGTTTTGCTCTTCCTGCTCTTAGTGCCACTGCTTATACTGATTCAGCAGAACAGAGTGATGAGGAGAGGTAGGAGAGATCCAGAGACTGTCATATTGTGTCTTATTCAGTGTGTGATCAGTCATGTGTTGTGAACTGACAGCAGGTTTGTCTATCTACACTCAAAGCTCTCTCTAAGAGGAGACACAGGACCACGACTGAGGCCGTTTATGAGGAGATTCATCACAGACACAATCACTTCACTCAGAGGGGTGAGACATGAGACATGAATCTATTATAGTAATAATAATAGATAATATTATAGTAATAATAATCTATCAATCTAATATAATTAATTGAATAAGAGAGTAATCAGACACTTGATGTTCTATTATTCATTCTGTTATTAGTTCTGTTAAACCTCCTGCTTCAAACCACAGAATTCCTCACATGAAACCACAGAGCTGCAGGTGCATGTTTATGCGTGTGTGTGTTTCTTCCTGTATGTATTTTTAGAGGGTAATAAGGGGGAGTTCATATGTTTGTACTAGTACAGTAGGTGCAGGTGTGTGTGCTTGTCTCTTCCTGTGTGCATTTCAGTTTCAAGTGAGGATACATGTGTGTTTGCTAATAGGCCTAAAACGTGTTATTTCTGCCTCTAATGTAAGTAAGTAAAATGCTTTGTAGTCCAAAGGAAATGAGGATTTATTCTGTTTGTAATGATGAACATGTTTCTGTTCTGCTCTCCTTTAACAGTGAGTCTCATCTCTGAAGAACTGCATTCTGGGTATGAAGATGCTGATGAGATTTTCTCAGGTTAGAGAGCTGAAATAAATTTAAACATTAACTAAAATAAGTAAATTGATTTACATACAGTATATAAAAATATTAATTTACACATTTTACCACTAAATGAAATATGCGACCAATAATTAATCTGTTCAAAATACAAAATTTGTATCTTATTAGAAAAAGAGTTCCAAGACTGCATGTTACTTACAGGGGTCATTTCTATAGTTCTTAACTTGGAAACGTGTTTCTAAAGTGTTGAATCTTCCAAACCACGATGAAGAATTACGATACTTTCTTCTTGAGCGTGAATCAGGTGTATAGTAATGACTTATTTCATAAGCTCTTGATTTAAAAAGGCATTCACGAGTTCACACTTACCAATGACTCAGGAGTATTAAAGGTATGCGTATTTGGCGTGCTGTCCGAGGAGAGGGCTCCGAGCTCTGTATTTAGCCCGAACCTGGAGCACTCCCCCCGTATTCCTGACTTTGATAGGAATAATTAAGTGTGAGGAGCCGGGGTGGTGGAGGGATGCCGTAAACTGTCGAGGGATGTAGGTGAGTCGAACATGGCTATATATACACGCTTCCTCTCATGCTGATAGGATGAGGTGTAATTGCTGATGATGAGTTGATTGCTTTCATCCTTGGACGTGTTCCTCCCGAACTTTGTTAATAAAACATCATTTGATGAACGTTCCTCATTGATTCAATCAGTGAGGAGGAAGAGAGTATGTGCAGTGGCCTTCGTCCTTCGGATGAGATGTTAAACCGAGGTCCTGACTCTCTGTGGTCATTATAAATCCCAGGATTTCCTTCTTAAAGAGTAGGGTTTAACCCCGGCATCCTAGCTAAATTTGTCCATCATGGCTTCATAACCATCCCCATACTCTAATTGGCTTCATCCCTCTGTCTCCTGTAGGGGAATTTACAGTTAAGACCCGAGGACCAGATATGTTGAATGAAGACCAGGAGTCAGAAGTGCAGTCAATAGAAGAAATTTTAGTGAAGTTTAGTTTGCAGTTTCATCAGCAGAAGCCAGCTTCAGGTCTCACAAGGAGTTCGTAGGCCGCCCCCCATACAATAACATTGTTACAGCAATTATACTCTAACAGAGGGTGCTAACTACGTCAATGATGACGTTTAAATGATCCTGATTGGCTAAGAAAGAAAGAAAAAAGGAAAAACAAAACTAGTAATTTTCCACACAAGAGCAGACAGTCTGAAGCTTATCTTCGTTGATCACATGGTTGACGGGTTCGTGACGTGGCTTGTCGAGAACAGCAAGTCATTCCGTCTCCTGATGGTGCCAGTTAATCACCTCACCAATACAGACCATATTAACGCACACACACACATACAGCTTCTCCAAGGCTGAACTCGGCTCAGGCTCCAACTATAAACCAAAACATTCTGATAACATTCTCTATCTGTTGAGAAGTGCTGACAATATTCATCCTTACTCGATGGAAAAATACAGAAGAGTAAAGAAAGGTTTTAACTAATAAAAATCCCTAACTTGATTATAAATCACTCTTTACAAATCATCCAAATCAGAAAGGAAAATAACATATGAAAAATAAGACAAAGAAGAGGATATAGGTATAAATAGGAAAAATAAAATAATATATATTCAAGCGGCAATGGATTTCCGAATAGTATCTTTCACTCCTCTCCACCAATAATTCTGGTACAATATGGCTGCAGCCGCATCATCCAGGTGGATGTTTCTGTTATTTCTTATGGGAAAAAATTATTTGAGAAATGAATAATTCGAGTTATGGGCCTTGGAACGGATTATGCTCGTAACTCAAGGTATTACTGTATATGTATGATATGTATTTTTTTTGTATGGGTGTCTCATGTTAAATTTGTAATGATGTAATGATTTTTATTAGTTTTTTGTTTGTGTATGTTTAACATATAACCTTTGAAGTGATGTGCATAACTGATATAATGATGTAACATTTGTTCTGTTTATATCTTCATGTATATAGTGGAGCTTTATGATGATGTCATCATTATTGGACAGAACGTTGAAGGTGTAACAGGTGAGAACAGACAGAACTGCATTTTATCAGCCACTGATATTGAACAGGCGTTTCTGCCATGAATGAATCATCTTGACTTCATCAGGAGTAAATCTAATAGTGTCAGACAGTCATGAGGAGAAAGAGATCAAGAACTTCAGTGACACAAACTGTGTTAGAAATTACAATGGGAGGTTTTATTTCACATGTGAATCAGAGGAAGATCAGGAGGAGTATGATGATGTGAAGAACAGCAAAGAAAAAGAAGAGAGAAACCTGTTGGGTTGGTTATTGTAACGTGTCCATAGCCTATATCTATTTTTAGTTGTTATTTTACTCATGGAATCTAAATCTTGATGTGTTTATAACAATGAAAACATGAAATTGTTTTTAAAAACAGACTATGATGATGTGGGGGAGGAGCCAAATAAAGAGGGAGGGGCCATGTGACTTACTGACCACACCCACTGCCTCTTCATCTAATCATATTAAAGTTACTGGAGATACTGTGATTTTATGTTGTTATATTATGCTACTTAAGCATCAGTCCCTTGTGATTGTATGATATTTAAATTATTTTTTAATTAAATGTTGCATGCTATACAAAATCCGGTCTTCAATGTTTGGCCTGTCATCTTTATTTTGATATCAATCAATACTAAAAAATATTTTTTTTGTATTCAATGAATGAATTTTTATGAACTAATTTTCAAAAGAGCATTTGGAAGATAGTGTAAAAATGTAAATGTTACGTATGTAACCATGGTTGCCCGAAGAGGGAATGAGATGCTGTGTCGAAAAATGCAACAGGAACGCTTCGCGTCAATGTAGCACAAAAACTGTGAAGCACAAAAACTGTGAATGCACGTTGACGAATGATGATGCCATGAACCAGGAACCTATAAAGGCATGCAGGAAGCAGCAGATTTTTTTTTTATTGATCAAAAATAAAAATAAACATATAATAAACAGTAAGGAGAACATAACAACAATAATAATAATAATAATAAAGGGGACCAACGGACATCATCATGAGAGCTTAGAATAATTGAATACATCAAGACAATATGCAACATTTTTTCTAAATAAAAAATGTAAGCCTCCTTACAACAGACTCTAGAACATATGTGTCAAACTCATACATTCTCATATTCATATTCTCATATATTCTCATATTATCATACATTCTTTTTTTTCTTTTTTTATAACCACAAATTAAACTTGCTTTTAATCTTTTCAAGAGCAGGATCAAAATTTAGAGACACTCTATCTTTTTCACTCTTTGAAACTACAACACCTAAATAATTAACAGTTTCTTTAACAGGGATACCATATACAGATACACAGGAGGATCTTTTCAAGTCAAATAACTCACATTTCTTAATATTAAGGTACAATCCCGAAGCATTTGAAAACAATTGAATGGTATTAATTGCCTGACTACCTGGCCAGAGTTTTTTTTTAAATAAGGCTTTGTCATCCGCAAGTTGACTAATTAAAAGATTTCTGCCAGCAATATGAATTCCTTCTAGCTTGCTATCCTTAATAAAGTGACAAAACACTTGTGCTACAATAAGAAAGAGATATACAGAGACTAGACAGCCTTGCCGGATTCCTTTTTCTAGATGAAAAAGTCTATCTTTGTGTTGTACCTAATTTGTGTTGTACCTAATGTCCTAATTTCACTGAACTATTTCCTCCTGCATACAGAGTTTTCATGGCGTTACAAAAATAAGGCCCAAATCCAAAGCGTTGTAAACAAAAAAATATGAAGGGATGCTCAATAGAATCAAAGGCTTTGTAAAAGTCCAAGAAAATAATTAGACTATCATCCTCAATAAGATCAGAGTAATCAATGAGATCAAATACAAGTCTAATATTATTAAACATATGACAGTTCTCCATAAATCCTGATGTTGTCTAAAAAAAGAGCATCTTTTTTAGGTTTAGGAATCAAGCAAATGACACCTTGCTTCATACTGACAGTGAGCTCAGAGCAATTCACGCTCTCTTTAAACACTTCCAGAAGGAAAGGGGATATAAGATCAGAGTAAAGCTTATAGAATTCGGCAGTTATACCGTCATTTCCAGGCGACTTGTTATTTTTTCATTGAGAAATCGCCCCCTTAATCTCATACACAGTAATTGGTGAATCACAAGAATTTTTTTTCCTCCTCATTAACAGAATTAACACAATCAAGGTACTTACAGAAAAAATCCAAATCAGCTAATTTAAATTTAGATTTATACAAGTTTGAATAAAAATTATAACAAAACTGGGAAATTTCTTTAGGATTATCTGTGACAGACCCTTCAATATTTAACTGATAAATGGAATTGTACTTGGCTCTATTCTTCTTAAGCTTAAAAAAATAAGATGAGATTTGCTCTCCATATTCCAGCCACCTTTGCCTTGACCTAATGTAAGCACCTTCTGCTCTTAATTTATACAGATCATCTAATTTCATTTGCAATTCAACTAAATACGATTTGTGTCTGATAAATTTTCTGATAAAATCTTGGTAATAGATGAGATTTCAATAACAACTTTTACTTCTTCACACCGCTTTGATTTAGCCGAATTAGAACTCAATTTCCTTAAATATTTCCCAATCTCAAATTTTAACAATTCCCAATTAACACCAAATGAGTTCTCTTGCTTGGCTTTTTTCCAATAAAAATCAATAATTCTTCCCAGCTCTGATTTAACCTCATTATGGTTCAGCAATGAGCTATTCATTTTCCAGTAAGATCCCCTGATATACCTGGTTTCGGGAGAAAGCAAAATTTTAATGCTAACAGCCCTATGATCTGTCAAAGGAGATGCTGAGATATCAACAAAAACATTACCTTCATCAAGATTTTTAGATATTAACCAAAAATCTATTCGCGAATGACTAGAAGAACTTTTATTGCTCCACGTATACACTCTGTCATTTATATTTTTAGCCCTCCATATATCTATAAGCTCAAACCTATTCATAAATGCTTTCAAAGCAGAAAGTAGAGCTTTCAAAGCATTTGTAGAGCGACCAGAAGGCCACCTATCAAGGGATTCATTTAAGACAATGTTAAAGTCTCCACCAATCAGTAAATAGGCGTTTGGAAATTTTGATTGCCAGTAAGCGATTTTATCTTCCATAAGTGATCGTTCTCTGATCTAGAATTATACCCATAGTAATTGACAACAATAAGATTCACAATATAACACTTCAAAATTAGTAAATTAAAGTGCCCATACTCATCACAGTATGATGAGTATTCTTCTTATACATTCTCACTCATACAAACTCATACACTCTTACACATCCGGTCCGGCGTGTAATTATGTCCGGCCCGCGAGATCATTTTATTAAAAGCCCACGCTTCAGCTGACTCGCCGAACACTTCCTATTAACCAGGAAGTGGCTTATGATGCTTCGCGTTCGCGCTAGTACCGAGAATGGGCAATGAAAATGCAGTTGTAAAATTGATTCTTGTTCAATATTACGAAAGGAAAACTTGCTCAAAAATGAATTGCAACGGCAATATCTATGAACACTCTTGAAATGGAGTTAATTTTAGTAGGGATAAAAAGTTTGTGAGGAAAAGACCATAAGATATTTACAGTTCCCTTTCGAGGGCGGGAACGAGACGGTGCAGCGAAAAGATGCATTAGGGAACCTCCCCTTCACGTAAATTTCTGAAACCTTATAGGATAACGCCAGTTGACAACTGGCCAATTGTCGCGCGATGCGCTCTGGCTGTCAGACAGTATAAATAGCATAAGCGCGGCAATTGCGTCAGATTATTTCCTTCACACGGACTTATGAACAGTTATGGAATCAACAGGAACTAAATGTAAGGTTTGCGCGGGTCCCATTGACCCGCCGGACACCCACGCGTACTGCGTCGCCTGTCTGGGACTGGCCCACGCCGAGGATGCCCTGCTGGAGTCCTCCTGCGCGCACTGCGGGGATCTGCCGGGGCGCGCGCTGAGATCCAGGAGGGACATAGCGCGCAGTATCGCGGGGAAGGGGTCCGCTGCCGCCGTCGAGCCGCTGGCGGGCCCCCCCACACACTCGCGGGGTGACGGTGACGACGCAGCATGCCGTCCTCTGCCGTCTCCCCAATCACCAGTTCGCTTCGCGGACTTCCTCCCGGTCGAGGATGACAGAGACGTCGACTCAGTATCCCTCGCTGCATCAGACAGGGACTGGGCGGCGTCGGAGTGCCTCGACACAGAGGGCCCTCTAGACCTCCAGGAGGAGCTAGTCAGGGTCCTCGAGAGGGCAGTTAAAGAGCTGGACCTGGACTGGAGTGCTCCACAGGAGCCCGCGAGAAGTAAGCTGGACTCCTGGTTCCTCCAGTCCAGCCGCCAGCAAGCCGGAGCTAGGAGGGGATCACCCTTTTTTCCGGAGGTACATGAGCACGTGGTGAGGTCGTGGTCGGCGCCTCAGTCAGCTCGCGCTCACTCCTCACCGCGTGCCATGTTTTCGCACGTGGACGGTGCTGAAGCTCGGGGTTATGTGCGGGTGCCACCCGTGGAGGAGGCGATGGCGGCGCACCTGTGCCCTTCCTCAACCATGCTGAGCGGAGGTCTGGGGCTGCCGTCAAAACCGTGCAGGTTCACGGCGCACCAGGCAGAGAAAGTGTACACCTCGGCTGGCGAGGCCGCGTCCGCGCTCCACTCGATGGCGGTGCTGCAGGTGTTTCAGGCAAAACTGCTGCAATTGCTGGACGCCGGCAGCATGGACGCGGAGGATGTGAGGGACCTGAGAGCGGCAACGGATTTCGCTCTCATGGCAACCAAGCGGTCCGCGCAAGCCATCGGCCGCTCTATGGGGTTTTTAGTGGTGCTCCTGAGGCACCTGTGGCTAACTCTGGCGGACCTGAGGGACTCAGACCGGAAAATGCTCCTCAACGCACCAATTGCAGCCGCCGGCCTTTTTGGTGGCGCGGTCGAGTCTGTTATGGAAAAATTTTCCGAGGCGCAAAAGCGCGCGAAAGCGATGAGCCACGTGATGCCGAGGCGCGCATACCAGCAGCCCTCAAGGGCGCGGTCGGCGTCGGCGCCGCGCCTCCCCCACAGACCGGTGACACAGCAATCGGCGGCTGCAGTTCCGGCGGCTTCTCGCCCGGAGCCGGATGTCCGACGCAAGCAATGGCCGGGGCCCGGGAAGAGGCGTCACGCGCCCAGGGGGGGCCCCCGTCGTGACGGCGCACAGCCTCCCGCAGGCAAGCCATCTTCCTGACGGTCCCGTCAAGAGGAAGAGAGAGCTCGCGGATGGGCCGCCCCCAAAACACCATGTTGTGCGTTATGTCCCCTCTGTTCGTATGGGCGACGATTGCAATGTGTGTGTGTTAAACCCTGTTTGTGTGGATGCAATAATAAAAACAAATGCTTGTTCACAAAAAGAGTTGTTTCTTCCTCATTCTGTCAGTGTTATGTCGCTTGCCCTGCCTCAGAGCAGCGCGGAGCCACAGTATGCACTTGCTCCCTCAATAGTAGCCGACATCTCCCCGCCGCTCCCGATACTCGTCGAGCAGCGTGCAGCCTACCCTCCGCTTCGTCATTTCCTGGAAGCTTGGAGGGCCATTCCAGGCATCTCAGGTTGGTTGCTGGGAATAATTCAGCACGGTTATTCTCTTCAGTTCAGACGCAGACCGCCCCGTTTCACTGGTGTGGTCCCGTCTCTGGCGCTCCCTCAAAGCGCACCTGTTCTGAGACAGGAGGTTCACAGTCTGCTCGCGAAAGGAGCGATAGAGCGCGTCCCTCCGAGCGAGCTAGAGAGCGGATTCTACAGCCGCTATTTCGTGGTGCCCAAGAGAGATGGAGGGCTCCGTCCGATTCTGGACCTGAGACCCATCAACCGCGCGCTCCACAAACGCGCGTTCAAAATGACAACGCTGAAGCAGATACTGGCACAGGTACGTCCCGGGGACTGGCTAGCCTCCGTAGATCTGAAAGATGCGTATTTTCATATTTAGATTGCGCCACGCCACAGGCGTTTCCTGAGATTCGCGTTCGAGGGCTCAGCATACCAGTATGCCGTGCTCCCGTTCGGGCTGGCATTGGCACCGCGCACGTTCTCAAAATGTGTGGATGCAGCACTTTCCCCCCTCAGAGCGAGCGGAGTGCGCATTCTAAACTATCTGGACGATTGGCTGATTCTAGCTCATACAAGGGAGGTGCTAATCAGGCATACAGACATGCTGCTTCATCATCTGGAGTCACTGGGCCTGCGAGTGAACATGCAGAAGAGCATGCTCACCCCGAGTCAGTATTTAACATATCTAGGTGTGTGCTTCGACTCAGTGGCGATGCGAGCCCGCCTCGCCCCGGAACGCATAGAGACCATCTCTTCGGCTCTGCGTGGCTTCAGACAGGACCGGTCTGTTCCCCTGAGGGTTTTCCAGAGGCTTCTAGGTCTTATGGCGTCAGCGTCTTCAGTGTGCCACCTGGGTCTGCTGCGAATGCGTCCACTGCAGTTGTGGCTGAAGACCCGTGTCCCGTGGAGAGCGTGGACAGCGGGGCGCATGCGCATCACGGTCTCCCGCAGCTGCATCAGCGCTCTGGAACCATGGTCCAATCAGGACATGTTCAGCCAGGGGGTTCCCCTTGGGCTGGTGACGACACGCACCGTAGTGACGACAGACGCGTCGAGCTCAGGTTGGGGTGCAACATGCGAGGGCGTTCCGACTTCCGGTCTATGGTCGGAGTCACAGAGCGAGTGGCATATCAACCGCCTGGAGCTGAAAGCGGTATGTTTGGCCCTAAGGGCTTTCCTGCCGCAAATAGAACAGCAGCATGTGTTGATTCGCACCGACAACATGTCCGTGGTTTCATACATAAATCGCCAAGGCGGCGTGCGCTCCAGGGCCCTGTTCGAGCTGGCAACGAGCCTCCTGCTGTGGGCAGATCAACATCTCCTCTCCATCAGAGCTTCGCACATCCCGGGTGTACTAAACCGCGGAGCAGACATGCTTTCGAGGAACGGGATTCCTCACGGAGAGTGGAGGCTTCACTCAAAGGTGGTGCAAATGATCTGGGATCGCTTCTGGAGGGCAGAAGTGGATCTGTTTGCGACGAGCGAGAACGCGCACTGCCCGCTGTTTTTCTCCCTGTCGCACGCCCCTCTAGCGGGGGACGCTCTGACATCGCGTTGGCCGAGAGCCAGGTTGTACGCGTTTCCTCCGGTAAAAATTCTGCCTTTAGTCCTATGCAAAATAAGGGAGGAAAGAGCGTCGGTGATCCTAGTCGCCCCGAACTGGCCGAATCAGCCTTGGTTCCCGGACCTACGAGAGTTGCTGGCAGCCCCCCCGTGGCGGATTCCCGTCAGCAAGAATCTACTGTCTCAAGCGAGTGGCGAGATATGGCATCCCAGCCCCGAGCTGTGGAGCCTGCACGCGTGGCCGCTTCAGGGGACTTAGAAGAGCTCGCACTACCTTCTCGTGTGCTGGAGACTCTCGCGGAGTCTCGTGCACCTTCCACGAGACGCCTTTATTCCCTGAAATGGGGAGTGTTCGTGAAATGGTGCAACGAGCACAATATCGACCCGGTGAGCTGTCCCGTGTCAGATGTGTTACAGTTTTTACAGCTCCGGCTGGATGACGGGAGTGTTCCGTCTACTCTAAAGGTCTATGTGGCCGCTGTCGCCTCGTTTCGTTCACCGGACGACGGGCAATCGATCGGGAGGCATCCACTAATGGTCAGATTTCTCAGAGGTGCGAGGAGATTACACCCCCCACGCCCCCCATCGGTTCCGCCGTGGGATTTGGCGCTGGTTCTGAGAGCTCTCTCTCTGCCACCGTTCGAGCCCTTGGAATCGGTCGCGATTAAGGAGCTTTCGCAGAAGACGGCGCTGCTTCTCGCACTGGCATCGGCTAAGCGCATTGGGGACTTGCATGCGTTCTCAGTGAGTGACGATTGTATTCGTTTCGGGCCCGGAGACTGCAGTGTTACTCTCCGGCCGAGACCTGGCTTCGTGCCAAAATCACTCTCTACTCCATTTAAAGCGCAAGTAGTTTCTCTGCTCGCCTTGTCTTCAGAGCCGTCAACCTCACAGGACATCGGCGCTCAGAGGGCTATCTGCCCCGTCAGGGCTTTACGGATTTACTTGGACCGATCCGCCACATTCCGACAGTCGGACCAGCTCTTTGTTTGCTATGGTGGTGCTACTAGAGGAAATGCTGTCTCTAAACAGAGGCTTTCTCACTGGATAGTGGACGCTATTGCTTTGGCTTATGCGAATCAGGGACAGGAATGCCCTCTCCACATCAGAGCTCACTCGACGAGAGCTATTGCCTCATCGTGGGCCTGGTCTAGAGGTACGTCAATACAGGATATCTGTTTTGCTGCTGGCTGGTCTTCTCAGAACACCTTCGCCAGGTTTTATAAACTGGATGTTCCATCTTTGGCGTCTCAAGTGCTTTCGGTGAGTAATTGAATCAATTATTCCTGGGATATTGCAGTTGTTACCGCCTTGCTGTTGACGCTGGGGATTTCTGTACAGTAGTTTGTGCTTATGTGCTCACGGTCACCGCTTTGCCGTTGACGCTATGCGCTCACATTAGTTGTGCTTTAATGCTTTCTGAATAGTCACGTCTGCCCTGTAATAGCGCAGCCCGCTATTTTTCATGCTGCTGATATGCAAATTTTGACAAGCTTTAGCTTAAGATTTCATTGGCTTAGCTGCACCTATCAGTAGTGAGCACACGTGGCGACGTTGCCATTGGACGAGCTGTGTTTGGTGTGTGTTTCGCTGTATCAGACTGGTCTAGGTCTCAATCACGGCGGGATTGAACACCGTTCCCAATGCATCTTTTCGCTGCACCGTCTCGTTCCCGCCCTCGAAAGGGAACGTCTCCGGTTACTATCGTAACCTCCGTTCCCTGAGAGAGGCGGGAACGAGACGGTGCAGCGTTCGCCGTGTTCGTCGCTTGACCAGCTGTGCCGTGTTCAGTCATGATTCTGACGCAATTGCCGCGCTTATGCTATTTATACTGTCTGACAGCCAGAGCGCATCGCGCGACAATTGGCCAGTTGTCAACTGGCGTTATCCTATAAGGTTTCAGAAATTTACGTGAAGGGGAGGTTCCCTAATGCATCTTTTCGCTGCACCGTCTCGTTCCCGCCTCTCTCAGGGAACGGAGGTTACGATAGTAACCGGAGACGTTTTTTTGGATTGCTTAAGCACGATTTTCAAAACAGGGCCCGTGTTTTCAAAACACTACACACTATTAGCACAACCACACACACAATTAGCAAAACACTACAGATTCTTTGCATAATTAAACACTCTTGTAAAAACTATACACTTCTGTTTAAAAACCACACTTTGTTACCATATGAAACACACACGTTTCACATTACTATTGTAATGCCATGCCTCGCCACACCACCAGGGGGAGACCATGTTCACAGTCTGTCTGCTACCGCTCCCTCTGCGACCACTTCCTGTTTGAGGACTATATAAGTGATGGGATCGTTCATGGACTTGGCGACGTATTGCATGGGCTGCTCCCCACTCTATGGGCAGTACTGTATTACTTAGCCATGTTGTCTTGTCCCATTGTTATGTCTAGTCATGTTAATGCTATTCTTGGTTTCTTGCTTAGTCATGTTTTGTGCTTAGTTCCATGTCAGGTCATGTTGAACGGTTTTGTCTATGGGATTGCCATAACCTTGCTGGTAGCACAGCCCTACTACGCCGTAGTGATGTCCAAATGAAGCAATGAACCAGTATTGAACCACTTCATCAATTGTATTGAACATGGGTTCATTCATTCAAAGCTTCGTTTCAGTGACATCTAGTGGCGAAATTGTAGATAGCAAAATAATGTCAGTATGAGTGTAACTAGGGTTTGTGTGAATTATGTAAATAAACTTTGAGTGATTGGTTGATTCGATTAGCCTTGACCTTGGTCTTCTCCTCGTCATATTTTTCATCCACCATCTTCTTTAGCGATATGACGCATTATTATTATTATTATTATTATTATACGTATTATATTATTATATATTATATGTGAACACAACAAGCACTGGACCTATGTAAACAACAATATACAAACAAACTAATTATTACATACATCACTACAAGAATTGCACTAACTCTCTTTTTATTATTATATATTAATCTTATTTTTTATTCTTACTTGTGACATTTATTGTGGACGGCAAAGTAAGAAATTCATTGTACAGGGGAACATGCTTTCTGTCTGTACACATTACAATAAACACTTTGAATCTTGAATAATGCTACTTAATGTTGACTTCACATACATCATGGAACCTATTGTACCAACAGTAATGACATTATTAGCCACTTATGTAACTTTGCTTAAGTTACCTGGCCTAAGCCAGGTGCAGTAGGATAACCAAGGTATAATAAAGCTTATTATAATAAAGCTTAAGGTATAATAAACCTTATTAGGACTGATCAGATGAAAATGTTCCAACATTGGAGAACGGGTTCTCTTCCTAGCTGGTTCCATGATGATGATCAAACAAATGCAGCGATAACAACAATGCAAACTCCTACTACAGTAAACCCACATCTTGTGCATCATTTTGGGCATCTATATAGTCATATTACAGGCCAAAAAACCTGTTGAAGCGTGAGTGCAGCAAAGTCTCGCGTCACGAAGCCTCTCGCGATGGGAAGCAGTATCGAATGGTCTGAACCAGTCACGTGATTCACTCAGAGAACCGAAGCAGTTGCTGCTTCGGACGTCATTGGTCACGTGTGTTTTTCCGCATCAAAGCAAGCTCCGAAGCAGTAGTTCATAAAAAATCCTGCTTCGAGTTCGAAGCTTGTGTCGGAGCATCGGTGTCAGATGGCCATCACTACTACGCCGTAGCTAGTACCGCTAGTGGTATTGCCAAGCAACCTTACTGGTAGCTTAGCTTACTGGACCATGTTTCATGTCATGCCTAGCCATGCCATGTTTAGCTATGTCTTGTTTCAGTGTTCTTTCACCATGCCTTGTACATACCATGCCAAGATCAACTCATGCCATGCCTTGTTTATTGTTTGTATCATGCTGTCTGTTTCATGTTTGGACTGATCTCTTGTTGCTGACCTCACGCCTGGAATATGGTTTCTGATCTGGATTGTCCCAAAAAAAAACTGCACTTTGGATTCTACTCGGCTGAACGCCTCCTGTCATTACAACTATACTCTGTTGGCATGAGTTACACTCTGCTGTGATAAACCTAAAACACTTTTAGCACTTCTACTTCCCTGTGATTAGAGTCGGCTACCATCAACAAAGTACAAATATAATGGAAATCCACCAAACACTACAGAAGACCAATGTTGAAGACTGAAGAAACTCATTTACTTCTCAACACGCCCAAAATATTGACATGGACATTCATAATACTGTAACAAAATGTAACTTTAAGTTTTGTACTGCAAGTTTACTATAAAAAAAAAAAAAAAATAGACATTGTCTCTTCACCTAGCTGGATCTGGCCAGAGATTTTTTATCAACAATCGCAGGCAATGTTATCATTAGCAAGACACCTTGGAAAGAAACTTCTTGAATGACAAATCCATCCTTGCATTGCTGCTTCCTCCATCTGGTCACAGGCTCCTCCATGGCTTGGATGAGGGGAAACTCAGCCTGGAGACAGCTATCATATACCTTCCACCGCCGTGCCGAGAAAAACTCTTCTATAGGGATGAGGAATGGAGAGTATGGCGGAAGATGTAGGACGGTGAAATGTGGATATTGCTGAAACCAGTTCTGAACCAGAGCAGAGCGGTGGAAAGGCACCTTATACCAGACCACAATGTATTCCAAATGATCGATTTGATGCTGTTATGTTGTGCAGTTGGTCCAAGAATGCAAGTATGAGTGCTGTGCTGTAAGGGCCCATATGGGCATGGCGGTGGAGGACTCCATTCTGTGTAATGGCTGCACAGAGTGTTATATTACCCCCACGATGCCCTGGGACATTGACTGTAGCCCTGTGGCCAATGATGTTTCTACCCCTCCTTCGTGTTCTCGTCAGGTTGAACCCAGCCTCATCTACGTAAATGAACTCATGCTGGATCTCTTCTCCATCCATTCGTAAAACTCCCTGAAGAACAGTGTCAGGCAAAATTGTGTAGTTCAGTGTAGCTATAGTGTATATAATAGAATACAGAACTGTAAGCAGTTACTGAAACTGTGCAGATGTTTTTGATATGATGATATTTTTACAATACCCATTTTCCAGTCGTAGTGTTCTTATCACACTTGCCACTGTGTATCGGCTTAGATTTGGCTGTACTCGCAGTCCAGCCTCCCTCAGCGTCAGGCCGTGATTGACAATGTGGTCAACCAGTGTTGCACGGATCTCATTTGTCAGATTCAGTTCTCTTTGAGAACCTTCTTGTCTTCCTCTTCCTCTTTCTCTACCTCTACCTCCAGCATGGCCTCCATCTCTTCCTCTGTTGATTCCTCCTCCTCCCTTTCATCCTCCTCCTTGTCCTCCTCCTTGTCCTCCTCCCTTTCATCCTCCTCCTTGTCCTCCTCCTCGTCTTACTCTTTCCATTGTGCTTGAAGACCAATGAACTCACCTGCTGCTTTTTATAGTGCTTATACACCTGATCTGTGTGTCTACAAATAAGCAAACAAGTGTTTGCACACCTGATGACTGTGTTGAACCAGTTGGTTGGACGGTGCGGTAATTTGACACTCAGTGCTTTGGTATTGCAAGGAAGTGACTTCATCATAGATTTTTGTGTGTAATGTATGTTAAGTGTGTTTAGTGTTTTGCAAATCACTGTGTGTAGAGTTTTGCAACAAGTGTGAGGTTGACAATGTGTTTATAGTTGTGAAAATACGGGCTGACGTTTTGCTTCTTGAGTGTAAGGTTTTGCTAATAGTGTACTACTTTTAATTTTAGTGTGTAAGCAATCCAAAAAAAACTGTAAACAGAAGTGTATAGTTTTTACAAGAGTGTTTAATTATGCAAAGAATCTGTAGTGTTATGCTAATTGTGTGTGTGGTTGTGTAGTGTGTAGTGTTTTGAAAACAAGGGCCCTGTTTTGAAAATCGTGCTTAAGCAATCCAAAAAAACTGTAAATGGGGTCATATGAGGATACATGTGTGTTTGAATAGGCCTAACAAAAACATAGAAGTTCTGCCTCTAACACTTAAAATGTAAGCAATTAATATTTGTGTTTTGTTGTCACTAACCTGCTTGATATCCAAAGGAAATGAGGATTCATTCTGTTTTAAATGATGACCATGTTTCTGTTCTGGTCTTCTTTAACAGGGAGTCTCATCTCTGAAGAACTGCATTCTGGGTAAGAAAATACTGATGAGCTTCTCTCAGTCAAAGAGCTGAAGTATATTCATATCACATTCCTCTCAAAACAATGTATATTTTTAATTCAACCTAAATGAACAAATTATATCAAACATTTGACTAATGACATTTGTCAAAATACTTTTTACTCGTATATAAACACTCCTTCTTAGCAAATTAGAGTTCAAGACTGCATATTATGAGGATGTCACTAACAGCAGTTGCCTGAAATGTCTCATCTGAACTGATCACATGATTCAATACCAGATGTTTAACTTATTGATATCATTGCCTGCAACAAAAACACTTTTGTATCCAAACAAATTGTTTGTTGATGCAGAAGAGATAATGAAGGAAATCACACCAGGACACTATGATGATGTCATCACTGATCAACTGAAACCAGATTGTGAGATAGGTGCTGTTCTGTTATTCTGTAATAGGATATGAAATATTTAAAATACATAAAAAATGAATATATATACACATACATATTATATTTTGTATGAGTGTCTCATGTTGAATTTGTAGAAGACACATCTGAGAGCTATAATGAGGTCATGACGAATATATATTCTCTCCTCCTCTTTTGATACTTGATTTTTCTTTCTCTCTTTTCGAAGAAGTTGTATTCATGCATTAATTTCTCCTTCCTTTTGAAGGCAAACCCCTGACCTGAGCAAACAAGAGACCGAAATGAGACAGAAAACATTCAAATATTAGTCCTAATATTAGTCCATCACATGACATTCATATTTTTTCAATTCTTTGAATATACATTATTGCAATTTATACAAAAGAAGATAGCTTTCCTGTAGCTCAAACAGTAGAGCGAGATGCTTACCAAAGGTCATGGGTTCGATTCCCAGGAAAAGCAAGAACTGATTAGAATGTTACAGTTTTTCTCTAATGCTAAAACACGAAATCCAATCCTCTAAACCAAATGACCAGTTGTCTAAACACATTTACAAATCTAGCCATCATTTTCCAATATCATGAACACATTTCACATGAAGACACAATTCACAAAACACAATCCTCCTTTCTCATAAATCTTAACACATTTTTCCTTGTTAAAACACAAGCTGCAAAACATCTCTTCTCATATTCTCAAATGAAAGCTCATGTGATGCAAAATGCTTGCCACAGTCAGCAATATTTGAACACAATGAACACACCTGGCGTCATTCATTACACACAACAACTCAAAATTGAAGACACTTGTTGCTAATGCTGTGACCACATGTATCAAAGCAAGTTCAGAGTGCACAGTTTGCTGAAGACTCCAAACAAACACAATGGATGAAGGCAGAGTCAGGGGAGGAGGAATTCGAGTCAGAGGAGAGAGAAGAGCTGGCCATGGAAGAAGAGGAGCAGGCCAACAAGGGAGAGAAGGTCCAGGAGGGAGAGCAAGACAACCTTGCACCATCAATACAGACGAGATGCGATCAGCAATCATTGACCATGTCATTGTCCATGGCATTACAATGGCTGAAGCAGGACTACGAGTCCATCCAAACCGGAGTAGGTTCACCGTGGCCACCATTATCAGGGCATTCAGACAACACAACGGGTATTGTACTCTATTGCTTTATTTGTCACAATACAATTTTACAAGCCTTTGAAAGTAGTCTCTTGGTGTGAGAAGGTTCGTGAGAACAACCTCATCAGAATCCGGGAGATCAGAGACAAAGTCATTGCCGATAATGTCAACTTTGAGAGCATTGATGTCACCTTGGCCACAATAGACCGAGTTCTCCGGCACCAAAAGATGTGTATGAAACCGATCTATAGGGTTCCCTTTGAGAGCAAGTCTGCACGACACAAAGACTTACGTTACGAGTATGTGCAAGTATACATCCATGTTCACAGTACAGTTAGAGGACATACTGTGTTGCTCAGTGGCCTACAGTACTTCTGGACAATGCTGTGCTACCTGATTGACTGTTGTTCTGAACACCTGTGCACTTTCACATTTTCACAGAGGATATTACAGTTGGATGCGATGGCCAGACCTCATGAGTACCTCTTCCTGGATGAGGCTGGCTTCAACCTGCAGAAACTAAGGCAAAGAGGCCGTAACATCATTGGCCAAAGAGCCGTCACTGAGGTTCCTGGCAAACGGGGGGGTAATATTACTCTTTGTGCGGCCATGGGTTTGGAGGGGCTTGTCTACCAGTATACTGTCCTTGGGTCTCACAACACCCAATGTCTCCTCACCTTCCTAGAGGAGCTAAAAAACATCCCCCTGGACCGCCAACAGCACCATCCTGGGCCCGCACATTTCATTTATGTGATCATTTGGGATAATGTACGCTTCCACAGAACAAATCAGAGAGTGGTTCACCACCAACAGTAAACACTTTTTAAACGTCTGTCTGCCACTCTACTCCCTTTTCCTGAACTCTATAGAGGAGTGGTCCCCAACCCCCAGTCCGCGGATGAAATGGTCCCGGGCCGCGGATCGAATTCGCGGACCGGTCCGTGAGCGGCTGCAAGCGGCTGTGGTGCTGTAGCTTTGGCGGTGAGGAGGTGTGTTTCGCTTCCCCGTCAGAAGTTCAGCGGAGTTTTGCCCCCCCCCCCCCTCCTCAACAAATTGCGGTGTGTGTGAGTGGTGTGAATAAAGTACATAAAAAATCTTCACTTCCTGATCATGTTTTCAAAAGTACAGTTGTGTGCAATAAATTCTGTTTTTGCATCGAGTTGTGTTACAGTAGTGTACATGCAGAATTAACTAGATTTATACTCTTCATATGAAACTCAACATATAAATGCCTAATCCTCTGCAGAGATATAAGAAGATTCATTACTGTAAAGTTTCTCAAAATATGCATTGGCAGTTATGAAACAAAGAACCTTCTTACAAATTGAGCATTGTGTTTTAAAATTTTTTGCAGTAGTGTGTAATGATGTGTATAGTGTTTACATTTTTGAAAGCTTCGAGCTGTTCTTTTGGTGTGAAAGTTTGAGTTTTGAAGTGAGAAGGTGTGGTTGTGTTTATGTAGCTTTAGAAAAGGGTGTTGTGTTTAGACATTGGGGAACATGGAGGAAACGTTTGTGAAATGTGTTTTAGCATTTGAGAAAAACTGTAATGTGTGTCTTGAATGCAATGAAAGTCGCTTTGGATAAAAGCGTCTGTCAAATGCATAAATGTAAAGAATTGTATACACATTCTTTTGAAAACGGTATGAATGTTTTTCATCATTAAAGCAAAGATAGATATGCAAAGACATTTTGAAGAACCAGGCATTTTACATTTTTAAAGGACGTCTCATCTGACACGTTTTGATTGGTTTTATTTTTATTATATATTTTATTTATTAACTCTCATATTAAATGTGTTTAATTAATGAGGGTTTCCTACATCAAAATACGTTTGGTTAAATGTTAAGTGTTTATGTGGATTGACTTAAAGTCAACTAATCACCCTCTTTTAAACTACCATAAAAAAGTTGTTCTCCAGAACCCATTTTGTTTTCCTTTTGGCGGTGTGATAAATCACCTTGTGCAAATTTGTTATTGAAGTGTTTTCCTTTAAACAGACCTTGTATCTGTGTGTGCTCATTAACTCTATTGAGCTACTGTTCAGTTCAAGTTCCAGTTTGAGCTTCGAAAAAAAAAAAAACTACAATCGGGTCATACAAGATCTTCAACAGTCTTGGAGGAATGCGTTGATGTTTTGTTTCCTTCATCTCAGCCTTTGACCATCATTCAGGATTTATTCCCCAGGGACACTCTTAAAGAAACACATACAAGTTTTTCTATTGCGTTCAACAGAACAAATAAACAAGTGTTTGGAACAACATGAGGGCGAGTAAATGACAAATGATCTTCTCAATTTTGGGTTAATTATCCCTGTAATGGTAAACACTTATTAAATGATCGATTGCCATTCTTAGGTGCAATTGTGCTACATTTAATCATGGGAAAAGCAAAATTCAATAATTTTCAGTTTATAAAAAAAGCAACCCAACAACATGCTCTATATTCAATACTTCACAATGTGTGACTGTGTTCAGGACTGGATGAAGAGGAGCCGGAGAAGTTCAGCACAGAGCCACAGCCCAGCTGTCTGCAGACCACAGAGGATTCAGTGAGACTCCAGGAGTCCAGCAGAACTTTCCTCCAGACCTGATGGATGGAAACTTCCACCTCCCCCTCACTGTCTCTCTCCAGACAACCGCACCAGACCATTACCATGAGTGAAAGATGTTCTATTAAGATTGTTTCATTAAGATGATGCAAGGTAAGTGTTTGGAGTGTCACGGTCATAATGGTGTGTGCAAAGGACATGCAAATCTAATAGCTCGATTTAATTTCATTGTCAAATGATCTTTTCATTTAGTAGAAATCGTTTACACACAGATCACAAGACTATGCAGTTGTTACCATAGAATAAACAATCAGTCTGTTTATTACAATTCTTTCTTTATTACAGTCTTACAATTAGTAATTAGCACAATCAGCACAATTAGTAACTGAATATGAGTCAGTTAATTAATGAGCATGTGAATGATGGACTGTGAGTAAATACTATCCGTCTTGATTTTAGAGTTGTTCAATGAGCTTAGTTTTTCTGTGTTACTGATGAACTGTGGGCTATTTAACTTTAACTGATGTTGCTATTTAATAACAAATGATCAGTTTTAAACTGAAGAGATAATTAAACATATTTTTGTAGAATACCTTAGAGTACCTTTTACTGTAAGACAGTCTAACATTTGACACTTTGTTAGATTACTTTAGAGAATAACGCATGTGTGATTCAATTGTAACGTTTCAACTATACTGTATATAATGTATTATTGATCATTTTAATTAGCGGACAAACAAAATAAATTTCACGTGAAAAGATCTTACTTACTAGATTTTGTGTGGTAATGTAAAAAGCAAAAGGCGTTCCACTCAGTTAATCTTCGTATAGATTTCATACTCACATTAATGCTATGTAGGATTATTTTTTCCAATCGTCTCAACGTAAGTTCTTATTCAAATATAGCCATAATGTAGCTGTTAGAAATAAATGAACAGTTTCTGTCCTGAAAAATGTTTACCAGTGAGAAGCCCCCTCTTGTAGGTCTGCTCCTCTTTACAATATGTTGCTTTGCTGTCATCTGCTGGATGAATTACGCATTGCAATATGAAACTTATAACATCTACAAATGTCTTTGACTTAATGCCAAATTAATAGATCAATCAATCTTTGAAACAGAAACAAATGTGTATTTACGGATATTTTCCTCTGTTTATTACACAGTAGCAGTCCAGTTCATTTTCTAAAGTATTAAACTCTTTATTGTGGTCTTAGAACATCATTGCAGTGTAATAAAATTCAACTTAATATTATGCACGTTTGTCCCAAAAATATTACTTAAAAAGTTAATTTTACTATAAATTAAATATTTATAGCAAAGATCAAGTTTTCAGTGAGCAGTCAGTCTTCAGTCTTGCATCTCCTGCAAGTGCAGGTGACAGTCTTTGATTCTGAATATAACCTGCAGTGTTTCTCTATCAATATCCTTTGTGTTTAGTGTGAATTTATCTCCATCCTGACTTATGAAATATATGATTCTGTCATCGGCGAAGTGTCTCTTCATGCTGGAGGAGGAGTCCTGCTCATCAGCGCAGATGTTTTATTGATATATATGGTGAAAATCAGAAAAGCCTCCTCTGATTTGTCACTGAAGTTGTTTGATGATTTCCTCTGTTGTGTCTAATAAGGTAACAGTGAGTGTCATTGGCAGCTGTGAGAGTCTCTGTCTCTCTTTAGGGGACTGACAGGAGACAGTTTCTTCAGTGTGTTTGAGGGAGCAGAAGGGAAACATTTGCTACATTCTGAATTGTAAGCCTACTGAATGTCTAAAATATAGAAAGATGGAGCGATATCCAACGTGTATTTTTCTATCCTCATTGATATCACTCATCACAGCCGGTAAGTAAACATTTAGAATGACAAGACTCAAAAAATTAAATATTAATAGAAAAGATTGCTCTGTATTCTGAATTTAAATTGTTGTTCCTCTTGCATGGACAGATAATGTGAATGTGAGGTTGGTTGGTGGTCCCAGTCGCTGTGCTGGTAGAGTGGAGGTTCTTCATGATGGTCAGTGGGGAACAGTGTGTGATGATCACTGGGATATTGCTGATGCTACTGTGGTGTGTAGAGAACTGGACTGTGGGACGGCTGTAAGAGCAACAGTTAGTGCTCACTTTGGACAAGGATCAGGTCAAATTTTGATGGATGATGCATTTTGTAGTGGATCAGAGTCTACACTGAAGGACTGTGAATCAAAAGAATGGGGTAAAAATGACTGTAGTCATGTTGAAGATGCTGGAGTCATTTGCTTAGGTGAGCTGGTTCATACATCTCTGCACAAAAAAATCACAGAAAGTTTTAAAATCATATGTTTTGTTATGTAATGTCTGTATAAATGGAAACCCCGGAGAGTTTTATGTGTGTTATATTAGAGTTATATTAAACTGTGTGAACAGACAAATAAAAATAAAATTTTATAATATATTTTTAACAAATTAACACGTTCAGAATATTATTATTTTTAATCATTCTGTTGATCTCCTCATAATTCAAAAACTAAGAGAAAGGACTACGACTTGTGGACGGGTTTCACCGGTGCTCTGGGAGAGTGGAGGTGCATCGTACTGAAGGATGGGGTTCAGTGTGTGACGCTGCCTTTGACCAGCAGGACGCAGAGGTTGTGTGTAGAGAGCTGGACTGTGGGGCTCCTGTACAGCTGCTGGGAGAAGCTGCTTTTGGAAAAGGAAAGGGTCGGGTTTGGTCAGAGGAGATTCAGTGCAGAGGAAATGAATCTCAGATACACCTCTGTCCACGATTTTCTTCACAGAAGCACAGCTGTTCCCATGACAATGATGTGGGAGTGATTTGTTCTGGTTGAGTATAAACATTTTGTATCACTTTAGATAAATCACATACATCATGTACTGTTGTTGTGTTGCTCATTTATCAATTAAATAGTTTCATACTGATTGCATAAGCTGTTAATTGTTTCTCCAGGTTACACAGATCTCAGACTGGTAAACGGCACAGACTCTTGTTCTGGAAGAGTGGAGCTTCGGTTCCTCAATGAATGGGGCACAGTGTGTGATGCATGCTGGGATATGAGAGCTGCCAGTGTCCTCTGTAAACAGATGAATTGTGGGATTGCTGTGTCTGTTGTGGGATCAGACTGGTTTGGAGAGGGAAGTGGTGAAATCTGGGCTGATGTGTTTGATTGTGACGGGAATGAAACAAAACTCTCAGAATGTTCCATCTCTTCATGGAGTCGAGCTGAATGTTCTCATGGACAAGATGTTGGTGTCGTCTGCTCTGGTGAGTCCAAATTACTGGAAGACCTACTCAGTACTACTAATGTAATATTTATATATATATACAGCTCTGGAAAAAATTAAGAGACCACTGACATTTTTTCTTAAATCAGCATCTCTACAAGTATGGAAGACATTCCATTCCAATGTCTGTTGAATTCCAACACAGGCACACCTCAGTCTACTGAATGAGGTGCTGATTAGGTGATTACCTGAACCAAATCTTATTTAATAAGGAAAAGAATAAAAAAAAACACTTCTGTGGTCATCACTATTCTCTTGCAGTAGGACCAGCTGGCTGGCAAAAACAGTTATAGTAGTGCCTCAAAAGTAATTGGAATCAAAAAATAACTATTGACCATGCCAAAAAAAATTGAAAAGGAAAGTTTTGAGTAAGGAAAAGAAGGGTTCAATTCTGGCTTTACTGGGAACAACAAAAACAACAAAGTTAAAGACCGGCAGAGGTCGAAAACGACTCTCCACCAACCGGAATGACCGCTAACTCATTCGAATGTCATTCAAGAACCGTAGGATTACATCAAGTGACCTACAAAAAGAATGGCATAAGGCAGCCGGGGAGAAGTACATGGTGAAGACTGTTCGAAACGGGCTCCTAGGGGCAGGGCTGAAGTCGTGCAAAGCCAGAATAAAGCTCTTCATCAATGAGAAGCAGAGAAGAGGCAGGCTACGGTTTTGCAAGACTGGCATAAGGTCATCTTCTCTGATGAGTCCAATTTTCAGCTTTGTCAAACACCTGGTCATCTAATGGTTAGACAGAGGCCTGGAGAGGCCTACAAGCCACAGTGTCTCGCACCCACTGTGAAATTTGGTGGAGGGTCGGTGATGATCTGGGGGTGCTGCAGCAAGGCTGGAATCGGGCAGATTTGACTTTGTGAAGGATGCATGAATCAAACCACGCACAAGGTTGTCCTGGAATAAAACTTGCTTCCTTCTGCTCTGACAATGTTCCCCAACTCTGAGGACTGGTGTTTCCAGCAGGACAATGCTCCATGCCACACAGCCAGGCCAATCAAGGTGTGGATGGAGGGCCACCAGATCAAGACCCTGCCATGGCCAGCCCAATCTCCAGACCTGAACCCCATTGAAAACCTCTGGAATGTGATCAAGAGGAAGATGGAAGGTCACAAGCCATCAAACAAATCCAAGCTGCGTAAATGTTTGCACCAGGAGTGGCATAAAGTCACCCAACATCAATGTGAAAGACTGGCAGAGAGCATGCCAAGACGCATGAAACCTGTGATTCAAAATCAGGGTTATTCCACCAAATACTGATTTCTGAACTCTAAATACTAAAATATTAGTATTTTGTTGTTTAAAAATAAATATGAACTTATTTTCTTTCCATTTTTCGAGGTGTGACAACACTGCAACTTTTTTGTTATTTTGACCAGTTGTTGCTTTTGGCAAATAAATGTTCAAAATTATTTATTAGTTCTAAATTACAATATTTTTATTTGGAATTTAGGAAAAATGTTGTCAGTAGTTTATAGAATAAAACAAAAATGTAAATTTTACCCAAATACATACCTATAAATAGTAAAACCAGAAAAATTGATAGTTTTGCAGTGGTCTCTTAATTTTTTCCAGAGCTGTATATATATATATGTGTACGAGCATTGTCTCGGTGTACGAGAAAAATTTCCCCTCCCCATGCGCAGTTTTGCGTCGAAAAGATCCCTTTATCACCCCTTAACTCGTTCATTCTCTCAGTATGGGTGCATCGTTCACCACAGTGCATTATTTTATAAGTTGTTGTGAATATGATTACATGTGAATATGATGAAACTTTATTAATGGAGCATGTTACCAACACCACACATTGCATACTAATGAGACTCACGTGTGTTCACAGTCCAACGCACCCAATGACGTTCTTAAAGGGCCATACACTTTTAGAGAACAGCATACTATAACAGTTATAACTCTGTACAGATCATATACATAAAGTGATTTACAGTGGTTTTACCTCCTGTTGTTGCATTAATTATGATCGCTATTCTTCACGTTGTAATATCGTTACAAATGTTGAAGGAACTAGTTAATCTGTGTTCAGTAAGTTTTAAGTTAACAGTCTTGTCACTTTAAGAGGGCGGGGTTTCAGTCGGCGCTAGAGAGAGTTGAGTTCTGAGGGATTTGAGAGAGAGCTCGCAAGCAGAGATAGTTTTGATTCTTCTGTTATGTATGGCGTAGGTTGAAGCCAGAACCGCAATGCTACAATGTAGTGAAATATATAAGCAGTAACACCCCACCCCTCTCGTCTCGTCTCGATCATGCCAGCAGTGAAGAGGTAAAGTGCGTGTTACAGTAAATAGTTAATAATGACAGTTAAACTCTAAAAATACTTAATTACTATTTATATGAGATCTTAATGGTTATAATTTTAAATGTAATTAATAGGTTAAACCCCAAAACATATTTAAAATGGGCATTTATGGTCGTGTGGAACGAATAAAGTGATTTTTAGTGCGTTCTTATGGGGGAAATTGTTTTGGTGTACGAGCATTTTGGGTTACGAGCTCGCTCTTGGAACGAATTAAACTCGTAAACCGAGGTATTACTGTATATGTTTAATTCTGGTGAGCAAAATCAAGCTATAATGATGTCATGGGTTTTAGATTAAATCTACATTTTAATACATTTATATTTTAGATAAATACTGAATGACAAATTATTAATCTTTCCAGAGAGTGAAGTTCATCTGGGGAACTCCAGCTCCACACAACAGCTGTCCATCACAAACTTTGGTGAGAAGAGCAACATCTGGGCAGATTCTTCAGTTGTTACTGATCACTAATGTGTTTTTCTCTCTCTGAATATCAGGTCGTGGGTCCATCAGGCTGGTGAGTTCTGGGGGAGACTGTGCAGGGAGGCTGGAGGTGTTTCACAGCGGCTCATGGGGGACAGTGTGTGATGACTCCTGGGATATTAAAGATGCCCATGTGGTGTGCAGACAGCTGCAGTGTGGAGTGGCCCTCAGTAACCAGCAGGTACCAGCCTGGTTTGGTCCTGGTTCTGGACCCATATGGCTGGATGAGGTGGAGTGTGAGGGGAATGAGACGTCCCTGTGGAACTGCTCTTCTCCAGGCTGGGGACAACATGACTGTCAACACAAGGAGGATGTAGGAGTCGTGTGCTCAGGTAAATGACAAACAATAATTTAAATAATAACAGTTAAATAACCTATCTATGATCATTTACATTTATGCATTTGGCAGACGCTTTTATCCAAAGTGACTTACATTGCATTCAAGGAACACATTGAATCAGTTTTTGCTTTCACTGGGATTGAACCCATGACCTTGTCGTTGTAAACACCAATGCTCTACTGATTGAGCTACAGGAAAGCTGTATTCCATATAATATTCCATATAATATGGAACTGAGAGTATGTTCTTGTTCAGAAAATATTTCAACCAATTCCGGTAACGGTTATTTCACATGCACTTTTCGATATGGATAGAATACTGTACTTAAATACAGAGTTTTCTCAAGTAGTTTCTCATCGGTTCTGCAACACAACATTACTGAATCTACATTTGAGCGCGACTAATGTAGTTCAGCTGCTATATTAATGACTTTAATGAGTTGGTCTGTTCTGAAAACATTCAGTTTAGAATGAACTTTGAGACTAAAATATGGTCATTCCCTGGATGCTCATAAAAAATAAATAAAAAAATTGCTACATAAACATATTGTGCATTTGGTCAGTATAGCATAAGTATTACATTATATCGCTTACAAAAAGACTGAAAAGTTCAATTTTTTTAAATTTCTTTTAATATATTTATTATTAAAATTTCTCATTCTTTGGAAATTGATTTGCATTTTGTATTTCAAAATATTTATACATTATAAAAAATTGAAAGAACTGTCAGTTGATCTAATCGTCAAATTCTTTCATACTTTCCATCCCAAATGAAGAGAATTGCATGAGAATTAAAATTGATTCTCATCCATTTCCATCTAGAGTTTAAAGAGATCAGGTTAACTGAAGGCTGTGAAGGGAATGTGGAGGTTTTCTACAATGGATCCTGGGGAAATGTGTGTTACAACAAGATGGACAGAGACACAGCGAGTCTGATCTGTCAAGAACTGAACTGTGGAAGATCTGGCAGTGAACCGAGTCAGTCAGAGGGAATGATGTCTCATAATTGGCTTGATTATTTTAAATGTCGCCGTCATGATTCCACTCTATGGCAGTGTCCATCTAAACCCTGGGGACAGAATGACTGTGATGATGAAGTGGCCAAAATCACCTGCTCCAGTAAGATGATATTTAGCTAATTTTAGATAGATCATTTTTATTTTTTTTATTCTTATAATTATTCAATAAAGTATTGAATGAAATTTTAACAATTTAACCTCAGAGGAACCAACTCATGAATCTCCTCAGAGTCGTCTGACATGCTCAACCTCAGCATCTCCTCACCAGAGACAGTGTTCAAGTAAGTTTATTATAAGAATACTGTATATTTTTGTTATTTACAGTCTCTTGAATTATTAATGTCGATGCATTTGAACAATGAATCCACATTCAGAATTTATCACAACTTACAATATTTATAAAATACATTGTAAATGAAGAGCTGAAGTTGGTCAGTGATGTTGTTGTGTGTGATTTAGAGCATCTTCCTCTCAGACTGAAAGGAGGGAAGGGCCGGTGCTCTGGGAGGCTGGAGGTGTATCATAACGCTGTGTGGGGTTCAGTCTGTGATGATCAGTGGGACATCAGAGATGCTCAGGTGGTCTGCAGGCAGCTGGGTTGTGGAGCAGCACTGAGGGCTGATGGGAATTCAGCATTTGGTGCTGGTGAAGGTGTTGTGTGGCTGAACAGAGTCGAGTGCAGAGGGAATGAGATTCACCTGTGGGACTGTCCTCTCTCCCTGAAGAACCACACTGACTGCTCCCACAAAGAGCACGCTGGACTCACCTGTGCAGGTCACAGACAAACACTTACAGATATTAGTCATTTTTACACAATTTTAGTGCTAATAATATTTGTGTATTTAATTGAAATATTAGCATTGGTATCAACGTTGTCTTTGTCTGTTTTGACAGATTTGTCAGTGTCCACTACTCCTGCTACAACAACATCAGCTTCTCGTTCAGTCACTCAGACAGTCACAACATCAGCGTCAGTCGCTCTTCCTCAAACTCCTCCAGCAGTGTCTCTCTCTGTGCTTGTGATTGTACTGGGAGTTGTGCTCTTCCTGCTCTTAGTGCCACTGCTTATACTGATTCAGCAGAACAGAGTGATGAGGAGAGGTAGGAGAGATCCAGAGACTGTCATATTGTGTCTTATTCAGTGTGTGATCAGTCATGTGTTGTGAACTGACAGCAGGTTTGTCTATCTACACTCACAGCTCTCTCTAAGAGGACACACAGGACCACGACTGACGCCGTTTATGAGGAGATTCATCACAGACACAATCACTTCACTCAGAGGGGTGAGACATGAACCATGAATCTTATTTAATACGATTAATTAATAAGAGAGTGTGTCAGATACTAGATGTTCATGTATTATTAGTTCTGTTAAACCTCCTGCTTCAAACCACAGAATTCCTCACATAAAACCACAGAGCTGCAGGTGCATGTTTGTGTGTGTGTGTGTGTGTTTCTTCCTGTATGTATTTTTAGTGGGTAATAAGGGGGATATTCATATGTTTGTATGTGTACAGTAGGTACAGGTGTGTGTGTGCGCAAGTGTTTGCCTCTTCCTGTGTGTATTTCTGGAAAGTAGTAATAGGTTCAAATGAGGACACATGTTTGTTTGCTAATAGGCCTAAAACATGTTATGAAGAAGTAAAATGTGTAAGTTATTATTATTTGTGTTGTTAGAAACACAACGCTTTGTGGCCCAAAGGAAAAGAGGATTAATTCTGTTTGTAATGATGACCATGTTTCTGTTCTGCTCTCCTTTAACAGCGAGTCTCATCTCTGAAGAACTGCATTCTGGGTATGAAGATGCTGATGAGCTTCTCTCAGGTTAGAGAGCTGAAATAAATCATTTGATTTACATACAGTATATACAAATATTAACACATTTTACCATTAATTTAAATGTGACCAATAATTCATCTGTTCAAAGTACTAAAAGTTTTTATCTCTTTAGAAAAAGAGTTCAAGACTGCATATTATGATGATGTCATTAACGGCAGTGGCCTGAAAGGTCAGTTACTGATCACATGACTCATTATTAGATTAAATCTGAATGGTCTCACGAACTGCAACAGTACATTTTGCATTTATTTAGTTTAAAACCCAAAATATACATGTTTTAATCAGAAGAGATGAAGGAAATCACACCAGGATACTATGATGATGTCATCACTGATGGACTGAAACCAGATCGTGTGATAGGTGCCGTTCTGCTATTCTGTTATAGGATAAGAAATATTGAAAATATGTTTATGTATGTATATGCATATACGTATATAATTTTCTTTTATTGGGTGCCTCATGTTGAATTTGTAGAAGACACACCTGAAAGCTATGATGATGTCATGTCGAGTGGACAGAACTCTAACAAAAATGGTGATTTTTTTTTATTGATATTGGTGTTTTTATTTAACATAATCCTTTTATACTGCTTTATTATGGATTAATCTCAATACATTGTAAGATATAATGCAATGTTTGTTCTGTCTGTATGTTCATGTGTAGTGGACCCATCAGAGCATTACGATGATGTCATCATTAATGGACAGATCGTTGAAGGTGTAACGGGTGAGAACAGATACAACTACATTTTATCAGCCAGACATTGAACATTTCTGCCATGAATGAATCATCATGATTTCATCAGGAGTAAATCTTAATAGTGTCAGACAGTCATGAGGAGAAAGAGATCCAGAACTTCAGTGACACAAACTGTGTTAGAAATTACAATGTGAGGTTTTTTTTCACATGTGAATCAGAGGAAGATCAGGAGGAGTATGATGATGTGAAGAACAGCAAAGAAAAAGAAGAGAGAAAC
This sequence comes from Rhodeus uyekii, assembly GCA_037043235.1. Taxonomy (NCBI): domain Eukaryota; kingdom Metazoa; phylum Chordata; class Actinopteri; order Cypriniformes; family Acheilognathidae; genus Rhodeus; species Rhodeus uyekii. The sequence continues at coordinate 1,524,582 of JAWRVZ010000033.1, forward strand.
CTGTTGGGTTGGTATTTTCATATATATGTTTTTATTTGTTTAAGTTGCTCATTTAAACTAAATTTTGATGTATTTGACAATGAAAACATGAATTTGTTTTTAAAAACAGACTGTGGTGATGTGTGGGAGGAGTCAAATAAAGAGGGAGGAGCCATGTGACTCACTGACCACACCCACTGCCTCTTCCTCTAATCATATTACAGTTACTGGAGACACTGGGAGTTTCTTAAACTGCTGTTAAAGATTTGTGTTTTTGCTATCTTATATTTCTGTATACAATTTTGTAGTATTTGTATTTTATATATAAATTGCAATTTTATATATCAGTTATTTTTATATACGAAAAATTCACTGAATAAACAAAATCCAATTCATTCATTAGTTTTTTTATCACTAAAAATGTTTAAAAGAGCAGTGAGAGGGAAAATTATGCATAACAAAATAGATTTTTCACTTCATAGACAAAGGATCACATTTTCCATAAATTTAGTCATAGTATTTAGTTCTTATGTACGATCAGCTTGAATGCACTAAAGTAGAGCATAATTTAATCTTTTAATAAGAAATATCACTGTATAATAAAGGTATGCAAATGTAAACACATTGCTTTAAACAACTTAAAACCGTTTTACATTTTTACGTCTGATGCTGAATCATTAAGTTGGCTTGAGAAAGCCAACTTAGTGATATTGTATCTAAACTTATTATTATTAAGTTGGCTTGAGAAAGCCAACTTAGTGATATTGTATCTAAACTTATTATTAAGTTGGCTTGAGAAAGCCAACTTAGTGATATTGTATCTAAACTTATTATTATTTTTATTATTATTTTTCTTCTTACCTAAAATTCTAAAAGAATCTCCTCCTACAGCTTTAAAGCTACAACCACTAAACTTTGCTCAGACTTCAGACCTGTTCTGACTTGAGTTGCTATATCGTTTCTAAGGGATCGGGGTTACGATGTTCGCCCCAGGGGCGAAAAAGCAGCCGAAAAATCCCATTGAAAAATCCCATTGATTTCAATTTGTAAAAAGATGAAACTCGCCACATTTGAAGAGGGTGACAGCCTCTGTAAGAACATACCACACAATGGGGTAAAAGTTGCACCCCTGGGGTGCTAGAGCTGCCCAAATTTGCCCCATAGAGATGAATGGGGAAGGCTGTCCCATGAAACACCATCTACTATGGCAAAATGCATAGGGATTTTGAATTGAACATATCTCTGCAGCACAGCGTCACAGAGACAAGGGGGAGGGCTCATTTTACTCAGGCGACCAATGAGTGTCTCAGGATCACAGTGAAGCTATTAAGCCACGCCCTAGCAACCATTTAGAGCACCTTAGCAACCCATCTCAAACTGGCAAACTGCCAATCACCAATGTTTTCAACACTTCCTAGCCACGCCCTAGCAACCATTATCGAGCACCTTAGCAACCAAATGCAAAGCGAGATATCTTCAGTTCTGAATGTCGTAGAGGCGTTGTGGTTGGTTCATATCGTTCATACTGTCAAGCAGCCTTTGAAGTGACATCAATGGCAGAGGCTTAGCCACTCCTTAGCAACCAAACAAAGTACCCTAGCAACCGTTTAGCCAGACCTATATCTCTGCATCAGAAAGTCGTAGAGACATGGGGGTTGGGTCTATTGGCGCCATTCACTGACCAACTGAATCATCAGTAATCTCCAAATAAATCTTGTTAGCGACATGTTTTAAAGTTTAAACTCTCAAAACTTTTTAAGCTTGAAGCTTTTACAACTAATTTAAACTTTCAGGCTGGGCTTTCTCAAGCCAACTGAAGTTTATAAAATAAACTTCCTCTATCTAGTTATTAAGTTGGCTTGAGAAAGCCAACTTAGTGATATTGTATCTAAACTTATTAAGTTGGCTTGAGAAAGCCAACTTAGTGATATTGTATCTAAACTTATTATTATTATTAAGTTGGCTTGAGAAAGCCAACTTAGTGATATTGTATCTAAACTTATTATTATTATTATTATTATTATTAAGTTGGCTTGAGAAAGCCAACTTAGTGATATTGTATCTAAACTTATTATTATTATTATTATTAAGTTGGCTTGAGAAAGCCAACTTAGTGATATTGTATCTAAACTTATTATTATTATTATTAAGTTGGCTTGAGAAAGCCAACTTAGTGATATTGTATCTAAACTTATTATTATTATTATTATTATTATTATTATTATTATTATTATTCTTCTTACCTAAAATTCTCAATGCATCTCCTCCTAGAGCTTTAAAGCTACAACCACTAAACTCTGCTCAGACTTCAGACCTGTTCTGACTTGAGTTGCTATCCCTTTTCAGACTGATCAGACTTATGATTTTTGATAAAACTGAAGATTAAAGTCATAAAATCTCCATAGACTTTCACTAATGAAGTGAAAACTGAATTTTAGATAGAGCGTCCACTCCATCTGTTGGTAACATCACAACATTACACCTGATATATAATACATTTCAATACAGTATGTGTGAACATGTCCATTCCAATGGGCATGCATTTTATTTTTTTAAATCCTGAAAAAAAACTTGCAGGTCTACAATCGATTTTTTACTTTAATTAGTAAGTTAAATCTCTCTATTTTACATTCATAATATCACAAAATTACACCCCTGTCAGTGAGAGCACTGAAGTTTGAACGAATCAGAGCGCTGCAATTCAAAGCCTCAAAGCTTTTCAAAGACGCCATTTCTGCTGGAGAGAGAGATCATAATCTCCTAAAATAGATTTATGTGAGAGAGTTTATGATCAAACGGAAATTGTTTCCGATTATCAAGTAACCGCTGCAGCGTGTTTCCTTGAAGATTTATGCACTTATATGGCCAAATTCTGACTCTCATTCGTCTTTACTCGGCAAAGGAGTACATTACTATGGGGAAGGTAGGTGAAGTTTAAACGCGCGTCCTCCTGGACTCGCGCCAAAGCATAACCGTCTAAGCACCTACGTTTATTTATAGCGCTCATTTATGTACTTTATTGCCGAATTCTGACTCTCGCTCGTGAGTCAATATACATTGGAAAAGGCTTCCCTGAGCAGCGCGCGCGCTGACTCTCTTCAAATGCAGCGTCTAACAGTCAAAGTTATTTATAACTAATTCTTGAGTATATAGTTACATTGTGTTAATTCTTTTATCTGCTTTTAACTAAAGTCTGACTCCTGTTCTCGAGTTCAAACGCGCTTCCTGAGCAGATTCGCTGATAGATCGATGTTTTGTGAACACTTAAACAGTAAATGAAATAAGATTTTTAAAGGATGCAAAAAACATGGCAGATCGATTCAAACTGTAAACTGCTTGAGATTAAAAAAAACTGCATTACTCTGCTGCATTACATGAGCAGGAATTATTTAAAAAATACTAATATTTAAGTTATTTTGTTTCCCATGGAGGAAGGCTTTATACAAATATTACATTGCGTTGATTCCTTTATCTGCTATAATTGCCGTGTTGAACTGAAGTCTGACATGGCAGATCGAGTCAATCTGAAAACTGCTTGAGATTAGAAAAAACTGCATTACTCTCCTCATTGTACTTTAGCAGGAATTATTTTAAAAATACTAATATTTAAGTTTGTTTCCCATGAAGGAAGGATTTACATATACATCTAAAAAGTATGTATTAGAGGCTCCATATACGCGCGTCCTCCCGCATTCGCGCGTCCACGCCTAAGCGCCTACGTTTATTTATAGCGCCTAAATCTATTCACACACATACATGCATATCTATCTACATTTATATTGTAAATATAAAGGGCTCCATATACATTCAGTGTAACTGCTGTCTGTTTTGAAAGTGGTAAGACTACATAAATAATGCTTAATTACATCTTTAAAATAGAAATAAAACAAAGTATTATTCACAGTATCACAGTACCATTTATTTATATATATATATATATATATATATATATATATATACACATACACACACATCTATTTCGTATATATAAAAGGCTACATATAGTGTAACTGTGGTGTAACTGCAGTCTCTTTTGAAAGTGATTAGCCTATATTAATAATGCTTAATTACAGCTTTAAAATAGAAATAAAACAAAGTATTATTCACAGTATCATATATATATATATATATATATATATATATATACACACACACACACCTCTATACATATTATATATATATATATATATATACACATACACATCTATTTAGTATATATAAAAGGCTACATATACATGCAGTGTAACTGCAGTCTCTTTTGAAAGTGATTAGCCTATACTAATAATGCTTAATTACAGCTTTAAAATAGAAATTAAACAAAGTATTTTTTGCATTAGTGAAAACTGACCGTTAAAAGCCAAGGATGTAATTAAACCGTAAACATTTTTATAAACTAATTACAATTTTCCAACACTTTGAGGATCAAAAAGCATAATTATAACTTATTTTTAAGTTTAAACTCTCAAAACTTTTCAAGCTAATTAACGATAAATCTTGCTAACAATATGCTAATTCAGCAAATTCTTGCCAGCAACATGCTTATTTATGTTAAATGTTGCTAATGACTTCGGAATTCATACTAAATCTTGCTAGCAACAAGATAATTAACATTAAATCTTGCTAGCAAAATTGATCATCAATTGATTAAAGATTAAATTATGATCAAAGAACATAACGACACCTTAGTAACTGCCTAGAAACAACGCAAGGCAATAACTAACAAGAGTATATATGCTCAAGATCTAATTCTTTCCATCTATCCATCTGTAAACTTTCAAAACTTTTTAAGCTTTTACAAATAAATTTAACTTTCAGGCTAGGCTTTCTCAAGCCAACTGAAGTTTATATCATAAACTTCCTCTATCTAGTTATTATTATTATTCTTCTTACCTAAAATTCTCAATGCATCTCCTCCTAGAGCTTTAAAGCTACAACCACTAAACTCTGCTCAGACTTCAGACCTGTTCTGACTTGAGTTGCTATCCCTTTTCAGACTGATCAGACTTATGATTTTTGATAAAACTGAAGATTAAAGTCATAAAATCTCCATAGACTTTCACTAATGAAGTGAAAACTGAATTTTAGATAGAGCGTCCACTCCATCTGTTGGTAACATCACAACATTACACCTGATATATAATACATTTCAATACAGTATGTGTGAACATGTCCATTCCAATGGGCATGCATTTTATTTTTTTAAATCCTGAAAAAAAACTTGCAGGTCTACAATCGATTTTTTACTTTAATTAGTAAGTTAAATCTCTCTATTTTACATTCATAATATCACAAAATTACACCCCTGTCAGTGAGAGCACTGAAGTTTGAACGAATCAGAGCGCTGCAATTCAAAGCCTCAAAGCTTTTCAAAGACGCCATTACTGCTGGAGAGAGAGATCATAATCTCCTAAAATAGATTTATGTGAGAGAGTTTATGATCAAACGGAAATTGTTTCCGATTATCAAGTAACCGCTGCAGCGTGTTTCCTTGAAGATTTATGCACTTATATGGCCAAATTCTGACTCTCATTCGTCTTTACTCGGCAAAGGAGTACATTACTATGGGGAAGGTAGGTGAAGTTTAAACGCGCGTCCTCCTGGACTCGCGCCAAAGCATAACCGTCTAAGCACCTACGTTTATTTATAGCGCTCATTTATGTACTTTATTGCCGAATTCTGACTCTCGCTCGTGAGTCAATATACATTGGAAAAGGCTTCCCTGAGCAGCGCGCGCGCTGACTCTCTTCAAATGCAGCGTCTAACAGTCAAAGTTATTTATAACTAATTCTTGAGTATATAGTTACATTGTGTTAATTCTTTTATCTGCTTTTAACTAAAGTCTGACTCCTGTTCTCGAGTTCAAACACGCTTCCTGAGCAGATTCGCTGATAGATCGATGTTTTGTGAACACTTAAACAGTAAATGAAATAAGATTTTTAAAGGATGCAAAAAACATGGCAGATCGATTCAAACTGTAAACTGCTTGAGATTAAAAAAAACTGCATTACTCTGCTGCATTACATGAGCAGGAAATTATTTAAAAAATACTAATATTTAAGTTATTTTGTTTCCCATGGAGGAAGGCTTTATACAAATATTACATTGCGTTGATTCCTTTATCTGCTATAATTGCCGTGTTGAACTGAAGTCTGACATGGCAGATCGAGTCAATCTGAAAACTGCTTGAGATTAGAAAAAACTGCATTACTCTCCTCATTGTACTTTAGCAGCAGTGGCGTAGCCACGGGGGGGCCTGGGTGGGCCTGGGCCCCCTCATTTACATGTGCGGCCCCCTCAGATTTTCAATTGTTTAAAATCGCGACTGTGAAAACTAAATTGAAAACATTTACAGTTGCACAAGACGATCGCAACGCACCCCCACAGTCAACAATAGCGCGCTGCGTGTTTCACTATAACCAGTCTGGCTGAATGGTTAAGTCGATGGACTAACAATCCAATGCTGTTTTCATGCGCAGGTTCGAATCCAGCTGATTACGTTATGCTCAGGCCCCCTCATTTTAAGCTGGGCCCCCTCAAAAATAAAATTCTTTTAGTATATATAAAAGGCTACATATAGTGTAACTGTGGTGTAACTGCAGTCTCTTTTGAAAGTGATTAGCCTATATTAATAATGCTTAATTACAGCTTTAAAATAGAAATAAAACAAAGTATTATTCACAGTATCATATATATATATATATATATATATATATATATATATATATATATACACACACACACACACCTCTATACATATATATATATATATATATATATATATATATATATACATACACATCTATTTAGTATATATAAAAGGCTACATATACATGCAGTGTAACTGCAGTCTCTTTTGAAAGTGATTAGCCTATACTAATAATGCTTAATTACAGCTTTAAAATAGAAATTAAACAAAGTATTTTTCGCATTAGTGAAAACTGACCGTTAAAAGCCAAGGATGTAATTAAACCGTAAACATTTTTTTAAACTAATTACAATTTTCCAACACTTTGGGGATCAAAAAGCATAATTATAACTTTTTTTTAAGTTTAAACTCTCAAAACTTTTTAAGCTAATTAACGATAAATCTTGCTAACAATATGCTAATTCAGCAAATTCTTGCCAGCAACATGCTTATTTATGTTAAATGTTGCTAATGACTTCAGAATTCATACTAAATCTTGCTAGCAACAAGATAATTAACATTAAATATTGCTAGCAAAATTGATCATCAATTGATTAAAGATTAAATTATGATCAAAGAACATAACGACACCTTAGTAACTGCCTAGAAACAACGCAAGGCAATAACTAACAAGAGTATATATGCTCAAGATCTAATTCTTTCCATCTATCCATCTGTAAACTTTCAAAACTTTTTAAGCTTTTACAAATAAATTTAACTTTCAGGCTAGGCTTTCTCAAGCCAACTGAAGTTTATATCATAAACTTCCTCTATCTAGTTATTATTATTATTATTCTTACCTAAAATTCTCAATGCATCTCCTCCTAGAGCTTTAAAGCTACAACCACTAAACTCTGCTCAGACTTCAGACCTGTTCTGACTTGAGTTGCTATCCCTTTTCAGACTGATCAGACTTATGATTTTTGATAAAACTGAAGATTAAAGTCATAAAATCTCCATAGACTTTCACTAATGAAGTGAAAACTGAATTTTAGATAGAGCGTCCACTCCATCTGTTGGTAACATCACAACATTACACCTGATATATAATACATTTCAATACAGTATGTGTGAACATGTCCATTCCAATGGGCATGCATTTTATTTTTTTAAATCCTGAAAAAAAAACTTGCAGGTCTACAATCGATTTTTTACTTTAATTAGTAAGTTAAATCTCTCTATTTTACATTCATAATATCACAAAATTACACCCCTGTCAGTGAGAGCACTGAAGTTTGAACGAATCAGAGCGCTGCAATTCAAAGCCTCAAAGCTTTTCAAAGACGCCATTACTGCTGGAGAGAGAGATCATAATCTCCTAAAATAGATTTATGTGAGAGAGTTTATGATCAAACGGAAATTGTTTCCGATTATCAAGTAACCGCTGCAGCGTGTTTCCTTGAAGATTTATGCACTTATATGGCCAAATTCTGACTCTCATTCGTCTTTACTCGGCAAAGGATTTTCGCTGTTGAGCACTATGATACTATAGGAAAGGTAAGTGAAGTTTAAACGCGCGTCCTCCTGGACTCGCGCCAAAGCATAACCGTCTAATCGCCTAAGTTTATTTATAGCGCTCATTTATGTACTTTATTGCCGAATTCTGACTCTCGCTCGTGTTTGCACGGGGAAGACACATGTAAACGGCTTCCCTGAGCAGAGCGCGCTGACTCTCTTCAAATGCAGCGTCTAACAGTCAAAGTTATTTATAACTAATTCTCGAGTATATAGTTACATTGTGTTAATTCTTTTATCTGCTTTTAACTAAAGTCTGACTCCTGTTCTCGAGTTCAAACGCGTTTCCTGAGCAGATTCGCTGATAGATCGATGTTTTGTGAACACTTAAACAATAAATGAAATAAGGTATTTAAAAGGATGCAAAAACGATGGCAGATCGCTTCAAACTGTAAACTGCTTGAGTTCAAAAAAACTGCATTACTCTGCTGCATTACATGAGCAGGAATTATTTTAAAAATACTAATATTTAAGTTATTTTGTTTCCCATGGAGGAAGGCTTTATACAAATATTACATTGCGTTGATTCATTTATCTGCTATAATTGCCGTGTTGAACTGAAGTCTGACATGGCAGATCAATTCAATCTGAAAACTGCTTGAGATTAGAAAAAACAGCATTACTCTCCTCATTGTACTTTAGCAGGAATTATTTAAGAAATACTAATATTTAAGTTATTTTATTTCACATGAAGAAAGGCTTTATACACACACACACACATACATATATATATATATATACATATACATATATATATATATATATATACACACACATACATATCTATCTATACACACATTTATATAGTAAATAAATGTATAAAGGGCTCCATATATATGCAGTGTAACTGCAGTCTGTTTAGAAAGTGGTAAGACTATATTAATAATGCTTAATTACATCTTTAAAATAGAAATAAAACAAAGTATTCACATTAGTGAAAACTGACCGTTAAAAGCCAAGGTTGTAATTAAACCGTAAACATTTTTATAAACTAATTGCAATTTTCAACACTTTGGGGATCAAAAAGCATTGTTATTTATTTTTTGGTATTTCGTTACAACACCGATGATCCCTCATGATGAAAAAACTCCATGTATGTTCCCTAGATACCATTTTGTGCACTAACCAAGTATTGCAACACTTCTGTAATCAATTAATTATTTACTCATGTTTATTACCAATGTAAATGTTGTTTATTTTAGATTAATATTTAATATTCATTATTATTCTTTTATATTTCAGACCACTCACTGTTCAGCTGAATCATCAATAACCTCCAGTCTCTGCGTCAACTGACTCTTGTGTTCTTTAAAACATTAAATCTCACTAGTGACTTGTTAAATAACATTCATTCTCGTCAGTGACATGTTAACTCATGTTAAGGCCCCGTCCACACGGAGACGCGGATCACTGCATCCGCACACATTTCTTATCGGATTGGCGTTCCGTCCACACTGATCCGGCGATTTGGGAGACTGAATCCGCTCTCTTTTGATACCGGGTCCTAAAGTGGATAGATCTGAATCCGACACCCTTGCGGACTCGTGTGGACGGCCAATCCGTATATTTTTTTGTTTACCGATGATGTCATCACATCACGTGTCGGCTGCGTCACAGTAACAGCAACAGTGTTGCCAGATTGTACTGAAGATTCCAGCGCAGCTACAGCTTAAAACCCTCCAATTTAAAAAAAATACCAGCCCAAAGTGCGTACTCTTATAAATAATGAAAAATATTGAGCGATTTTATGCATCAAAAACCATCCCAAATTTGATCAACCAGCCCAATGCATTTTTTCCCGATCGGACGTGACAAAAAGGTAACTAGCAATCTGGCAACACTGAACAGCAACAACAATGCGCATGCTCAAGGTCGTCTTCTCTGTGTATAGTGTATTATCTGTGGCAGAATTACAGCGCCCCATACTGGTCTGGCATATAAACTACACCGGATTCAGTCGGTTTCAGTGGTATCGTGTGGACGCTGATATTTTTTTTTGAACGAGGAAAAAAAAGATCGGATAGGGAACGCGCCGGCATCGTGTGGACGTGGCCTAAATCTCACAAGCGACCTACGAATTAACAAATCTCACTAGCGACATGTTAGTTCACAATAAATGTCAATAGCGTCTTGTTAATTAACGTTAAATCTTGCTAGCAACATGCTAGATCACGCAAATTCTCACTAGTGACATGCTAGATCATGCTAAATCTTGATAGCAACTTGTTAATTAACAATAAATCTTGCTACCAATATGCTAATTCAGCTAATTCTTGCCAGCAACATGCTTATTTATGTTAAATGTTGCTAATGACTTCGGAATTCATACTAAATCTTGCTATCAACAAGATAATTAACATTAAATCTTGCTAGCAAAATTGATCATTAATTGATTAAAGATTAAATTATGATCAAAGAACATAACGACACCTTAGTAACTGCCTAGAAACAACGCAAAGCAATAACTAACAAGTGTATATATGCTCAAGATCTAATTCTTTCCATCTATCTATCTGTAAACTTAAACAACTTGTTAAGCTTTTACAAATAAATTTAACTTTCACAATAGGCTTTCTCAAGCCAACTGAAGTTTATATCATAAACTTCCTCTATCTAGTTAAGTTGGCTTGAGAAAGCCAACTTAGTGATATTGTATCTAAACTTATTATTATTATTATTATTAAGTTGGCTTGAGAAAGCCAACTTAGTGATATTGTATCTAAACTTATTAAGTTGGCTTGAGAAAGCCAACTTAGTGATATTGTATCTAAACTTATTATTATTATTATTAAGTTGGCTTGAGAAAGCCAACTTAGTGATATTGTATCTAAACTTATTAAGTTGGCTTGAGAAAGCCAACTTAGTGATATTGTATCTAAACTTATTATTATTATTATTCTTCTTACCTAAAATTCTCAATGCATCTCCTCCTAGAGCTTTAAAGCTACAACCACTAAACTCTGCTCAGACTTCAGACCTGTTCTGACTTGAGTTGCTATCCCTTTTCAGACTGATCAGACTTATGATTTTTGATAAAACTGAAGATTAAAGTCATAAAATCTCCATAGACTTTCACTAATGAAGTGAAAACTGAATTTTAGATAGAGCGTCCACTCCATCTGTTGGTAACATCACAACATTACACCTGATATATAATACATTTCAATACAGTATGTGTGAACATGTCCATTCCAATGGGCATGCATTTTATTTTTTTAAATCCTGAAAAAAAACTTGCAGGTCTACAATCGATTTTTTACTTTAATTAGTAAGTTAAATCTCTCTATTTTACATTCATAATATCACAAAATTACACCCCTGTCAGTGAGAGCACTGAAGTTTGAACGAATCAGAGCGCTGCAATTCAAAGCCTCAAAGCTTTTCAAAGCCGCCATTACTGCTGGAGAGAGAGATCATAATCTCCTAAAATAGATTTATGTGAGAGAGTTTATGATCAAACGGAAATTGTTTCCGATTATCAAGTAACCGCTGCAGCGTGTTTCCTTGAAGATTTATGCACTTATATGGCCAAATTCTGACTCTCATTCGTCTTTACTCGGCAACGGAGTACATTACTATGGGGAAGGTAAGTGAAGTTTAAACGCGCGTCCTCCTGGACTCGCGCCAACGCATAACCGTCTAAGCACCTACGTTTATTTATAGCGCTCATTTATGTACTTTATTGCCGAATTCTGACTCTCGCTCGTGTGTTCACGGGGAAGACACATGTAAAAAGGCTTCCCTGAGCAGCGCGCGCTGACTCTCTTCAAATGCAGCGTCTAACAGTCAAAGTTATTTATAACTAATTCTTGAGTATATAGTTACATTGTGTTAATTCTTTTATCTGCTTTTAACTAAAGTCTGACTCCTGTTCTCGAGTTCAAACGCGCTTCCTGAGCAGATTCGCTGATAGATCGATGTTTTGTGAACACTTAAACAATAAATGAAATAAGATTTTTAAAGGATGCAAAAAACATGGCAGATCGATTCAAACTGTAAACTGCTTGAGATTAAAAAAAACTGCATTACTCTGCTGCATTACATGAGCAGGAATTATTTAAAAAATACTAATATTTAAGTTATTTTGTTTCCCATGGAGGAAGGCTTTATACAAATATTACATTGCGTTGATTCCTTTATCTGCTATAATTGCCGTGTTGAACTGAAGATCGAGTCAATCTGAAAACTGCTTGAGATTAGAAAAAACTGCATTACTCTCCTCATTGTACTTTAGCAGGAATTATTTTAAAAATACTAATATTTAAGTTTGTTTCCCATGAAGGAAGGATTTACATATACATCTAAAAAGTATGTATTAGAGGCTCCATATACGCGCGTCCTCCCGCATTCGCGCGTCCACGCCTAAGCGCCTACGTTTATTTATAGCGCCTAAATCTATTCACACACATACATGCATATCTATCTACATTTATATTGTAAATATAAAGGGCTCCATATACATTCAGTGTAACTGCTGTCTGTTTTGAAAGTGGTAAGACTACATAAATAATGCTTAATTACATCTTTAAAATAGAAATAAAACAAAGTATTATTCACAGTATCACAGTACCATTTATTTATATATATATATATATATATATACACACATACACACACATCTATTTCGTATATATAAAAGGCTACATATAGTGTAACTGTGGTGTAACTGCAGTCTCTTTTGAAAGTGATTAGCCTATATTAATAATGCTTAATTACAGCTTTAAAATAGAAATAAAACAAAGTATTATTCACAGTATCATATATATATATATATATATATACACACACACACACACCTCTATACATATTATATATATATATATATATATACACATACACATCTATTTAGTATATATAAAAGGCTACATATACATGCAGTGTAACTGCAGTCTCTTTTGAAAGTGATTAGCCTATACTAATAATGCTTAATTACAGCTTTAAAATAGAAATTAAACAAAGTATTTTTTGCATTAGTGAAAACTGACCGTTAAAAGCCAAGGATGTAATTAAACCGTAAACATTTTTTATAAACTAATTACAATTTTCCAACACTTTGAGGATCAAAAAGCATAATTATAACTTATTTTTAAGTTTAAACTCTCAAAACTTTTCAAGCTAATTAACGATAAATCTTGCTAACAATATGCTAATTCAGCAAATTCTTGCCAGCAACATGCTTATTTATGTTAAATGTTGCTAATGACTTCGGAATTCATACTAAATCTTGCTAGCAACAAGATAATTAACATTAAATCTTGCTAGCAAAATTGATCATCAATTGATTAAAGATTAAATTATGATCAAAGAACATAACGACACCTTAGTAACTGCCTAGAAACAACGCAAGGCAATAACTAACAAGAGTATATATGCTCAAGATCTAATTCTTTCCATCTATCCATCTGTAAACTTTCAAAACTTTTTAAGCTTTTACAAATAAATTTAACTTTCAGGCTAGGCTTTCTCAAGCCAACTGAAGTTTATATCATAAACTTCCTCTATCTAGTTATTATTATTATTCTTCTTACCTAAAATTCTCAATGCATCTCCTCCTAGAGCTTTAAAGCTACAACCACTAAACTCTGCTCAGACTTCAGACCTGTTCTGACTTGAGTTGCTATCCCTTTTCAGACTGATCAGACTTATGATTTTTGATAAAACTGAAGATTAAAGTCATAAAATCTCCATAGACTTTCACTAATGAAGTGAAAACTGAATTTTAGATAGAGCGTCCACTCCATCTGTTGGTAACATCACAACATTACACCTGATATATAATACATTTCAATACAGTATGTGTGAACATGTCCATTCCAATGGGCATGCATTTTATTTTTTTAAATCCTGAAAAAAAACTTGCAGGTCTACAATCGATTTTTTACTTTAATTAGTAAGTTAAATCTCTCTATTTTACATTCATAATATCACAAAATTACACCCCTGTCAGTGAGAGCACTGAAGTTTGAACGAATCAGAGCGCTGCAATTCAAAGCCTCAAAGCTTTTCAAAGCCGCCATTACTGCTGGAGAGAGAGATCATAATCTCCTAAAATAGATTTATGTGAGAGAGTTTATGATCAAACGGAAATTGTTTCCGATTATCAAGTAACCGCTGCAGCGTGTTTCCTTGAAGATTTATGCACTTATATGGCCAAATTCTGACTCTCATTCGTCTTTACTCGGCAACGGAGTACATTACTATGGGGAAGGTAAGTGAAGTTTAAACGCGCGTCCTCCTGGACTCGCGCCAACGCATAACCGTCTAAGCACCTACGTTTATTTATAGCGCTCATTTATGTACTTTATTGCCGAATTCTGACTCTCGCTCGTGTGTTCACGGGGAAGACACATGTAAAAAGGCTTCCCTGAGCAGCGCGCGCTGACTCTCTTCAAATGCAGCGTCTAACAGTCAAAGTTATTTATAACTAATTCTTGAGTATATAGTTACATTGTGTTAATTCTTTTATCTGCTTTTAACTAAAGTCTGACTCCTGTTCTCGAGTTCAAACGCGCTTCCTGAGCAGATTCGCTGATAGATCGATGTTTTGTGAACACTTAAACAATAAATGAAATAAGATTTTTAAAGGATGCAAAAAACATGGCAGATCGATTCAAACTGTAAACTGCTTGAGATTAAAAAAAACTGCATTACTCTGCTGCATTACATGAGCAGGAATTATTTAAAAAATACTAATATTTAAGTTATTTTGTTTCCCATGGAGGAAGGCTTTATACAAATATTACATTGCGTTGATTCCTTTATCTGCTATAATTGCCGTGTTGAACTGAAGATCGAGTCAATCTGAAAACTGCTTGAGATTAGAAAAAACTGCATTACTCTCCTCATTGTACTTTAGCAGGAATTATTTTAAAAATACTAATATTTAAGTTTGTTTCCCATGAAGGAAGGATTTACATATACATCTAAAAAGTATGTATTAGAGGCTCCATATACGCGCGTCCTCCCGCATTCGCGCGTCCACGCCTAAGCGCCTACGTTTATTTATAGCGCCTAAATCTATTCACACACATACATGCATATCTATCTACATTTATATTGTAAATATAAAGGGCTCCATATACATTCAGTGTAACTGCTGTCTGTTTTGAAAGTGGTAAGACTACATAAATAATGCTTAATTACATCTTTAAAATAGAAATAAAACAAAGTATTATTCACAGTATCACAGTACCATTTATTTATATATATATATATATATATACACACATACACACACATCTATTTCGTATATATAAAAGGCTACATATAGTGTAACTGTGGTGTAACTGCAGTCTCTTTTGAAAGTGATTAGCCTATATTAATAATGCTTAATTACAGCTTTAAAATAGAAATAAAACAAAGTATTATTCACAGTATCATATATATATATATATATATATATACACACACACACACACCTCTATACATATTATATATATATATATATATATACACATACACATCTATTTAGTATATATAAAAGGCTACATATACATGCAGTGTAACTGCAGTCTCTTTTGAAAGTGATTAGCCTATACTAATAATGCTTAATTACAGCTTTAAAATAGAAATTAAACAAAGTATTTTTTGCATTAGTGAAAACTGACCGTTAAAAGCCAAGGATGTAATTAAACCGTAAACATTTTTTATAAACTAATTACAATTTTCCAACACTTTGAGGATCAAAAAGCATAATTATAACTTATTTTTAAGTTTAAACTCTCAAAACTTTTCAAGCTAATTAACGATAAATCTTGCTAACAATATGCTAATTCAGCAAATTCTTGCCAGCAACATGCTTATTTATGTTAAATGTTGCTAATGACTTCGGAATTCATACTAAATCTTGCTAGCAACAAGATAATTAACATTAAATCTTGCTAGCAAAATTGATCATCAATTGATTAAAGATTAAATTATGATCAAAGAACATAACGACACCTTAGTAACTGCCTAGAAACAACGCAAGGCAATAACTAACAAGAGTATATATGCTCAAGATCTAATTCTTTCCATCTATCCATCTGTAAACTTTCAAAACTTTTTAAGCTTTTACAAATAAATTTAACTTTCAGGCTAGGCTTTCTCAAGCCAACTGAAGTTTATATCATAAACTTCCTCTATCTAGTTATTATTATTATTCTTCTTACCTAAAATTCTCAATGCATCTCCTCCTAGAGCTTTAAAGCTACAACCACTAAACTCTGCTCAGACTTCAGACCTGTTCTGACTTGAGTTGCTATCCCTTTTCAGACTGATCAGACTTATGATTTTTGATAAAACTGAAGATTAAAGTCATAAAATCTCCATAGACTTTCACTAATGAAGTGAAAACTGAATTTTAGATAGAGCGTCCACTCCATCTGTTGGTAACATCACAACATTACACCTGATATATAATACATTTCAATACAGTATGTGTGAACATGTCCATTCCAATGGGCATGCATTTTATTTTTTTAAATCCTGAAAAAAAACTTGCAGGTCTACAATCGATTTTTTACTTTAATTAGTAAGTTAAATCTCTCTATTTTACATTCATAATATCACAAAATTACACCCCTGTCAGTGAGAGCACTGAAGTTTGAACGAATCAGAACGCTGCAATTCAAAGCCTCAAAGCTTTTCAAAGACGCCATTACTGCTGGAGAGAGAGATCATAATCTCCTAAAATAGATTTATGTGAGAGAGTTTATGATCAAACGGAAATTGTTTCCGATTATCAAGTAACCGCTGCAGCGTGTTTCCTTGAAGATTTATGCACTTATATGGCCAAATTCTGACTCTCATTCGTCTTTACTCGGCAACGGAGTACATTACTATGGGGAAGGTAAGTGAAGTTTAAACGCGCGTCCTCCTGGACTCGCGCCAACGCATAACCGTCTAAGCACCTACGTTTATTTATAGCGCTCATTTATGTACTTTATTGCCGAATTCTGACTCTCGCTCGTGTTTGCACGGGGAAGACACATGTAAATGGCTTCCCTGAGCAGCGCGCGCGCTGACTCTCTTCAAATGCAGCGTCTAACAGTCAAAGTTATTTATAACTAATTCTTGAGTATATAGTTACATTGTGTTAATTCTTTTATCTGCTTTTAACTAAAGTCTGACTCCTGTTCTCGAGTTCAAACGCGCTTCCTGAGCAGATTCGCTGATAGATCGATGTTTTGTGAACACTTAAACAATAAATGAAATAAGATTTTTAAAGGATGCAAAAACATGGCAGATCGATTCAAACTGTAAACTGCTTGAGATTAAAAAAAAACTGCATTACTCTGCTGCATTACATGAGCAGGAATTATTTAAAAAATACTAATATTTAAGTTATTTTGTTTCCCATGGAGGAAGGCTTTATACAAATATTACATTGCGTTGATTCCTTTATCTGCTATAATTGCCGTGTTGAACTGAAGTCTGACATGGCAGATCGAGTCAATCTGAAAACTGCTTGAGATTAGAAAAAACTGCATTACTCTCCTCATTGTACTTTAGCAGCAGTGGCGTAGCCACGGGGGGGCCTGGGTGGGCCTGGGCCCCCTCATTTACATGTGCGGCCCCCTCAGATTTTCAATTGTTTAAAATCGCGACTGTGAAAACTAAATTGAAAACATTTACAGCTGCACAAGACGATCGCAACGCACCCCCACAGTCAACAATAGCGCGCTGCGTGTTACACTATAACCAGTCTGGCTGAATGGTTAAGGCGATGGACTAACAATCCAATGCGGTTTTCATGCGCAGGTTCGAATCCAGCCGATTACGTTATGCTCAGGCCCCCTCATTTTAAGCTGGGCCCCCTCAAAAATAAAATTCTTTTAGTATATATAAAAGGCTACATATAGTGTAACTGTGGTGTAACTGCAGTCTCTTTTGAAAGTGATTAGCCTATATTAATAATGCTTAATTACAGCTTTAAAATAGAAATAAAACAAAGTATTATTCACAGTATCATATATATATATATATATATATATATATATACACACACACACACACCTCTATACATATTATATATATATATATATATATATATATATATATATATACATACACATCTATTTAGTATATATAAAAGGCTACATATACATGCAGTGTAACTGCAGTCTCTTTTGAAAGTGATTAGCCTATACTAATAATGCTTAATTACAGCTTTAAAATAGAAATTAAACAAAGTATTTTTCGCATTAGTGAAAACTGACCGTTAAAAGCCAAGGATGTAATTAAACCGTAAACATTTTTTTAAACTAATTACAATTTTCCAACACTTTGGGGATCAAAAAGCATAATTATAACTTTTTTTTAAGTTTAAACTCTCAAAACTTTTTAAGGTAATTAACGATAAATCTTGCTAACAATATGCTAATTCGGCAAATTCTTGCCAGCAACATGCTTATTTATGTTAAATGTTGCTAATGACTTCAGAATTCATACTAAATCTTGCTAGCAACAAGATAATTAACATTAAATATTGCTAGCAAAATTGATCATCAATTGATTAAAGATTAAATTATGATCAAAGAACATAACGACACCTTAGTAACTGCCTAGAAACAACGCAAGGCAATAACTAACAAGAGTATATATGCTCAAGATCTAATTCTTTCCATCTATCCATCTGTAAACTTTCAAAACTTTTTAAGCTTTTACAAATAAATTTAACTTTCAGGCTAGGCTTTCTCAAGCCAACTGAAGTTTATATCATAAACTTCCTCTATCTAGTTATTATTATTCTTCTTACCTAAAATTCTCAATGCATCTCCTCCTAGAGCTTTAAAGCTACAACCACTAAACTCTGCTCAGACTTCAGACCTGTTCTGACTTGAGTTGCTATCCCTTTTCAGACTGATCAGACTTATGATTTTTGATAAAACTGAAGATTAAAGTCATAAAATCTCCATAGACTTTCACTAATGAAGTGAAAACTGAATTTTAGATAGAGCGTCCACTCCATCTGTTGGTAACATCACAACATTACACCTGATATATAATACATTTCAATACAGTATGTGTGAACATGTCCATTCCTATGGGCATGCATTTTATTTTTTTAAATCCTGAAAAACTTGCAGGTCTACAATCGATTTTTTACTTTAATTAGTAAGTTAAATCTCTCTATTTTACATACATAATATCACAAAATTGCACCCCTGTCAGTGAGAGCACTGAAGATTGAACGAATCAGAGCGCTGCAATTCAAAGCCTCAAAGCTTTTCAAAGACGCCATTACTGCTGGAGAGAGAGATCATAATCTCCTAAAATAGATTTATGTGAGAGAGTTTATGATCAAACGGAAATTGTTTCAGATTATCAAGTAACCGCTGCAGCGTGTTTGCTTGAAGATTTATGTACTTATATGGCCAAATTCTGACTCTCATTCGTGTTTACTCGGCAAAGGCTTTCGCCCGCTGAGTAATTACTATGGGAACGGCAACTCTCAATGAAGTTCAAACGCGCGTCCTCGCGCACTCGCGTCAAAGCACCTAAGTTTATTTATAACTTATGCCTGATTAAATATTACATTGCCTTGATTCCTTTATCTGCTATAATTGCCGTGTTGAACTGAAGTCTGACATGGCAGATTGATTCAATCTGAAAACTGCTTGAGATTAGAAAAAAACAGCATTACTATCCCCATTGTAATTGTGCAGGAATGATTTAAGAAATACTAATATTTAAGTTATTTTATTTCACATGAAGAAAGGCTTTATACACACACACACATATATACATATATATATATATATATATATATATATATATATATATACACACACATACATATCTATCTATACACACATTTATATAGTAAATAAATGTATAAAGGGCTCCATATATACGCAGTGGAACTGCAGTCTGTTTAGAAAGTGGTAAGACTATATTAATAATGCTTAATTACATCTTTAAAATAGAAATAAAACAAAGTATTCACAAAGTATTCTTAGTGAAAACTGACCGTTAAAAGCCAAGGATGTAATTAAACCGTAAACATTTTTATAAACTAATTGCAATTTTCAACACTTTGGGGATCAAAAAGCATTGTTATTTATTTTTTGGTATTTCGTTACAACACCGATGATCCCTCATGATGAAAAAACTCCATGTATGTTCCCTAGATGCCATTTTGTGCACTAACCAAGTATTGCAACACTTCTGTAATCAATTAATTATTTACTCATGTTTATTACCAATGTAAATGTTGTTTATTTTAGATTTATATTTAATATTCATTATTATTCTTTGATATTTCAGACCACTCACTGTTCAGCTGAATCATCAATAACCTCCAGTCTCTGCGTCAACTGACTCTTGTGTTCTTTAAAACATTAAATCTCACTAGTGACTTGTTAAATAACATTCATTCTCGTCAGTGACATGTTAACTCATGTTAAATCTCACAAGCGACCTACGAATTAACAAATCTCACTAGCGAGATGTTAGTTCACACTAAATGTCAATAGCGTCTTGTTAATTAACGTTAAATCTTGCTAGCAACATGCTAGATCACGCAAATTCTCACTAGTGACATGCTAGATCATGCTAAATCTTGATAGCAACTTGTTAATTAACAATAAATCTTGCTACCAATATGCTAATTCAGCGAATTCTTGCCAGCAACATGCTTATTTATGTTAAATGTTGCTAATGACTTCGGAATTCATTCTAAATCTTGCTAGCAACAAGATAATTAACATTAAATCTTGCTAGCAAAATTGATCATCAATTGATTAAAGATTAAATTATGATCAAAGAACATAACGACACCTTAGTAACTGCCTAGAAACAACGCAAGGCAATAACTAACAAGTGTATATATGCTCAAGATCTAATTCTTTCCATCTATCTATCTGTAAACTTAAACAACTTTTTAAGCTTTTACAAATAAATTTAACTTTCAGGATAGGCTTTCTCAAGCCAACTGAAGTTTATATCATAAACTTCCTCTATCTAGTTATTATTATTATTCTTCTTACCTAAAATTCTCAATGCATCTCCTCCTAGAGCTTTAAAGCTACAACCACTAAACTCTGCTCAGACTTCAGACCTGTTCTGACTTGAGTTGCTATCCCTTTTCAGACTGATCAGACTTATGATTTTTGATAAAACTGAAGATTAAAGTCATAAAATCTCCATAGACTTTCACTAATGAAGTGAAAACTGAATTTTAGATAGAGCGTCCACTCCATCTGTTGGTAACATCACAACATTACACCTGATATATAATACATTTCAATACAGTATGTGTGAACATGTCCATTCCAATGGGCATGCATTTTATTTTTTTAAATCCTGAAAAAAAACTTGCAGGTCTACAATCGATTTTTTACTTTAATTAGTAAGTTAAATCTCTCTATTTTACATTCATAATATCACAAAATTACACCCCTGTCAATGAGAGCACTGAAGTTTGAACGAATCAGAGCGCTGCAATTCAAAGCCTCAAAGCTTTTCAAAGACGCCATTACTGCTGGAGAGAGAGATCATAATCTCCTAAAATAGATTTATGTGAGAGAGTTTATGATCAAACGGAAATTGTTTCCGATTATCAAGTAACCGCTGCAGCGTGTTTCCTTGAAGATTTATGCACTTATATGGCCAAATTCTGACTCTCATTCGTCTTTACTCGGCAAAGGAGTACATTACTATGGGGAAGGTAGGTGAAGTTTAAACGCACGTCCTCCTGGACTCGCGCCAAAGCATAACCGTCTAAGCACCTACGTTTATTTATAGCGCTCATTTATGTACTTTATTGCCGAATTCTGACTCTCGCTCGTGAGTCAATATACATTGGAAAAGGCTTCCCTGAGCAGCGCGCGCGCTGACTCTCTTCAAATGCAGCGTCTAACAGTCAAAGTTATTTATAACTAATTCTTGAGTATATAGTTACATTGTGTTAATTCTTTTATCTGCTTTTAACTAAAGTCTGACTCCTGTTCTCGAGTTCAAACGCGCTTCCTGAGCAGATTCGCTGATAGATCGATGTTTTGTGAACACTTAAACAGTAAATGAAATAAGATTTTTAAAGGATGCAAAAAACATGGCAGATCGATTCAAACTGTAAACTGCTTGAGATTAAAAAAAACTGCATTACTCTGCTGCATTACATGAGCAGGAATTATTTAAAAAATACTAATATTTAAGTTATTTTGTTTCCCATGGAGGAAGGCTTTATACAAATATTACATTGCGTTGATTCCTTTATCTGCTATAATTGCCGTGTTGAACTGAAGTCTGACATGGCAGATCGAGTCAATCTGAAAACTGCTTGAGATTAGAAAAAACTGCATTACTCTCCTCATTGTACTTTAGCAGGAATTATTTTAAAAATACTAATATTTAAGTTTGTTTCCCATGAAGGAAGGATTTACATTAGAGTTGAGCCGGATACTCGGCTGAAACGAGTATCCGGTACGGATAATGCACTTTTGCCGAGTACGAGTATCATACGAGTAAAACGAGTCGTTATCTGTGCTCGGATTGAATAAAAATCCTCATTGGGCAGCTGAGTGTCTGCGTGCAAATTTCCTTCGTCCCGCTGCTCCGCCCTGCTCATTCTCACACAGAACGCTGAGACGAGAACAGGTGTCTTTCTCTCTCGGTCACTCAGGTTCGCGGGTCTTTTCCGTTAACGTTTAGGGCAGGGTGGTAGCGCGAGCGCGAAGCATCATAAGCCATAAGCTAGACTTGATTAATACAGGAAGTGTTCGGCGCGGTAGCTGGAGCGCGGGCCATTAATAAAATGATCTCGCGGGCCGGACATAATAACACGCCGGGCCGGGAGTTTGACACCTATGGTTTAGGGTTTCTTCAGCTTTAGATTTGTTTTTTATTTCAATTTGTTTGTAGTACTTGCTTATTAGCCAGTATAGTTCTGGTAAACGTGGGGTTTGCTCGGTAGTATGCGACTGTCGTTGCGTCTCTGCCTGTCGGAGATTTTTTTTTTTAACCGTCTGCTGGCTCTAACGAGTGTTTAACTTCACGCACTAAGTGTCTGACACTTTCTTGCTGTATTTCATACATAATAAATGCAGATTTTAAAAACAACGTCAGACTATTTGATCCATAGAACACACAGTCTCTCTCTTTCTCTCTCTCTCTCTCTCTTACTCACTCACTCACACACACGCATACCTGGCGTGGAAATTAAAAAAAATCACACTGATCATAAAAAATTAGAAGTTAAAAAAAGAAAGTTATGTTTAAATGAAAAATCTTGTTCATTACATTTTTCTTCATAATTCCAACCGCATGTGTTGTATTCATTGTTGCAAAACTTATTTTATATAGTTTGTTTGTTCTTGTGATCAAAACCTTTGATATGAAGCTCAATGCTGATGCTGTCATGTAAATAGTTTTCTAATCAGCAATAAATATAACAATTTCTAATCGACCCAAATCAATTGCATGATTAAAAACAACATAGTAGGTACAGTCCCGCCCACTTCCTGGTTAAATCCCGCCCATTTCCGGGTTAGGCCACGCCCAGTCCGAGTACAGATACAGATAATTCATATGGTTTACAGATACAGATACAGATAATGCTGTACTCGCTCATCCCTAATTTACATATACATCTAAAAAGTATGTATTAGAGGCTCCATATACGCGCGTCCTCCCGCATTCGCGCGTCCACGCCTAAGCGCCTACGTTTATTTATAGCGCGTAAATTTATTCACACACATACATGCATATCTATCTACATCTATATTGTAAATATAAAGGGCTCCATATACATGCAGTGTAACTGCTGTCTGTTTTGAAAGTGATTAGCCTATATTAATAATGCTTAATTACAGCTTTAAAATAGAAATAAAACAAAGTATTATTCACAGTATCATATATATATATATATATATATATATACACACACACACACACCTCTATACATATTATATATATATATATATATATATATACATACACATCTATTTAGTATATATAAAAGGCTACATATACATGCAGTGTAACTGCAGTCTCTTTTGAAAGTGATTAGCCTATACTAATAATGCTTAATTACAGCTTTAAAATAGAAATTAAACAAAGTATTTTTCGCATTAGTGAAAACTGACCGTTAAAAGCCAAGGATGTAATTAAACCGTAAACATTTTTTTAAACTAATTACAATTTTCCAACACTTTGGGGATCAAAAAGCATAATTATAACTTATTTTTAAGTTTAAACTCTCAAAACTTTTTAAGCTAATTAACGATAAATCTTGCTAACAATATGCTAATTCAGCAAATTCTTGCCAGCAACATGCTTATTTATGTTAAATGTTGCTAATGACTTCAGAATTCATACTAAATCTTGCTAGCAACAAGATAATTAACATTAAATCTTGCTAGCAAAATTGATCATCAATTGATTAAAGATTAAATTATGATCAAAGAACATAACGACACCTTAGTAACTGCCTAGAAACAACGCAAGGCAATAACTAACAAGAGTATATATGCTCAAGATCTAATTCTTTCCATCTATCCATCTGTAAACTTTCAAAACTTTTTAAGCTTTTACAAATAAATTGAACTTTCAGGCTAGGCTTTCTCAAGCCAACTGAAGTTTATATCATAAACTTCCTCTATCTAGTTATTATTATTATTCTTCTTACCTAAAATTCTCAATGCATCTCCTCCTAGAGCTTTAAAGCTACAACCACTAAACTCTGCTCAGACTTCAGACCTGTTCTGACTTGAGTTGCTATCCCTTTTCAGACTGATCAGACTTATGATTTTTGATAAAACTGAAGATTAAAGTCATAAAATCTCCATAGACTTTCACTAATGAAGTGAAAACTGAATTTTAGATAGAGCGTCCACTCCATCTGTTGGTAACATCACAACATTACACCTGATATATAATACATTTCAATACAGTATGTGTGAACATGTCCATTCCAATGGGCATGCATTTTATTTTTTTAAATCCTGAAAAAAAACTTGCAGGTCTACAATCGATTTTTTACTTTAATTAGTAAGTTAAATCTCTCTATTTTACATTCATAATATCACAAAATTACACCCCTGTCAGTGAGAGCACTGAAGTTTGAACGAATCAGAGCGCTGCAATTCAAAGCCTCAAAGCTTTTCAAAGAAGCCATTACTGCTGGAGAGAGAGATCATAATCTCCTAAAATAGATTTATGTGAGAGAGTTTATGATCAAACGGAAATTGTTTCCGATTATCAAGTAACCGCTGCAGCGTGTTTCCTTGAAGATTTATGCACTTATATGGCCAAATTCTGACTCTCATTCGTCTTTACTCGGCAACGGAGTACATTACTATGGGGAAGGTAAGTGAAGTTTAAACGCGCGTCCTCCTGGACTCGCGCCAAAGCATAACCGTCTAAGCACCTACGTTTATTTATAGCGCTCATTTATGTACTTTATTGCCGAATTCTGACTCTCGCTCGTGAGTCAATATACATTGGAAAAGGCTTCCCTGAGCAGCGCGCGCGCTGACTCTCTTCAAATGCAGCGTCTAACAGTCAAAGTTATTTATAACTAATTCTTGAGTATATAGTTACATTGTGTTAATTCTTTTATCTGCTTTTAACTAAAGTCTGACTCCTGTTCTCGAGTTCAAACGCGCTTCCTGAGCAGATTCGCTGATAGATCGATGTTTTGTGAACACTTAAACAGTAAATGAAATAAGATTTTTAAAGGATGCAAAAAACATGGCAGATCGATTCAAACTGTAAACTGCTTGAGATTAAAAAAAACTGCATTACTCTGCTGCATTACATGAGCAGGAATTATTTAAAAAATACTAATATTTAAGTTATTTTGTTTCCCATGGAGGAAGGCTTTATACAAATATTACATTGCGTTGATTCCTTTATCTGCTATAATTGCCGTGTTGAACTGAAGTCTGACATGGCAGATCGAGTCAATCTGAAAACTGCTTGAGATTAGAAAAAACTGCATTACTCTCCTCATTGTACTTTAGCAGGAATTATTTTAAAAATACTAATATTTAAGTTTGTTTCCCATGAAGGAAGGATTTACATATACATCTAAAAAGTATGTATTAGAGGCTCCATATACGCGCGTCCTCCCGCATTCGCGCGTCCACGCCTAAGCGCCTACGTTTATTTATAGCGCCTAAATCTATTCACACACATACATGCATATCTATCTACATTTATATTGTAAATATAAAGGGCTCCATATACATTCAGTGTAACTGCTGTCTGTTTTGAAAGTGGTAAGACTACATAAATAATGCTTAATTACATCTTTAAAATAGAAATAAAACAAAGTATTATTCACAGTATCACAGTACCATTTATTTATATATATATATATATATACACACATACACACACATCTATTTCGTATATATAAAAGGCTACATATAGTGTAACTGTGGTGTAACTTCAGTCTCTTTTGAAAGCGATAAATCTTGCTAACAATATGCTAATTCAGCAAATTCTTGCCAGCAACATGCTTATTAAGTTGGCTTGAGAAAGCCAACTTAGTGATATTGTATCTAAACTTATTATTATTATTATTATTATTATTAAGTTGGCTTGAGAAAGCCAACTTAGTGATATTGTATCTAAACTTATTATTATTATTATTATTATTATTATTATTCTTACCTAAAATTCTCAGAGCATCTCCTCCTAGAGCTTTAAAGCTAAAACCACTAAACTCTGCTCAGACTTCAGACCTGTTCTGACTTGAGTTGCTATCCCTTTTCAGACTGATCAGACTTATGATTTTTGATAAAACTGAAGATTAAAGTCATAAAATCTCCATAGACTTTCACTAATGAAGTGAAAACTGAATTTTAGATAGAGCGTCCACTCCATCTGTTGGTAACATCACAACATTACACCTGATATATAATACATTTCAATACAGTATGTGTGAACATGTCCATTCCAATGGGCATGCATTTTATTTTTTTAAATCCTGAAAAAAAACTTGCAGGTCTACAATCGATTTTTTACTTTAATTAGTAAGTTAAATCTCTCTATTTTACATACATAATATCACAAAATTACACCCCTGTCAGTGAGAGCACTGACGTTTGAACGAATCAGAGCGCTGCAATTCAAAGCCTCAAAGCTTTTCAAAGACGCCATTACTGCTGGAGAGAGAGATCATAATCTCCTAAAATAGATTTATGTGAGAGAGTTTATGATCAAACGGAAATTGTTTCCGATTATCAAGTAACCGCTGCAGCGTGTTTCCTTGAAGATTTATGTACTTATATGGCCAAATTCTGACTCTCATTCGTGTTTACTCGGTGAAGGTTTTCCCCCCGCTGATTACTATGGGAACGGCAACTCTCAATGAACTTCAAACGCGCGTCCTCGCGCACTCGCGTCAGTTTATTTATAACTTATGCCTGAGTAAATATTACATTGCCTTGATTCCTTTATCTGCTATAATTGCCGTGTTGAACTGAAGTCTGACATGGCAGATCGATTCAATCTGAAAACTGCTTGAGATTAGAAAAAAACAGCATTACTATCCCCATTGTAATTGTGCAGGAATGATTTAAGAAATACTAATATTTAAGTTATTTTATTTCACATGAAGAAAGGCTTTATACACACACACACATATATATATATATATATATATACACATACATATCTATCTATCTATCTATACACACATTTATATAGTAAATAAATGTATAAAGGGCTCCATATACATGTAGTGTAACTGCAGTCTGTTTTGAAAGTGGCAAGACTATATTAATAATGCTTAATTACATCTTTAAAATAGAAATAAAACAAAGTATTATTCACATTAGTGAAAACTGACCGTTAAAAGCCAAGGATGTAATTAAACCGTAAACATTTTTATAAACTAACTGCAATTTTCCAACACTTTGGGGATCAAAAAGCATTGTTATTTATTTTTTGGTATTTCGTTACAACACCGATGATCCCTCTTGATGAAAAAACTCCATGTATGTACCCTAGATGCCATTTTGTGCACTAACCAAGTATTGCAACACTTCTGTAATCAATTAATAATTTACTCATGTTTATTATCAATGTAAATGTTGTTTATTTTAGATTTATATTTAATATTCATTATTATTCTTTGATATTTCAGACCACTCACTGTTCAGCTGAATCATCAATAACCTCCAGTCTCTGCGTCAACTGACTCTTGTGTTCTTTAAAACATTAAATCTCACTAGTGACTTGTTAAATAACATTCATTCTCGTCAGTGACATGTTAACTGATGTTAAATCTCACAAGCGACCTACGAATTAACAAATCTCACTAGCGACATGTTAGTTCACACTAAATGTCAATAGTGTCTTGTTAATTAACGTTAAATCTTGCTAGCAACATGCTAGATCACGCAAATTCTCACTAGTGACATGCTAGATCATGCTAAATCTTGATAGCAACTTGTTACTTAACAATAAATCTTGCTACCAATATGCTAATTCAGCTAATTCTTGCCAGCAACATGCTTATTTATGTTAAATGTTGCTAATGACTTCGGAATTCATACTAAATCTTGCTATCAACAAGATAATTAACATTAAATCTTGCTATCAAAATTGATCATCAATTGATTAAAGATTAAATTATGATCAAAGAACATAACGACACCTTAGTAACTGCCTAGAAACAACGCAAAGCAATAACTAACAAGTGTATATATGCTCAAGATCTAATTCTTTCCATCTATCTATCTGTAAAAAATCTCCATAGACTTTCACTAATGAAGTGAAAACTGAATTTTAGATAGAGCGTCCACCCCATCTGTTGGTGACATAACAACATTACACCTGATATATAATACATTTCAATACAGTATGTGTGAACATGTCCATTCCAATGGGCATGCATTTTATTTTTTTAAATACTGAAAAAAAACTTGCAGGTCTACAATCGATTTTTTACTTTAATTAGTAAGTTAAATCTCTCTATTTTACATACATGATATCACAAAATTGCACCCCTGTCAGTGAGAGCACTGACGTTTGAACGAATCAGAGCGCTGCAATTCACAGGGTTCGTAGCTGTCATTGAAAACTGGAAAAGTCAGGGAATTTTTTAGTGTCTTGAAAAATCATTGAAATGTCATGGAAAATTGTAATTTGTCAAGAAAGTCATTGAAATGTCATTAAATTTGTCTTTCGTCTCTATTTATTTTTTCACTTCGTTCTTTTTTCTTTTTTTCTTTACTTAAATCCATCCGAAATCTTTTTATTTCTCAACGGTCGGCACTTCCGCGTTTGTAAATTGACGAATGACAGTCAGCGCCGCCTGTGAGAAGCGTGGGGAACCTCATTCAGCAGTTGCAAATGGCGCATTTGACCGTTCCGTTCGACTATTGTCATTCAAATACTATGCCGGGGGCGTCAGTGTTATACAAAGATTGGCTTCAGGCTGTGGATGGCGATCCTACATTGCTAGAGGTATGTCAACACCTTCGCCAGGTTTTATAAGCTGGATGTTCCATCTCTGGCTTCTCAAGTGCTTTCGGCGAGTAATTGAATGAATTATTCCTGGGATGTTGCTACTTTTCTCATGATACAGTTGTTACCGCTTTTGCTGTTGACGCTGGGGTTTCTGTACAGTAGTTTGTGCTTATGTGCTCACTGTCGCCGCTTTGCCGTTGACGCTATGCTCTCACATTAGTTTTGCTTAAATGCTCTCTGAATAGTCGTGTCTAATGATGTTACGTCTGACAACGACGCTCCGAAGCTTGCTTCAAACTCGAACGGTCCTTGCAATGAACCACTGCTTCGGAGCTTGTGTCATTACGTCACTAGTCACGTGAAAATGACGTTTGAAGCAAACACACTGCTTCACTCCGGCAGTGAACCACCTGACTCTGACAGCCCGATCCAGTGTTGACGGGTTTGAAACCGGGCGGCTGTATTTCTTATAAAAGTGAAACCAAACCATGGGTTGTAGTAGACGGTGTTTGCATTGGCGTTATTGTTGAGGAGAGTGGATTGAGTTTATTTTAGTGTTGTATATTCAAAGCAATATATCCTCATTTATATCAGCTTTCTAAACTGTTTTTGTGTACTCCTGCATCATCTGTTCCATGCGAGAGGATATTCTCTAAAGCTGCTGATTTTTTTTTAAAGAATTCGCCTTTCACCAAAGACTGGAGAAAATAATATTTCTGAATAAAAACCATACCGTTTAATGAACACTTTGTCTAAGCCTTCTGAATGTACCCAAAGCACACCCTCTATAAGGTTTCAGAAATGACGTGAAGGGGAGGACTTGCTAAATGGGAATGTGCATTTTGATGCACATTTGATTTTTTTTTTCCCCACTTTTGACCGCACCAGATATGCAGCTTGGGATCATTTTGATGCAGGAGAATTTTGTAAAAATGGTCAAATTTTGCAAGAACAAAGATAAATATTGTCAATTGTATTTTAAATATAAAATGGCTTTAACTTTATTTTAGTTTATTTTCAAGTGTCAAATAAGTATTTATTTTACTAAAGTTCTCTGAATAAAAGATAGGACAATCTGATTATGACCCCTTGAAAATTGTCAACAAGGGTTAGATGACCCCTGGTTTTCAAAACCTATTGAAATCCATGGATGGGACTTCAGACTGTTTTATGTGTTACTAATTATTTGTATTTGTCACAGTCATGTCATGATCCTTATGTTTGTCCCTCATGTGTTTCCATAGATGTCTAGTTAGTTTGATTACCCATTTAGTTCGCCACCTGTTTGTTATTTCCTCGTGTATTTAAACCCCTCATGTGCATCATGTCTTTGTCAGTTGTTAAAGTTATCTTTATATTGTGTTCGGATTCTCCGTGTGGATGCCTCCTTCCGTTTTGCACTCTCATGTGCCTTTTGTTTTCCGTTAGTATAAATAAAGTATTTCTGTTTGATTCCGTGCTCCGAGTTCTCCATTTTGTCTCCGCATCGCACGCCAGCTCTACGCACACTATCTGGTAACAGAACAACTGACCGGGTTAGTTACCCCCAAAAAACTTTCTAAGAATGGATCTCCACGCCCTTGTTATAGCGAGCGCCGAAAGAAACAAGGACTTACAACAATTTGCGCTCGAGTTCAGTTTGCTCGCCGCCGTCCTTCCCCTCAATGAGCAGTCACTGGACTCGCTGTTCTGGATCGGGGCAAAATTCCATCCTCGAGACCTCCCGGACATTGCGGGACTGGGCTGGCGGGAAGCCATAGGGCGATGTCTGGAGCCCTATCCCCGGTCCAGGCAGCCAACACCTCCCGCGCCTGAACAGCTTCCCCGAGCGGCCGCGCCTGAACAGCTTCCACGAGCGGCCGCGCCTGAACAGCTTCCACGAGCGGCCGCGCCTGAACAGCTTCCACGAGCGGCCGCGCCTGAACAGCTTCCACGAGCGGCCGCGCCTGAACAGCTTCCACGAGCGGCCGCGCCTGAAGGATTGTTTCCCCGCGCGGCCGAAAATGAACTCTGTTTTCCCCGAGTGGCCGAGCATGAACTGGGGTTTCCCCGAGCTGTTGAGGACCTCCCGTGGCCCGAACCGCCGGAGCTGCCGTGGCCCGAACCGCCGGAGCTGCCGTGGCCCGAACCGCCACCGGAATTCCGGGACCTGCCCGAGCCGCCACCAGACCTCCCAGACCTCCAAGACCTCCCAGACTTCCAAGACCTCCCCGAACCCGAGCCACCAGGACTCCCACCCAGCCTCCCTCTCCCACCACCTCTACCCAGCCTGCACCCGTCCCCATCTCTGCCTGTGTCCCGCTTCCCCACTCTGGCTCCACCCAGCACTGTGGTGCTGTCATGCGTCGGCGGTACACCGGCATCGTGGGGCACTGAGGTTCCACCTCCGACCTCGGTGCCCCTCATTCCACCTCGGCCCGTCGACGCATCGTCAGCACCTCCATTCCTCACCCCCTCAGCCCCTGCGACGTCCCTCGGCCTTACCTCTCCTGCGGGCTCCCTCGTCCTCCCGGTGTCACCTTGGTCGGTCGTCGCCTGGCCTCCTCCTGCGGCGTCGGCCGGCTCTTCCCTCCCCTCGGTTCCCCCTATGTCCTCTGTCCCTCCGCCTCCGAGTCAGTCCTCGGACCCGCCGCTGGTTCTTCGGAGGTTCGTCATTCCAGCTCCTCCTCGGCCTCCGGAGCCAGCGGCGTCACTCGGGTTCCTAGGTCCGTCGGCTCCACCATGGACTGACTCGGGTGCCTGGCCCCTGACCCCGCCTGCTCCCCCCTGGACACTTCCCTCTGCCTGGCCCCTGATCCCTCCTGCACCCCCATGGACTTGATTATTTTTTGGACTCTGTGTTGTGTTTTGTTCAGTCCTCCCCCTGGTCCCCCTCCCTCCCTCCGCTGTAGACCTGTTTAGGCGCGATGTCGCGCCTTTTGGGAGGGGGAGCTACTGTCACAGTCATGTCATGATCCTTATGTTTGTCCCTCATGTGTTTCCATAGATGTCTAGTTAGTTTGATTACCCATTTAGTTCGCCACCTGTTTGTTATTTCCTCGTGTATTTAAACCCCTCATGTGCATCATGTCTTTGTCAGTTGTTAAAGTTATCTTTATATTGTGTTCGGATTCTCCGTGTGGATGCCTCCTTCCGTTTTGCACTCTCATGTGCCTTTTGTTTTCCGTTAGTATAAATAAAGTATTTCTGTTTGATTCCGTGCTCCGAGTTCTCCATTTTGTCTCCGCATCGCACGCCAGCTCTACGCACACTATCTGGTAACAGTATTGTATTGTACGCTATTTTTCAAGGGACTATCAGTCTGGTGTTTTGAATGTGTTTGTTCCTGTTCTGGTTTTTGCCACTTAATTGAATTGCAGTGTAATTCTATACACATTTTTATGGGACTTGGCAGACTGTTTTGCCCATTGCTGTAGACGGCTTTTGTTTTTAAATGCGTTTCTTCTGGTTTTGATACAGGTACGTGTATCATATTTTTTTGACTGTACAAAATCAAGTATTAAAATGTCATTGAGAATTATAACTTTGTCATTGAAAAGTCATGGAAAAGTCATGGAATTTTTTTGAACTGATGTGCTATGAACCCTGAATTCAAAGCCTCAAAGCTTTTCAAAGCCGCCATTATTGCTGGAGAGAGAGATCATAATCTCCTAAAATAGATTTATGTGAGAGAGTTTATGATCAAACGGAAATTGTTTCCGATTATCAAGTAACCACTGCAGTGTGTTTGCTTGAAGATTTATGCACTTATATGGCCAAATTGTGACTCTCATTCGTGTTTACTCGGTGAAGGTTTTCCCCCCGCTGAGTAGATTACTATGGGAACGGCAACTCTCAATGAAGTTCAAACGCGCGTCCTCGCGCACTCACGTCAGTTTATTTATAACTTATGCCTGAGTAAATATTACATTGCGTTGATTCCTTTATCTGCTATAATTGCCGTGTTGAACTGAAGTCTGACATGGCAGATCGATTCAATCTGAAAACTGCTTGAGATTAGAAAAAACAGCATTACTATCCCCATTGTAATTGTGCAGGAATGATTTAAGAAATACTAATATTTAAGTTATTTTATTTCACATGAAGAAAGGCTTTATACACACACACACACACATATATACATATATATACATACATATACATATATACATATATATACATATATATACATATATATATATATATATATATATACACATACATATCTATACACACATTTATATAGTAAATAAATGTATAAAGGGCTCCATATATATGCAGTGGAACTGCAGTCTGTTTAGAAAGTGGTAAGACTATATTAATAATGCTTAATTACATCTTTAAAATAGAAATAAAACAAAGTATTATTCACATTAGTGAAAACTGACCGTTAAAAGCCAAGGATGTAATTAAACCGTAAACATTTTTATAAACTAATTGCAATTTTCAACACTTTGGGGATCAAAAAGCATTGTTATTTATTTTTTGGTATTTCGTTACAACACCGATGATCCCTCATGATGAAAAAACTCCATGTATGTTCCCTAGATGCCTTTTTGTGCACTAACCAAGTATTGCAACACTTCTGTAATCAATTAATAATTTACTCATGTTTATTACCAATGTAAATGTTGTTTATTTTAGATTTATATTTAATATTCATTATTATTCTTTGATATTTCAGACCACTCACTGTTCAGCTGAATCATCAATAACCTCCAGTCTCTGCGTCAACTGACTCTTGTGTTCTTTAAAACATTAAATCTCACTAGTGACTTGTTAAATAACATTCATTCTCGTCAGTGACATGTTAACTCATGTTAAATCTCACAAGCGACCTACGAATTAACAAATCTCACTAGCGACATGTTAGTTCACACTAAATGTCAATAGCGTCTTGTTAATTAACGTTAAATCTTGCTAGCAACATGCTAGATCACGCAAATTCTCACTAGTGACATGCTAGATCATGCTAAATCTTGATAGCAACTTGTTAATTAACAATAAATCTTGCTACCAATATGCTAATTCAGCGAATTCTTGCCAGCAACATGCTTATTTATGTTAAATGTTGCTAATGACTTCGGAATTCATTCTAAATCTTGCTAGCAACAAGATAATTAACATTAAATCTTGCTAGCAAAATTGATCATCAATTGATTAAAGATTAAATTATGATCAAAGAACATAACGACACCTTAGTAACTGCCTAGAAACAACGCAAGGCAATAACTAACAAGTGTATATATGCTCAAGATCTAATTCTTTCCATCTATCTATCTGTAAACTTAAACAACTTTTTAAGCTTTTACAAATAAATTTAACTTTCAGGATAGGCTTTCTCAAGCCAACTGAAGTTTATATCATAAACTTCCTCTATCTAGTTAAGTTGGCTTGAGAAAGCCAACTTAGTGATATTGTATCTAAACTTATTATTATTATTATTAAGTTGGCTTGAGAAAGCCAACTTAGTGATATTGTATCTAAACTTATTATTATTATTATTCTTCTTACCTAAAATTCTCAATGCATCTCCTCCTAGAGCTTTAAAGCTACAACCACTAAACTCTGCTCAGACTTCAGACCTGTTCTGACTTGAGTTGCTATCCCTTTTCAGACTGATCAGACTTATGATTTTTGATAAAACTGAAGATTAAAGTCATAAAATCTCCATAGACTTTCACTAATGAAGTGAAAACTGAATTTTAGATAGAGCGTCCACTCCATCTGTTGGTAACATCACAACATTACACCTGATATATAATACATTTCAATACAGTATGTGTGAACATGTCCATTCCAATGGGCATGCATTTTATTTTTTTAAATCCTGAAAAAAAACTTGCAGGTCTACAATCGATTTTTTACTTTAATTAGTAAGTTAAATCTCTCTATTTTACATTCATAATATCACAAAATTACACCCCTGTCAGTGAGAGCACTGAAGTTTGAACGAATCAGAGCGCTGCAATTCAAAGCCTCAAAGCTTTTCAAAGCCGCCATTACTGCTGGAGAGAGAGATCATAATCTCCTAAAATAGATTTATGTGAGAGAGTTTATGATCAAACGGAAATTGTTTCCGATTATCAA
The DNA here is from genome assembly GCA_037043235.1 of Rhodeus uyekii. Lineage (NCBI taxonomy): Eukaryota > Metazoa > Chordata > Actinopteri > Cypriniformes > Acheilognathidae > Rhodeus > Rhodeus uyekii. Next base: position 1,560,235 of record JAWRVZ010000033.1, read on the forward strand.
GTAACCGCTGCAGCGTGTTTCCTTGAAGATTTATGCACTTATATGGCCAAATTCTGACTCTCATTCGTCTTTACTCGGCAACGGAGTACATTACTATGGGGAAGGTAAGTGAAGTTTAAACGCGCGTCCTCCTGGACTCGCGCCAACGCATAACCGTCTAAGCACCTACGTTTATTTATAGCGCTCATTTATGTACTTTATTGCCGAATTCTGACTCTCGCTCGTGTGTTCACGGGGAAGACACATGTAAAAAGGCTTCCCTGAGCAGCGCGCGCTGACTCTCTTCAAATGCAGCGTCTAACAGTCAAAGTTATTTATAACTAATTCTTGAGTATATAGTTACATTGTGTTAATTCTTTTATCTGCTTTTAACTAAAGTCTGACTCCTGTTCTCGAGTTCAAACGCGCTTCCTGAGCAGATTCGCTGATAGATCGATGTTTTGTGAACACTTAAACAATAAATGAAATAAGATTTTTAAAGGATGCAAAAAACATGGCAGATCGATTCAAACTGTAAACTGCTTGAGATTAAAAAAAACTGCATTACTCTGCTGCATTACATGAGCAGGAATTATTTAAAAAATACTAATATTTAAGTTATTTTGTTTCCCATGGAGGAAGGCTTTATACAAATATTACATTGCGTTGATTCCTTTATCTGCTATAATTGCCGTGTTGAACTGAAGATCGAGTCAATCTGAAAACTGCTTGAGATTAGAAAAAACTGCATTACTCTCCTCATTGTACTTTAGCAGGAATTATTTTAAAAATACTAATATTTAAGTTTGTTTCCCATGAAGGAAGGATTTACATATACATCTAAAAAGTATGTATTAGAGGCTCCATATACGCGCGTCCTCCCGCATTCGCGCGTCCACGCCTAAGCGCCTACGTTTATTTATAGCGCCTAAATCTATTCACACACATACATGCATATCTATCTACATTTATATTGTAAATATAAAGGGCTCCATATACATTCAGTGTAACTGCTGTCTGTTTTGAAAGTGGTAAGACTACATAAATAATGCTTAATTACATCTTTAAAATAGAAATAAAACAAAGTATTATTCACAGTATCACAGTACCATTTATTTATATATATATATATATATATACACACATACACACACATCTATTTCGTATATATAAAAGGCTACATATAGTGTAACTGTGGTGTAACTGCAGTCTCTTTTGAAAGTGATTAGCCTATATTAATAATGCTTAATTACAGCTTTAAAATAGAAATAAAACAAAGTATTATTCACAGTATCATATATATATATATATATATATACACACACACACACACCTCTATACATATATATATATATATATATATATATACACATACACATCTATTTAGTATATATAAAAGGCTACATATACATGCAGTGTAACTGCAGTCTCTTTTGAAAGTGATTAGCCTATACTAATAATGCTTAATTACAGCTTTAAAATAGAAATTAAACAAAGTATTTTTTGCATTAGTGAAAACTGACCGTTAAAAGCCAAGGATGTAATTAAACCGTAAACATTTTTTATAAACTAATTACAATTTTCCAACACTTTGAGGATCAAAAAGCATAATTATAACTTATTTTTAAGTTTAAACTCTCAAAACTTTTCAAGCTAATTAACGATAAATCTTGCTAACAATATGCTAATTCAGCAAATTCTTGCCAGCAACATGCTTATTTATGTTAAATGTTGCTAATGACTTCGGAATTCATACTAAATCTTGCTAGCAACAAGATAATTAACATTAAATCTTGCTAGCAAAATTGATCATCAATTGATTAAAGATTAAATTATGATCAAAGAACATAACGACACCTTAGTAACTGCCTAGAAACAACGCAAGGCAATAACTAACAAGAGTATATATGCTCAAGATCTAATTCTTTCCATCTATCCATCTGTAAACTTTCAAAACTTTTTAAGCTTTTACAAATAAATTTAACTTTCAGGCTAGGCTTTCTCAAGCCAACTGAAGTTTATATCATAAACTTCCTCTATCTAGTTAAGTTGGCTTGAGAAAGCCAACTTAGTGATATTGTATCTAAACTTATTATTATTATTATTCTTCTTACCTAAAATTCTCAATGCATCTCCTCCTAGAGCTTTAAAGCTACAACCACTAAACTCTGCTCAGACTTCAGACCTGTTCTGACTTGAGTTGCTATCCCTTTTCAGACTGATCAGACTTATGATTTTTGATAAAACTGAAGATTAAAGTCATAAAATCTCCATAGACTTTCACTAATGAAGTGAAAACTGAATTTTAGATAGAGCGTCCACTCCATCTGTTGGTAACATCACAACATTACACCTGATATATAATACATTTCAATACAGTATGTGTGAACATGTCCATTCCAATGGGCATGCATTTTATTTTTTTAAATCCTGAAAAAAAACTTGCAGGTCTACAATCGATTTTTTACTTTAATTAGTAAGTTAAATCTCTCTATTTTACATTCATAATATCACAAAATTACACCCCTGTCAGTGAGAGCACTGAAGTTTGAACGAATCAGAGCGCTGCAATTCAAAGCCTCAAAGCTTTTCAAAGCCGCCATTACTGCTGGAGAGAGAGATCATAATCTCCTAAAATAGATTTATGTGAGAGAGTTTATGATCAAACGGAAATTGTTTCCGATTATCAAGTAACCGCTGCAGCGTGTTTCCTTGAAGATTTATGCACTTATATGGCCAAATTCTGACTCTCATTCGTCTTTACTCGGCAACGGAGTACATTACTATGGGGAAGGTAAGTGAAGTTTAAACGCGCGTCCTCCTGGACTCGCGCCAAAGCATAACCGTCTAAGCACCTACGTTTATTTATAGCGCTCATTTATGTACTTTATTGCCGAATTCTGACTCTCGCTCGTGTGTTCACGGGGAAGACACATGTAAAAAGGCTTCCCTGAGCAGCGCGCGCTGACTCTCTTCAAATGCAGCGTCTAACAGTCAAAGTTATTTATAACTAATTCTTGAGTATATAGTTACATTGTGTTAATTCTTTTATCTGCTTTTAACTAAAGTCTGACTCCTGTTCTCGAGTTCAAACGCGCTTCCTGAGCAGATTCGCTGATAGATCGATGTTTTGTGAACACTTAAACAATAAATGAAATAAGATTTTTAAAGGATGCAAAAAACATGGCAGATCGATTCAAACTGTAAACTGCTTGAGATTAAAAAAAACTGCATTACTCTGCTGCATTACATGAGCAGGAATTATTTAAAAAATACTAATATTTAAGTTATTTTGTTTCCCATGGAGGAAGGCTTTATACAAATATTACATTGCGTTGATTCCTTTATCTGCTATAATTGCCGTGTTGAACTGAAGTCTGACATGGCAGATCGAGTCAATCTGAAAACTGCTTGAGATTAGAAAAAACTGCATTACTCTCCTCATTGTACTTTAGCAGGAATTATTTTAAAAATACTAATATTTAAGTTTGTTTCCCATGAAGGAAGGATTTACATATACATCTAAAAAGTATGTATTAGAGGCTCCATATACGCGCGTCCTCCCGCATTCGCGCGTCCACGCCTAAGCGCCTACGTTTATTTATAGCGCCTAAATCTATTCACACACATACATGCATATCTATCTACATTTATATTGTAAATATAAAGGGCTCCATATACATTCAGTGTAACTGCTGTCTGTTTTGAAAGTGGTAAGACTACATAAATAATGCTTAATTACATCTTTAAAATAGAAATAAAACAAAGTATTATTCACAGTATCACAGTACCATTTATTTATATATATATATATATATATACACACATACACACACATCTATTTCGTATATATAAAAGGCTACATATAGTGTAACTGTGGTGTAACTGCAGTCTCTTTTGAAAGTGATTAGCCTATATTAATAATGCTTAATTACAGCTTTAAAATAGAAATAAAACAAAGTATTATTCACAGTATCATATATATATATATATATATATACACACACACACACACCTCTATACATATTATATATATATATATATATATACACATACACATCTATTTAGTATATATAAAAGGCTACATATACATGCAGTGTAACTGCAGTCTCTTTTGAAAGTGATTAGCCTATACTAATAATGCTTAATTACAGCTTTAAAATAGAAATTAAACAAAGTATTTTTTGCATTAGTGAAAACTGACCGTTAAAAGCCAAGGATGTAATTAAACCGTAAACATTTTTTATAAACTAATTACAATTTTCCAACACTTTGAGGATCAAAAAGCATAATTATAACTTATTTTTAAGTTTAAACTCTCAAAACTTTTCAAGCTAATTAACGATAAATCTTGCTAACAATATGCTAATTCAGCAAATTCTTGCCAGCAACATGCTTATTTATGTTAAATGTTGCTAATGACTTCGGAATTCATACTAAATCTTGCTAGCAACAAGATAATTAACATTAAATCTTGCTAGCAAAATTGATCATCAATTGATTAAAGATTAAATTATGATCAAAGAACATAACGACACCTTAGTAACTGCCTAGAAACAACGCAAGGCAATAACTAACAAGAGTATATATGCTCAAGATCTAATTCTTTCCATCTATCCATCTGTAAACTTTCAAAACTTTTTAAGCTTTTACAAATAAATTTAACTTTCAGGCTAGGCTTTCTCAAGCCAACTGAAGTTTATATCATAAACTTCCTCTATCTAGTTATTATTATTATTCTTCTTACCTAAAATTCTCAATGCATCTCCTCCTAGAGCTTTAAAGCTACAACCACTAAACTCTGCTCAGACTTCAGACCTGTTCTGACTTGAGTTGCTATCCCTTTTCAGACTGATCAGACTTATGATTTTTGATAAAACTGAAGATTAAAGTCATAAAATCTCCATAGACTTTCACTAATGAAGTGAAAACTGAATTTTAGATAGAGCGTCCACTCCATCTATTGGTGACATAACAACATTACACCTGATATATAATACATTTCAATACAGTTTGTGTGAACATGTCCATTCCAATGGGCATGCATTTTATTTTTTTAAATCCTGAAAAAAAACTTGCAATCGATTTTTTACTTTAATTAGTAAGTTAAATCTCTCTATTTTACATACATAATATCACAAAATTACACCCCTGTCAGTGAGAGCACTGAAGTTTGAACGAATCAGAGCGCTGCAATTCAAAGCCTCAAAGCTTTTCAAAGACGCCATTACTGCTGGAGAGAGAGATCATAATCTCCTAAAATAGATTTATGTGAGACAGTTTATGATCAAACGGAAATTGTTTCCGATTATCAAGTAACCACTGCAGCGTGTTTCCTTGAAGATTTATGCACTTATATGGCCGAATTCTGACTCTCATTCGTCTTTACTCGGCAACGGATTTTCTACTATGGGAAAGGTAAGTGAAGTTTAAACGCGCGTCCTCTCCTGGACTCGCGCCAACGTATAACCGTCTAAGCGCCTACGTTTATTTATGTACTTTATTGCTGAATTCTGACTCTCGCTCGTGTATACATAGGGAATGCAGAAACATGAATATACATTGGAAAGGCTTCCCTGAGCAGCGCGCGCGCTGACTCTCTTCAAATGCAGCGTCTAACAGTCAAAGTTATTTATAACTAATTCTTGAGTATATAGTCACATTGTGTTAATTCTTTTATCTGCTTTTAACTAAAGTCTGACTCCTGTTCTCGAGTTCAAACGCGCTTCCTGAGCAGATTCGCTGATAGATCGATGTTTTGTGAACACTTAAACAATAAATGAAATAAGATTTTTAAGGATGCAAAAACATGGCAGATCGATTCAAACTGTAAACTGCTTGAGATTCAAAAAAACTGCATTACTCTGCTGCATTACTTGAGCAGGAATTATTTTTAAAATACTAATATTTAAGTTATTTTGTTTCCCATGGAGGAAGGCTTTATACAAATATTACATTGCGTTGATTCCTTTATCTGCTATAATTGCCGTGTTGAACTGAAGTCTGACATGGCAGATCGAGTCAATCTGAAAACTGCTTGAGATTAGAAAAAACTGCATTACTCTCCTCATTGTACTTTAGCAGCAGTGGCGTAGCCACGGTGGGGCCTGGGTGGGCCTGGGCCCCCTCATTTACATGTGCGGCCCCCTCAGATTTTCAATTGTTTAAAATCGCGACAACTAAATTGAAAACATTTACAGCTGCACAAGACGATCGCAACGCACCCCCACAGTCAACAATAGCGCGCTGCGGGTTACACTATAACCAGTCTGGCTGAATGGTTAAGGCGATGGACTAACAATCCAATGCGGTTTTCATGCGCAGGTTCGAATCCAGCCGATTACGTTATGCTCAGGCCCCCTCATTTTAAGCTGGGCCCCCTCAAAAATAAAATTCTTTTAGTATATATAAAAGGCTACATATAGTGTAATTGTGGTGTAACTGCAGTCTCTTTTGAAAGTGATTAGCCTATATTAATAATGCTTAATTACAGCTTTAAAATAGAAATAAAACAAAGTATTATTCACAGTATCATATATATATATATATATATATATATATATATACACACACACACCTCTATACATATTATATATATATATATACATATATATATATATATATATATATATATATATATATACATACACATCTATTTAGTATATATAAAAGGCTACATATACATGCAGTGTAACTGCAGTCTCTTTTGAAAGTGATTAGCCTATACTAATAATGCTTAATTACAGCTTTAAAATAGAAATTAAACAAAGTATTTTTCGCATTAGTGAAAACTGACCGTTAAAAGCCAAGGATGTAATTAAACCGTAAACATTTTTTTAAACTAATTACAATTTTCCAACACTTTGGGGATCAAAAAGCATAATTATAACTTTTTTTTAAGTTTAAACTCTCAAAACTTTTTAAGCTAATTAACGATAAATCTTGCTAACAATATGCTAATTCAGCAAATTCTTGCCAGCAACATGCTTATTTATGTTAAATGTTGCTAATGACTTCAGAATTCATACTAAATCTTGCTAGCAACAAGATAATTAACATTAAATATTGCTAGCAAAATTGATCATCAATTGATTAAAGATTAAATTATGATCAAAGAACATAACGACACCTTAGTAACTGCCTAGAAACAACGGAAGGCAATAACTAACAAGAGTATATATGCTCAAGATCTAATTCTTTCCATCTATCCATCTGTAAACTTTCAAAACTTTTTAAGCTTTTACAAATAAATTTAACTTTCAGGCTAGGCTTTCTCAAGCCAACTGAAGTTTATATCATAAACTTCCTCTATCTAGTTAAGTTGGCTTGAGAAAGCCAACTTAGTGATATTGTATCTAAACTTATTATTATTATTATTCTTCTTACCTAAAATTCTCAATGCATCTCCTCCTAGAGCTTTAAAGCTACAACCACTAAACTCTGCTCAGACTTCAGACCTGTTCTGACTTGAGTTGCTATCCCTTTTCAGACTGATCAGACTTATGATTTTTGATAAAACTGAAGATTAAAGTCATAAAATCTCCATAGACTTTCACTAATGAAGTGAAAACTGAATTTTAGATAGAGCGTCCACTCCATCTGTTGGTAACATCACAACATTACACCTGATATATAATACATTTCAATACAGTATGTGTGAACATGTCCATTCCAATGGGCATGCATTTTATTTTTTTAAATCCTGAAAAAAAACTTGCAGGTCTACAATCGATTTTTTACTTTAATTAGTAAGTTAAATCTCTCTATTTTACATTCATAATATCACAAAATTACACCCCTGTCAGTGAGAGCACTGAAGTTTGAACGAATCAGAGCGCTGCAATTCAAAGCCTCAAAGCTTTTCAAAGCCGCCATTACTGCTGGAGAGAGAGATCATAATCTCCTAAAATAGATTTATGTGAGAGAGTTTATGATCAAACGGAAATTGTTTCCGATTATCAAGTAACCGCTGCAGCGTGTTTCCTTGAAGATTTATGCACTTATATGGCCAAATTCTGACTCTCATTCGTCTTTACTCGGCAACGGAGTACATTACTATGGGGAAGGTAAGTGAAGTTTAAACGCGCGTCCTCCTGGACTCGCGCCAACGCATAACCGTCTAAGCACCTACGTTTATTTATAGCGCTCATTTATGTACTTTATTGCCGAATTCTGACTCTCGCTCGTGTGTTCACGGGGAAGACACATGTAAAAAGGCTTCCCTGAGCAGCGCGCGCTGACTCTCTTCAAATGCAGCGTCTAACAGTCAAAGTTATTTATAACTAATTCTTGAGTATATAGTTACATTGTGTTAATTCTTTTATCTGCTTTTAACTAAAGTCTGACTCCTGTTCTCGAGTTCAAACGCGCTTCCTGAGCAGATTCGCTGATAGATCGATGTTTTGTGAACACTTAAACAATAAATGAAATAAGATTTTTAAAGGATGCAAAAAACATGGCAGATCGATTCAAACTGTAAACTGCTTGAGATTAAAAAAAACTGCATTACTCTGCTGCATTACATGAGCAGGAATTATTTAAAAAATACTAATATTTAAGTTATTTTGTTTCCCATGGAGGAAGGCTTTATACAAATATTACATTGCGTTGATTCCTTTATCTGCTATAATTGCCGTGTTGAACTGAAGATCGAGTCAATCTGAAAACTGCTTGAGATTAGAAAAAACTGCATTACTCTCCTCATTGTACTTTAGCAGGAATTATTTTAAAAATACTAATATTTAAGTTTGTTTCCCATGAAGGAAGGATTTACATATACATCTAAAAAGTATGTATTAGAGGCTCCATATACGCGCGTCCTCCCGCATTCGCGCGTCCACGCCTAAGCGCCTACGTTTATTTATAGCGCCTAAATCTATTCACACACATACATGCATATCTATCTACATTTATATTGTAAATATAAAGGGCTCCATATACATTCAGTGTAACTGCTGTCTGTTTTGAAAGTGGTAAGACTACATAAATAATGCTTAATTACATCTTTAAAATAGAAATAAAACAAAGTATTATTCACAGTATCACAGTACCATTTATTTATATATATATATATATATATACACACATACACACACATCTATTTCGTATATATAAAAGGCTACATATAGTGTAACTGTGGTGTAACTGCAGTCTCTTTTGAAAGTGATTAGCCTATATTAATAATGCTTAATTACAGCTTTAAAATAGAAATAAAACAAAGTATTATTCACAGTATCATATATATATATATATATATATACACACACACACACACCTCTATACATATTATATATATATATATATATATACACATACACATCTATTTAGTATATATAAAAGGCTACATATACATGCAGTGTAACTGCAGTCTCTTTTGAAAGTGATTAGCCTATACTAATAATGCTTAATTACAGCTTTAAAATAGAAATTAAACAAAGTATTTTTTGCATTAGTGAAAACTGACCGTTAAAAGCCAAGGATGTAATTAAACCGTAAACATTTTTTATAAACTAATTACAATTTTCCAACACTTTGAGGATCAAAAAGCATAATTATAACTTATTTTTAAGTTTAAACTCTCAAAACTTTTCAAGCTAATTAACGATAAATCTTGCTAACAATATGCTAATTCAGCAAATTCTTGCCAGCAACATGCTTATTTATGTTAAATGTTGCTAATGACTTCGGAATTCATACTAAATCTTGCTAGCAACAAGATAATTAACATTAAATCTTGCTAGCAAAATTGATCATCAATTGATTAAAGATTAAATTATGATCAAAGAACATAACGACACCTTAGTAACTGCCTAGAAACAACGCAAGGCAATAACTAACAAGAGTATATATGCTCAAGATCTAATTCTTTCCATCTATCCATCTGTAAACTTTCAAAACTTTTTAAGCTTTTACAAATAAATTTAACTTTCAGGCTAGGCTTTCTCAAGCCAACTGAAGTTTATATCATAAACTTCCTCTATCTAGTTAAGTTGGCTTGAGAAAGCCAACTTAGTGATATTGTATCTAAACTTATTATTATTATTATTCTTCTTACCTAAAATTCTCAATGCATCTCCTCCTAGAGCTTTAAAGCTACAACCACTAAACTCTGCTCAGACTTCAGACCTGTTCTGACTTGAGTTGCTATCCCTTTTCAGACTGATCAGACTTATGATTTTTGATAAAACTGAAGATTAAAGTCATAAAATCTCCATAGACTTTCACTAATGAAGTGAAAACTGAATTTTAGATAGAGCGTCCACTCCATCTGTTGGTAACATCACAACATTACACCTGATATATAATACATTTCAATACAGTATGTGTGAACATGTCCATTCCAATGGGCATGCATTTTATTTTTTTAAATCCTGAAAAAAAACTTGCAATCGATTTTTTACTTTAATTAGTAAGTTAAATCTCTCTATTTTACATACATAATATCACAAAATTACACCCCTGTCAGTGAGAGCACTGAAGTTTGAACGAATCAGAGCGCTGCAATTCAAAGCCTCAAAGCTTTTCAAAGACGCCATTATTGCTGGAGAGAGAGATCATAATCTCCTAAAATAGATTTATGTGAGAGAGTTTATGATCAAACGGAAATTCTTTCCGATTATCAAGTAACCGCTGCAGCGTGTTTGCTTGAAGATTTATGCACTTATATGGCCGAATTCTGACTCTCATTCGTCTTTACTCGGCAACGGATTTTCTACTATGGGAAAGGTAAGTGAAGTTTAAACGCGCGTCCTCTCCTGGACTCGCGCCAACGTATAACCGTCTAAGCGCCTACGTTTATTTATGTACTTTATTGCTGAATTCTGACTCTCGCTCGTGTATACATAGGGAATGCAGAAACATGAATATACATTGGAAAGGCTTCCCTGAGCAGCGCGCGCGCTGACTCTCTTCAAATGCAGCGTCTAACAGTCAAAGTTATTTATAACTAATTCTTGAGTATATAGTTACATTGTGTTAATTCTTTTATCTGCTTTTAACTAAAGTCTGACTCCTGTTCTCGAGTTCAAACGCGCTTCCTGAGCAGATTCGCTGATAGATCGATATTTTGTGAACACTTAAACAATAAATGAAATAAGGGATTTAAAAGGATGCAAAAACGATGGCAGATCGATTCAAACTGTAAACTGCTTGAGATTAAAAAAAACTGCATTACTCTGCTGCATTACATGAGCAGGAATTATTTAAAAAAATACTAATATTTAAGTTATTTTGTTTCCCATGGAGGAAGGCTTTATACAAATATTACATTGCGTTGATTCCTTTATCTGCTATAATTGCCGTGTTGAACTGAAGTCTGACATGGCAGATCGAGTCAATCTGAAAACTGCTTGAGATTAGAAAAAACTGCATTACTCTCCTCATTGTACTTTAGCAGGAATTATTTTAAAAATACTAATATTTAAGTTTGTTTCCCATGAAGGAAGGATTTACATATACATCTAAAAAGTATGTATTAGAGGCTCCATATACGCGCGTCCTCCCGCATTCGCGCGTCCACGCCTAAGCGCCTACGTTTATTTATAGCGCGTAAATTTATTCACACACATACATGCATATCTATCTATGTCACAAGGCGCAGGATCGTGTGCGATGCGGAGCATACGCGGAGCCAGAAATGCAAGTAAACACTTTATTCAATAACAAAAACAAAAGCACGCGATGGTGCAAACTCAACAGAAATAACATCCACACACGACTAGGGAACATAACATTAACAATCGACAACAGGGGAGTGAACATGGAGAACTTAAATACTGACTATGATTAACAGAAACACAAAACACCTGTGACTGATAAGTGCTAATGGGAACTGGGTGAGGTGAGATCAGGAACGGGGAACATGTGACACAGACAAGGTAAACTAAGAGTCCAGGGTGAAAACTAACATAAACGTGACAATCTACATCTATATTGTAAATATAAAGGGCTCCATATACATGCAGTGTAACTGCTGTCTGTTTTGAAAGTGGCAAGACTACATAAATAATGCTTAATTACATCTTTAAAATAGAAATAAAACAAAGTATTATTCACAGTATCACAGTACCATTTATTTATATATATATATATATATATACACACACATACACACACATCTATTTAGTATATATAAAAGGCTACATATAGTGTAACTGTGGTGTAACTGCAGTCTCTTTTGAAAGTGATTAGCCTATATTAATAATGCTTAATTACAGCTTTAAAATAGAAATAAAACAAAGTATTATTCACAGTATCATATATATATATATATATATATATATATATACACACACACACACACACACACCTCTATACATATTATATATATATATATATATATATATATATATATATATATATATATATATACACATACACATCTATTTAGTATATATAAAAGGCTACATATACATGCAGTGTAACTGCAGTCTCTTTTGAAAGTGATTAGCCTATACTAATAATGCTTAATTACAGCTTTAAAATAGAAATTAAACAAAGTATTTTTCGCATTAGTGAAAACTGACCGTTAAAAGCCAAGGATGTAATTAAACCGTAAACATTTTTTTAAACTAATTACAATTTTCCAACACTTTGGGGATCAAAAAGCATAATTATAACTTATTTTTAAGTTTAAACTCTCAAAACTTTTTAAGCTAATTAACGATAAATCTTGCTAACAATATGCTAATTCAGCAAATTCTTGCCAGCAACATGCTTATTTATGTTAAATGTTGCTAATGACTTCAGAATTCATACTAAATCTTGCTAGCAACAAGATAATTAACATTAAATCTTGCTAGCAAAATTGATCATCAATTGATTAAAGATTAAATTATGATCAAAGAACATAACGACACCTTATTAACTGCCTAGAAACAACGCAAGGCAATAACTAACAAGAGTATATATGCTCAAGATCTAATTCTTTCCATCTATCCATCTGTAAACTTTCAAAACTTTTTAAGCTTTTACAAATAAATTTAACTTTCAGGCTAGGCTTTCTCAAGCCAACTGAAGTTTATATCATAAACTTCCTCTATCTAGTTATTATTATTATTCTTCTTACCTAAAATTCTCAATGCATCTCCTCCTAGAGCTTTAAAGCTACAACCACTAAACTCTGCTCAGACTTCAGACCTGTTCTGACTTGAGTTGCTATCCCTTTTCAGACTGATCAGACTTATGATTTTTGATAAAACTGAAGATTAAAGTCATAAAATCTCCATAGACTTTCACTAATGAAGTGAAAACTGAATTTTAGATAGAGCGTCCACTCCATCTGTTGGTAACATCACAACATTACACCTGATATATAATACATTTCAATACAGTATGTGTGAACATGTCCATTCCAATGGGCATGCATTTTATTTTTTTAAATCCTGAAAAAAAACTTGCAGGTCTACAATCGATTTTTTACTTTAATTAGTAAGTTAAATCTCTCTATTTTACATTCATAATATCACAAAATTACACCCCTGTCAGTGAGAGCACTGAAGTTTGAACGAATCAGAGCGCTGCAATTCAAAGCCTCAAAGCTTTTCAAAGACGCCATTACTGCTGGAGAGAGAGATCATAATCTCCTAAAATAGATTTATGTGAGAGAGTTTATGATCAAACGGAAATTGTTTCCGATTATCAAGTAACCGCTGCAGCGTGTTTCCTTGAAGATTTATGCACTTATATGGCCAAATTCTGACTCTCATTCGTCTTTACTCGGCAAAGGATTTTCGCTGTTGAGCACTATGATACTATAGGAAAGGTAAGTGAAGTTTAAACGCGCGTCCTCCTGGACTCGCGCCAAAGCATAACCGTCTAATCGCCTAAGTTTATTTATAGCGCTCATTTATGTACTTTATTGCCGAATTCTGACTCTCGCTCGTGTTTGCACGGGGAAGACACATGTAAACGGCTTCCCTGAGCAGAGCGCGCTGACTCTCTTCAAATGCAGCGTCTAACAGTCAAAGTTATTTATAACTAATTCTCGAGTATATAGTTACATTGTGTTAATTCTTTTATCTGCTTTTAACTAAAGTCTGACTCCTGTTCTCGAGTTCAAACGCGTTTCCTGAGCAGATTCGCTGATAGATCGATGTTTTGTGAACACAAACAATAAATGAAATAAGGTATTTAAAAGGATGCAAAAACGATGGCAGATCGCTTCAAACTGTAAACTGCTTGAGTTCAAAAAAACTGCATTACTCTGCTGCATTACATGAGCAGGAATTATTTTAAAAATACTAATATTTAAGTTATTTTGTTTCCCATGGAGGAAGGCTTTATACAAATATTACATTGCGTTGATTCATTTATCTGCTATAATTGCCGTGTTGAACTGAAGTCTGACATGGCAGATCAATTCAATCTGAAAACTGCTTGAGATTAGAAAAAACAGCATTACTCTCCTCATTGTACTTTAGCAGGAATTATTTAAGAAATACTAATATTTAAGTTATTTTATTTCACATGAAGAAAGGCTTTATACACACACACACACATACATATATATATATATATATACATATACATATATATATATATATATATACACACACATACATATCTATCTATACACACATTTATATAGTAAATAAATGTATAAAGGGCTCCATATATATGCAGTGTAACTGCAGTCTGTTTAGAAAGTGGTAAGACTATATTAATAATGCTTAATTACATCTTTAAAATAGAAATAAAACAGTATTCACATTAGTGAAAACTGACCGTTAAAAGCCAAGGTTGTAATTAAACCGTAAACATTTTTATAAACTAATTGCAATTTTCAACACTTTGGGGATCAAAAAGCATTGTTATTTATTTTTTGGTATTTCGTTACAACACCGATGATCCCTCATGATGAAAAAACTCCATGTATGTTCCCTAGATGCCATTTTGTGCACTAACCAAGTATTGCAACACTTCTGTAATCAATTAATTATTTACTCATGTTTATTACCAATGTAAATGTTGTTTATTTTAGATTAATATTTAATATTCATTATTATTCTTTGATATTTCAGACCACTCACTGTTCAGCTGAATCATCAATAACCTCCAGTCTCTGCGTCAACTGACTCTTGTGTTCTTTAAAACATTAAATCTCACTAGTGACTTGTTAAATAACATTCATTCTCGTCAGTGACATGTTAACTCATGTTAAGGCCCCGTCCACACGGAGACGCGGATCACTGCATCCGCACACATTTCTTATCGGATTGGCGTTCCGTCCACACTGATCCGGCGATTTGGGAGACTGAATCCGCTCTCTTTTGATACCGGGTCCTAAAGTGGATAGATCTGAATCCGACACCCTTGCGGA
This sequence comes from Rhodeus uyekii, assembly GCA_037043235.1. Taxonomy (NCBI): domain Eukaryota; kingdom Metazoa; phylum Chordata; class Actinopteri; order Cypriniformes; family Acheilognathidae; genus Rhodeus; species Rhodeus uyekii. The sequence goes on from JAWRVZ010000033.1 coordinate 1,575,533, forward strand.
CTCGTGTGGACGGCCAATCCGTATATTTTTTTGTTTACCGATGATGTCATCACATCACGTGTCGGCTGCGTCACAGTAACAGCAACAGTGTTGCCAGATTGTACTGAAGATTCCAGCGCAGCTACAGCTTAAAACCCTCCAATTTAAAAAAATACCAGCCCAAAGTGCGTACTCTTATAAATAATGAAAAATATTGAGCGATTTTATGCATCAAAAACCATCCCAAATTTGATCAACCAGCCCAATGCATTTTTTCCCGATCGGACGTGACAAAAAGGTAACTAGCAATCTGGCAACACTGAACAGCAACAACAATGCGCATGCTCAAGGTCGTCTTCTCTGTGTATAGTGTATTATCTGTGGCAGAATTACAGCGCCCCATACTGGTCTGGCATATAAACTACACCGGATTCAGTCGGTTTCAGTGGTATCGTGTGGACGCTGATATTTTTTTTTGAACGAGGAAAAAAAAGATCGGATAGGGAACGCGCCGGCATCGTGTGGACGTGGCCTAAATCTCACAAGCGACCTACGAATTAACAAATCTCACTAGCGACATGTTAGTTCACAATAAATGTCAATAGCGTCTTGTTAATTAACGTTAAATCTTGCTAGCAACATGCTAGATCACGCAAATTCTCACTAGTGACATGCTAGATCATGCTAAATCTTGATAGCAACTTGTTAATTAACAATAAATCTTGCTACCAATATGCTAATTCAGCTAATTCTTGCCAGCAACATGCTTATTTATGTTAAATGTTGCTAATGACTTCGGAATTCATACTAAATCTTGCTATCAACAAGATAATTAACATTAAATCTTGCTAGCAAAATTGATCATTAATTGATTAAAAATTAAATTATGATCAAAGAACATAACGACACCTTAGTAACTGCCTAGAAACAACGCAAAGCAATAACTAACAAGTGTATATATGCTCAAGATCTAATTATTTCCTTCTATCTATCTGTAAACTTAAACAAATTGTTAAGCTTTTACAAATAAATTTAACTTTCACAATAGGCTTTCTCAAGCCAACTGAAGTTTATATCATAAACTTCCTCTATCTAGTTATTATTATTATTCTTCTTACCTAAAATTCTCAATGCATCTCCTCCTAGAGCTTTAAAGCTACAACCACTAAACTCTGCTCAGACTTCAGACCTGTTCTGACTTGAGTTGCTATCCCTTTTCAGACTGATCAGACTTATGATTTTTGATAAAACTGAAGATTAAAGTCATAAAATCTCCATAGACTTTCACTAATGAAGTGAAAACTGAATTTTAGATAGAGCGTCCACTCCATCTATTGGTGACATAACAACATTACACCTGATATATAATACATTTCAATACAGTTTGTGTGAACATGTCCATTCCAATGGGCATGCATTTTATTTTTTTAAATCCTGAAAAAAAACTTGCAATCGATTTTTTACTTTAATTAGTAAGTTAAATCTCTCTATTTTACATACATAATATCACAAAATTACACCCCTGTCAGTGAGAGCACTGAAGTTTGAACGAATCAGAGCGCTGCAATTCAGAGCCTCAAAGCTTTTCAAAGACGCCATTACTGCTGGAGAGAGAGATCATAATCTCCTAAAATAGATTTATGTGAGACAGTTTATGATCAAACGGAAATTGTTTCCGATTATCAAGTAACCACTGCAGCGTGTTTGCTTGAAGATTTATGCACTTATATGGCCGAATTCTGACTCTCATTCGTCTTTACTCGGCAACGGATTTTCTACTATGGGAAAGGTAAGTGAAGTTTAAACGCGCGTCCTCTCCTGGACTCGCGCCAACGTATAACCGTCTAAGCGCCTACGTTTATTTATGTACTTTATTGCTGAATTCTGACTCTCGCTCGTGTATACATAGGGAATGCAGAAACATGAATATACATTGGAAAGGCTTCCCTGAGCAGCGCGCACGCTGACTCTCTTCAAATGCAGCGTCTAACAGTCAAAGTTATTTATAACTAATTCTTGAGTATATAGTCACATTGTGTTAATTCTTTTATCTGCTTTTAACTAAAGTCTGACTCCTGTTCTCGAGTTCAAACGCGCTTCCTGAGCAGATTCGCTGATAGATCGATGTTTTGTGAACACTTAAACAAATGAAATAAGATTTTTAAGGATGCAAAAACATGGCAGATCGATTCAAACTGTAAACTGCTTGAGATTCAAAAAAACTGCATTACTCTGCTGCATTACTTGAGCAGGAATTATTTTTAAAATACTAATATTTAAGTTATTTTGTTTCCCATGGAGGAAGGCTTTATACAAATATTACATTGCGTTGATTCCTTTATCTGCTATAATTGCCGTGTTGAACTGAAGTCTGACATGGCAGATCGAGTCAATCTGAAAACTGCTTGAGATTAGAAAAAACTGCATTACTCTCCTCATTGTACTTTAGCAGCAGTGGCGTAGCCACGGGGGGGCCTGGGTGGGCCTGGGCCCCCTCATTTACATGTGCGGCCCCCTCAGATTTTCAATTGTTTAAAATCGCGACTGTGAAAACTAAATTGAAAACATTTACAGCTGCACAAGACGATCGCAACGCACCCCCACAGTCAACAATAGCGCGCTGCGTGTTACACTATAACCAGTCTGGCTGAATGGTTAAGGCGATGGACTAACAATCCAATGCGGTTTTCATGCGCAGGTTCGAATCCAGCCGCTTACGTTATGCTCAGGCCCCCTCATTTTAAGCTGGGCCCCCTCAAAAATAAAATTCTTTTAGTATATATAAAAGGCTACATATAGTGTAACTGTGGTGTAACTGCAGTCTCTTTTGAAAGTGATTAGCCTATATTAATAATGCTTAATTACAGCTTTAAAATAGAAATAAAACAAAGTATTATTCACAGTATCATATATATATATATATATACACACACACACACACACACACACACCTCTATACATATTATATATATATATATATATATATATATATATATATATATATATATATATATATATATATATATATACATACACATATATTTAGTATATATAAAAGGCTACATATACATGCAGTGTAACTGCAGTCTCTTTTGAAAGTGATTAGCCTATACTAATAATGCTTAATTACAGCTTTAAAATAGAAATTAAACAAAGTATTTTTCGCATTAGTGAAAACTGACCGTTAAAAGCCAAGGATGTAATTAAACCGTAAACATTTTTTTAAACTAATTACAATTTTCCAACACTTTGGGGATCAAAAAGCATAATTATAACTTTTTTTTAAGTTTAAACTCTCAAAACTTTTTAAGCTAATTAACGATAAATCTTGCTAACAATATGCTAATTCAGCAAATTCTTGCCAGCAACATGCTTATTTATGTTAAATGTTGCTAATGACTTCAGAATTCATACTAAATCTTGCTAGCAACAAGATAATTAACATTAAATATTGCTAGCAAAATTGATCATCAATTGATTAAAGATTAAATTATGATCAAAGAACATAACGACACCTTAGTAACTGCCTAGAAACAACGCAAGGCAATAACTAACAAGAGTATATATGCTCAAGATCTAATTCTTTCCATCTATCCATCTGTAAACTTTCAAAACTTTTTAAGCTTTTACAAATAAATTTATCTTTCAGGCTAGGCTTTCTCAAGCCAACTGAAGTTTATATCATAAACTTCCTCTATCTAGTTAAGTTGGCTTGAGAAAGCCAACTTAGTGATATTGTATCTAAACTTATTAAGTTGGCTTGAGAAAGCCAACTTAGTGATATTGTATCTAAACTTATTAAGTTGGCTTGAGAAAGCCAACTTAGTGATATTGTATCTAAACTTATTATTATTATTATTCTTCTTACCTAAAATTCTCAATGCATCTCCTCCTAGAGCTTTAAAGCTACAACCACTAAACTCTGCTCAGACTTCAGACCTGTTCTGACTTGAGTTGCTATCCCTTTTCAGACTGATCAGACTTATGATTTTTGATAAAACTGAAGATTAAAGTCATAAAATCTCCATAGACTTTCACTAATGAAGTGAAAACTGAATTTTAGATAGAGCGTCCACTCCATCTGTTGGTAACATCACAACATTACACCTGATATATAATACATTTCAATACAGTATGTGTGAACATGTCCATTCCAATGGGCATGCATTTTATTTTTTTAAATCCTGAAAAAAAACTTGCAGGTCTACAATCGATTTTTTACTTTAATTAGTAAGTTAAATCTCTCTATTTTACATTCATAATATCACAAAATTACACCCCTGTCAGTGAGAGCACTGAAGTTTGAACGAATCAGAGCGCTGCAATTCAAAGCCTCAAAGCTTTTCAAAGCCGCCATTACTGCTGGAGAGAGAGATCATAATCTCCTAAAATAGATTTATGTGAGAGAGTTTATGATCAAACGGAAATTGTTTCCGATTATCAAGTAACCGCTGCAGCGTGTTTCCTTGAAGATTTATGCACTTATATGGCCAAATTCTGACTCTCATTCGTCTTTACTCGGCAACGGAGTACATTACTATGGGGAAGGTAAGTGAAGTTTAAACGCGCGTCCTCCTGGACTCGCGCCAAAGCATAACCGTCTAAGCACCTACGTTTATTTATAGCGCTCATTTATGTACTTTATTGCCGAATTCTGACTCTCGCTCGTGTGTTCACGGGGAAGACACATGTAAAAAGGCTTCCCTGAGCAGCGCGCGCTGACTCTCTTCAAATGCAGCGTCTAACAGTCAAAGTTATTTATAACTAATTCTTGAGTATATAGTTACATTGTGTTAATTCTTTTATCTGCTTTTAACTAAAGTCTGACTCCTGTTCTCGAGTTCAAACGCGCTTCCTGAGCAGATTCGCTGATAGATCGATGTTTTGTGAACACTTAAACAATAAATGAAATAAGATTTTTAAAGGATGCAAAAAACATGGCAGATCGATTCAAACTGTAAACTGCTTGAGATTAAAAAAAACTGCATTACTCTGCTGCATTACATGAGCAGGAATTATTTAAAAAATACTAATATTTAAGTTATTTTGTTTCCCATGGAGGAAGGCTTTATACAAATATTACATTGCGTTGATTCCTTTATCTGCTATAATTGCCGTGTTGAACTGAAGTCTGACATGGCAGATCGAGTCAATCTGAAAACTGCTTGAGATTAGAAAAAACTGCATTACTCTCCTCATTGTACTTTAGCAGGAATTATTTTAAAAATACTAATATTTAAGTTTGTTTCCCATGAAGGAAGGATTTACATATACATCTAAAAAGTATGTATTAGAGGCTCCATATACGCGCGTCCTCCCGCATTCGCGCGTCCACGCCTAAGCGCCTACGTTTATTTATAGCGCCTAAATCTATTCACACACATACATGCATATCTATCTACATTTATATTGTAAATATAAAGGGCTCCATATACATTCAGTGTAACTGCTGTCTGTTTTGAAAGTGGTAAGACTACATAAATAATGCTTAATTACATCTTTAAAATAGAAATAAAACAAAGTATTATTCACAGTATCACAGTACCATTTATTTATATATATATATATATATATACACACATACACACACATCTATTTCGTATATATAAAAGGCTACATATAGTGTAACTGTGGTGTAACTGCAGTCTCTTTTGAAAGTGATTAGCCTATATTAATAATGCTTAATTACAGCTTTAAAATAGAAATAAAACAAAGTATTATTCACAGTATCATATATATATATATATATATATACACACACACACACACCTCTATACATATTATATATATATATATATATATACACATACACATCTATTTAGTATATATAAAAGGCTACATATACATGCAGTGTAACTGCAGTCTCTTTTGAAAGTGATTAGCCTATACTAATAATGCTTAATTACAGCTTTAAAATAGAAATTAAACAAAGTATTTTTTGCATTAGTGAAAACTGACCGTTAAAAGCCAAGGATGTAATTAAACCGTAAACATTTTTTATAAACTAATTACAATTTTCCAACACTTTGAGGATCAAAAAGCATAATTATAACTTATTTTTAAGTTTAAACTCTCAAAACTTTTCAAGCTAATTAACGATAAATCTTGCTAACAATATGCTAATTCAGCAAATTCTTGCCAGCAACATGCTTATTTATGTTAAATGTTGCTAATGACTTCGGAATTCATACTAAATCTTGCTAGCAACAAGATAATTAACATTAAATCTTGCTAGCAAAATTGATCATCAATTGATTAAAGATTAAATTATGATCAAAGAACATAACGACACCTTAGTAACTGCCTAGAAACAACGCAAGGCAATAACTAACAAGAGTATATATGCTCAAGATCTAATTCTTTCCATCTATCCATCTGTAAACTTTCAAAACTTTTTAAGCTTTTACAAATAAATTTAACTTTCAGGCTAGGCTTTCTCAAGCCAACTGAAGTTTATATCATAAACTTCCTCTATCTAGTTATTATTATTATTCTTCTTACCTAAAATTCTCAATGCATCTCCTCCTAGAGCTTTAAAGCTACAACCACTAAACTCTGCTCAGACTTCAGACCTGTTCTGACTTGAGTTGCTATCCCTTTTCAGACTGATCAGACTTATGATTTTTGATAAAACTGAAGATTAAAGTCATAAAATCTCCATAGACTTTCACTAATGAAGTGAAAACTGAATTTTAGATAGAGCGTCCACTCCATCTGTTGGTAACATCACAACATTACACCTGATATATAATACATTTCAATACAGTATGTGTGAACATGTCCATTCCAATGGGCATGCATTTTATTTTTTTAAATCCTGAAAAAAAACTTGCAATCGATTTTTTACTTTAATTAGTAAGTTAAATCTCTCTATTTTACATACATAATATCACAAAATTACACCCCTGTCAGTGAGAGCACTGAAGTTTGAACGAATCAGAGCGCTGCAATTCAAAGCCTCAAAGCTTTTCAAAGACGCCATTATTGCTGGAGAGAGAGATCATAATCTCCTAAAATAGATTTATGTGAGAGAGTTTATGATCAAACGGAAATTCTTTCCGATTATCAAGTAACCGCTGCAGCGTGTTTGCTTGAAGATTTATGCACTTATATGGCCGAATTCTGACTCTCATTCGTCTTTACTCGGCAACGGATTTTCTACTATGGGAAAGGTAAGTGAAGTTTAAACGCGCGTCCTCTCCTGGACTCGCGCCAACGTATAACCGTCTAAGCGCCTACGTTTATTTATGTACTTTATTGCTGAATTCTGACTCTCGCTCGTGTATACATAGGGAATGCAGAAACATGAATATACATTGGAAAGGCTTCCCTGAGCAGCGCGCGCGCTGACTCTCTTCAAATGCAGCGTCTAACAGTCAAAGTTATTTATAACTAATTCTTGAGTATATAGTTACATTGTGTTAATTCTTTTATCTGCTTTTAACTAAAGTCTGACTCCTGTTCTCGAGTTCAAACGCGCTTCCTGAGCAGATTCGCTGATAGATCGATGTTTTGTGAACACTTAAACAATAAATGAAATAAGGTATTTAAAAGGATGCAAAAACGATGGCAGATCGATTCAAACTGTAAACTGCTTGAGATAAAAAAAAACTGCATTACTCTGCTGCATTACATGAGCAGGAATTATTTAAAAAATACTAATATTTAAGTTATTTTGTTTCCCATGGAGGAAGGCTTTATACAAATATTACATTGCGTTGATTCCTTTATCTGCTATAATTGCCGTGTTGAACTGAAGTCTGACATGGCAGATCGAGTCAATCTGAAAACTGCTTGAGATTAGAAAAAACTGCATTACTCTCCTCATTGTACTTTAGCAGGAATTATTTTAAAAATACTAATATTTAAGTTTGTTTCCCATGAAGGAAGGATTTACATATACATCTAAAAAGTATGTATTAGAGGCTCCATATACGCGCGTCCTCCCGCATTCGCGCGTCCACGCCTAAGCGCCTACGTTTATTTATAGCGCGTAAATTTATTCACACACATACATGCATATCTATCTATGTCACAAGGCGCAGGATCGTGTGCGATGCGGAGCATACGCGGAGCCAGAAATGCAAGTAAACACTTTATTCAATAACAAAAACAAAAGCACGCGATGGTGCAAACTCAACAGAAATAACATCCACACACGACTAGGGAACATAACATTAACAATCGACAACAGGGGAGTGAACATGGAGAACTTAAATACTGACTATGATTAACAGAAACACAAAACACCTGTGACTGATAAGTGCTAATGGGAACTGGGTGAGGTGAGATCAGGAACGGGGAACATGTGACACAGACAAGGTAAACTAAGAGTCCAGGGTGAAAACTAACATAAACGTGACAATCTACATCTATATTGTAAATATAAAGGGCTCCATATACATGCAGTGTAACTGCTGTCTGTTTTGAAAGTGGCAAGACTACATAAATAATGCTTAATTACATCTTTAAAATAGAAATAAAACAAAGTATTATTCACAGTATCACAGTACCATTTATTTATATATATATATATATATATATATATATATATATACACACACATACACACACATCTATTTAGTATATATAAAAGGCTACATATAGTGTAACTGTGGTGTAACTGCAGTCTCTTTTGAAAGTGATTAGCCTATATTAATAATGCTTAATTACAGCTTTAAAATAGAAATAAAACAAAGTATTATTCACAGTATCATATATATATATATATATATATATATATATACACACACACACACACACACTCTATACTATATATATATATATATATATATATATATATATATATATATATACACATACACATCTATTTAGTATATATAAAAGGCTACATATACATGCAGTGTAACTGCAGTCTCTTTTGAAAGTGATTAGCCTATACTAATAATGCTTAATTACAGCTTTAAAATAGAAATTAAACAAAGTATTTTTCGCATTAGTGAAAACTGACCGTTAAAAGCCAAGGATGTAATTAAACCGTAAACATTTTTTTAAACTAATTACAATTTTCCAACACTTTGGGGATCAAAAAGCATAATTATAACTTATTTTTAAGTTTAAACTCTCAAAACTTTTTAAGCTAATTAACGATAAATCTTGCTAACAATATGCTAATTCAGCAAATTCTTGCCAGCAACATGCTTATTTATGTTAAATGTTGCTAATGACTTCAGAATTCATACTAAATCTTGCTAGCAACAAGATAATTAACATTAAATCTTGCTAGCAAAATTGATCATCAATTGATTAAAGATTAAATTATGATCAAAGAACATAACGACACCTTATTAACTGCCTAGAAACAACGCAAGGCAATAACTAACAAGAGTATATATGCTCAAGATCTAATTCTTTCCATCTATCCATCTGTAAACTTTCAAAACTTTTTAAGCTTTTACAAATAAATTTAACTTTCAGGCTAGGCTTTCTCAAGCCAACTGAAGTTTATATCATAAACTTCCTCTATCTAGTTATTATTATTATTCTTACCTAAAATTCTCAATGCATCTCCTCCTAGAGCTTTAAAGCTACAACCACTAAACTCTGCTCAGACTTCAGACCTGTTCTGACTTGAGTTGCTATCCCTTTTCAGACTGATCAGACTTATGATTTTTGATAAAACTGAAGATTAAAGTCATAAAATCTCCATAGACTTTCACTAATGAAGTGAAAACTGAATTTTAGATAGAGCGTCCACTCCATCTGTTGGTAACATCACAACATTACACCTGATATATAATACATTTCAATACAGTATGTGTGAACATGTCCATTCCAATGGGCATGCATTTTATTTTTTTAAATCCTGAAAAAAAACTTGCAGGTCTACAATCGATTTTTTACTTTAATTAGTAAGTTAAATCTCTCTATTTTACATTCATAATATCACAAAATTACACCCCTGTCAGTGAGAGCACTGAAGTTTGAACGAATCAGAGCGCTGCAATTCAAAGCCTCAAAGCTTTTCAAAGACGCCATTACTGCTGGAGAGAGAGATCATAATCTCCTAAAATAGATTTATGTGAGAGAGTTTATGATCAAACGGAAATTGTTTCCGATTATCAAGTAACCGCTGCAGCGTGTTTCCTTGAAGATTTATGCACTTATATGGCCAAATTGTGACTCTCATTCGTCTTTACTCGGCAACGGAGTACATTACTATGGGGAAGGTAAGTGAAGTTTAAACGCGCGTCCTCCTGGACTCGCGCCAACGCATAACCGTCTAAGCACCTACGTTTATTTATAGCGCTCATTTATGTACTTTATTGCCGAATTCTGACTCTCGCTCGTGTGTTCATGGGGAAGACACATGTAAAAAGACTTCCCTGAGCAGCGCGCGCGCTGACTCTCTTCAAATGCAGCGTCTAACAGTCAAAGTTATTTATAACTAATTCTTGAGTATATAGTTACATTGTGTTAATTCTTTTATCTGCTTTAACTAAAGTCTGACTCCTGTTCTCGAGTTTAAACGCGCTTCCTGAGCAGATTCGCTGATAGATCGATGTTTTGTGAACACTTAAACAATAAATGAAATAAGGTATTTAAAAGGATGCAAAAACGATGGCAGATCGATTCAAACTGTAAACTGCTTGAGATTAAAAAAAACTGCATTACTCTGCTGCATTACATGAGCAGGAATTATTTAAAAAATACTAATATTTAAGTTATTTTGTTTCCCATGGAGGAAGGCTTTATACAAATATTACATTGCGTTGATTCCTTTATCTGCTATAATTGCCGTGTTGAACTGAAGTCTGACATGGCAGATCGAGTCAATCTGAAAACTGCTTGAGATTAGAAAAAACTGCATTACTCTCCTCATTGTACTTTAGCAGGAATTATTTTAAAAATACTAATATTTAAGTTTGTTTCCCATGAAGGAAGGATTTACATATATATCTAAAAAGTATGTATTAGAGGCTCCATATACGCGCGTCCTCCCGCATTCGCGCGTCCACGCCTAAGCGCCTACGTTTATTTATAGCGCATAAATTTATTCACACACATACATGCATATCTATCTACATCTATTTTGTAAATATAAAGGGCTCCATATACATGCAGTGTAACTGCTGTCTGTTTTGAAAGTGGTAAGACTACATAAATAATGCTTAATTACATCTTTAAAATAGAAATAAAACAAAGTATTATTCACAGTATCACAGTACCATTTATATATATATATATATATATATATATATATATATATATATATATACATATATATATATACACACACATCTATTTAGTATATATAAAAGGCTACATATAGTGTAACTGTGGTGTAACTGCAGTCTCTTTTGAAAGTGATTAGCCTATATTAATAATGCTTAATTACAGCTTTAAAATAGAAATAAAACAAAGTATTATTCACAGTATCATATATAAATATATATATATATATATATATATATATATATATATATATATATATATACACACACACACACACCTCTATACATATTATATATATATATATATATATATATATATATATATATACATACACATCTATTTAGTATATATAAAAGGCTACATATACATGCAGTGTAACTGCAGTCTCTTTTGAAAGTGATTAGCCTATACTAATAATGCTTAATTACAGCTTTAAAATAGAAATTAAACAAAGTAATTTTCGCATTAGTGAAAACTGACCGTTAAAAGCCAAGGATGTAATTAAACCGTAAACATTTTTTTAAACTAATTACAATTTTCCAACACTTTGGGGATCAAAAAGCATAATTATAACTTATTTTTAAGTTTAAACTCTCAAAACTTTTTAAGCTAATTAACGATAAATCTTGCTAACAATATGCTAATTCAGCAAATTCTTGCCAGCAACATGCTTATTTATGTTAAATGTTGCTAATGACTTCAGAATTCATACTAAATCTTGCTAGCAACAAGATAATTAACATTAAATCTTGCTAGCAAAATTGATCATCAATTGATTAAAGATTAAATTATGATCAAAGAACATAACGACACCTTAGTAACTGCCTAGAAACAACGCAAGGCAATAACTAACAAGAGTATATATGCTCAAGATCTAATTCTTTCCATCTATCCATCTGTAAACTTTCACAACTTTTTAAGCTTTTACAAATAAATTTAACTTTCAGGCTAGGCTTTCTCAAGCCAACTGAAGTTTATATCATAAACTTCCTCTATCTAGTTATTATTATTATTCTTCTTACCTAAAATTCTCAATGCATCTCCTCCTAGAGCTTTAAAGCTACAACCACTAAACTCTGCTCAGACTTCAGACCTGTTCTGACTTGAGTTGCTATCCCTTTTCAGACTGATCAGACTTATGATTTTTGATAAAACTGAAGATTAAAGTCATAAAATCTCCATAGACTTTCACTAATGAAGTGAAAACTGAATTTTAGATAGAGCGTCCACTCCATCTGTTGGTAACATCACAACATTACACCTGATATATAATACATTTCAATACAGTATGTGTGAACATGTCCATTCCAATGGGCATGCATTTTATTTTTTTAAATCCTGAAAAAAAACTTGCAGGTCTACAATCGATTTTTTACTTTAATTAGTAAGTTAAATCTCTCTATTTTACATTCATAATATCACAAAATTACACCCCTGTCAGTGAGAGCACTGAAGTTTGAACGAATCAGAGCGCTGCAATTCAAAGCCTCAAAGCTTTTCAAAGCCGCCATTACTGCTGGAGAGAGAGATCATAATCTCCTAAAATAGATTTATGTGAGAGAGTTTATGATCAAACGGAAATTGTTTCCGATTATCAAGTAACCGCTGCAGCGTGTTTCCTTGAAGATTTATGCACTTATATGGCCAAATTCTGACTCTCATTCGTCTTTACTCGGCAACGGAGTACATTACTATGGGGAAGGTAAGTGAAGTTTAAACGCGCGTCCTCCTGGACTCGCGCCAACGCATAACCGTCTAAGCACCTACGTTTATTTATAGCGCTCATTTATGTACTTTATTGCCGAATTCTGACTCTCGCTCGTGTGTTCACGGGGAAGACACATGTAAAAAGGCTTCCCTGAGCAGCGCGCGCTGACTCTCTTCAAATGCAGCGTCTAACAGTCAAAGTTATTTATAACTAATTCTTGAGTATATAGTTACATTGTGTTAATTCTTTTATCTGCTTTTAACTAAAGTCTGACTCCTGTTCTCGAGTTCAAACGCGCTTCCTGAGCAGATTCGCTGATAGATCGATGTTTTGTGAACACTTAAACAATAAATGAAATAAGATTTTTAAAGGATGCAAAAAACATGGCAGATCGATTCAAACTGTAAACTGCTTGAGATTAAAAAAAACTGCATTACTCTGCTGCATTACATGAGCAGGAATTATTTAAAAAATACTAATATTTAAGTTATTTTGTTTCCCATGGAGGAAGGCTTTATACAAATATTACATTGCGTTGATTCCTTTATCTGCTATAATTGCCGTGTTGAACTGAAGATCGAGTCAATCTGAAAACTGCTTGAGATTAGAAAAAACTGCATTACTCTCCTCATTGTACTTTAGCAGGAATTATTTTAAAAATACTAATATTTAAGTTTGTTTCCCATGAAGGAAGGATTTACATATACATCTAAAAAGTATGTATTAGAGGCTCCATATACGCGCGTCCTCCCGCATTCGCGCGTCCACGCCTAAGCGCCTACGTTTATTTATAGCGCCTAAATCTATTCACACACATACATGCATATCTATCTACATTTATATTGTAAATATAAAGGGCTCCATATACATTCAGTGTAACTGCTGTCTGTTTTGAAAGTGGTAAGACTACATAAATAATGCTTAATTACATCTTTAAAATAGAAATAAAACAAAGTATTATTCACAGTATCACAGTACCATTTATTTATATATATATATATATATATACACACATACACACACATCTATTTCGTATATATAAAAGGCTACATATAGTGTAACTGTGGTGTAACTGCAGTCTCTTTTGAAAGTGATTAGCCTATATTAATAATGCTTAATTACAGCTTTAAAATAGAAATAAAACAAAGTATTATTCACAGTATCATATATATATATATATATATATACACACACACACACACCTCTATACATATTATATATATATATATATATATACACATACACATCTATTTAGTATATATAAAAGGCTACATATACATGCAGTGTAACTGCAGTCTCTTTTGAAAGTGATTAGCCTATACTAATAATGCTTAATTACAGCTTTAAAATAGAAATTAAACAAAGTATTTTTCGCATTAGTGAAAACTGACCGTTAAAAGCCAAGGATGTAATTAAACCGTAAACATTTTTTTAAACTAATTACAATTTTCCAACACTTTGGGGATCAAAAAGCATAATTATAACTTATTTTTAAGTTTAAACTCTCAAAACTTTTTAAGCTAATTAACGATAAATCTTGCTAACAATATGCTAATTCAGCAAATTCTTGCCAGCAACATGCTTATTTATGTTAAATGTTGCTAATGACTTCAGAATTCATACTAAATCTTCCTAGCAACAAGATAATTAACATTAAATCTTGCTAGCAAAATTGATCATCAATTGATTAAAGATTAAATTATGATCAAAGAACATAACGACACCTTATTAACTGCCTAGAAACAACGCAAGGCAATAACTAACAAGAGTATATATGCTCAAGATCTAATTCTTTCCATCTATCCATCTGTAAACTTTCAAAACTTTTTAAGCTTTTACAAATAAATTTAACTTTCAGGCTAGGCTTTCTCAAGCCAACTGAAGTTTATATCATAAACTTCCTCTATCTAGTTATTATTATTATTCTTACCTAAAATTCTCAATGCATCTCCTCCTAGAGCTTTAAAGCTACAACCACTAAACTCTGCTCAGACTTCAGACCTGTTCTGACTTGAGTTGCTATCCCTTTTCAGACTGATCAGACTTATGATTTTTGATAAAACTGAAGATTAAAGTCATAAAATCTCCATAGACTTTCACTAATGAAGTGAAAACTGAATTTTAGATAGAGCGTCCACTCCATCTGTTGGTAACATCACAACATTACACCTGATATATAATACATTTCAATACAGTATGTGTGAACATGTCCATTCCAATGGGCATGCATTTTATTTTTTTAAATCCTGAAAAAAAACTTGCAGGTCTACAATCGATTTTTTACTTTAATTAGTAAGTTAAATCTCTCTATTTTACATTCATAATATCACAAAATTACACCCCTGTCAGTGAGAGCACTGAAGTTTGAACGAATCAGAGCGCTGCAATTCAAAGCCTCAAAGCTTTTCAAAGACGCCATTACTGCTGGAGAGAGAGATCATAATCTCCTAAAATAGATTTATGTGAGAGAGTTTATGATCAAACGGAAATTGTTTCCGATTATCAAGTAACCGCTGCAGCGTGTTTCCTTGAAGATTTATGCACTTATATGGCCAAATTGTGACTCTCATTCGTCTTTACTCGGCAACGGAGTACATTACTATGGGGAAGGTAAGTGAAGTTTAAACGCGCGTCCTCCTGGACTCGCGCCAACGCATAACCGTCTAAGCACCTACGTTTATTTATAGCGCTCATTTATGTACTTTATTGCCGAATTCTGACTCTCGCTCGTGTGTTCATGGGGAAGACACATGTAAAAAGACTTCCCTGAGCAGCGCGCGCGCTGACTCTCTTCAAATGCAGCGTCTAACAGTCAAAGTTATTTATAACTAATTCTTGAGTATATAGTTACATTGTGTTAATTCTTTTATCTGCTTTAACTAAAGTCTGACTCCTGTTCTCGAGTTTAAACGCGCTTCCTGAGCAGATTCGCTGATAGATCGATGTTTTGTGAACACTTAAACAATAAATGAAATAAGGTATTTAAAAGGATGCAAAAACGATGGCAGATCGATTCAAACTGTAAACTGCTTGAGATTAAAAAAAACTGCATTACTCTGCTGCATTACATGAGCAGGAATTATTTAAAAAATACTAATATTTAAGTTATTTTGTTTCCCATGGAGGAAGGCTTTATACAAATATTACATTGCGTTGATTCCTTTATCTGCTATAATTGCCGTGTTGAACTGAAGTCTGACATGGCAGATCGAGTCAATCTGAAAACTGCTTGAGATTAGAAAAAACTGCATTACTCTCCTCATTGTACTTTAGCAGGAATTATTTTAAAAATACTAATATTTAAGTTTGTTTCCCATGAAGGAAGGATTTACATATATATCTAAAAAGTATGTATTAGAGGCTCCATATACGCGCGTCCTCCCGCATTCGCGCGTCCACGCCTAAGCGCCTACGTTTATTTATAGCGCATAAATTTATTCACACACATACATGCATATCTATCTACATCTATTTTGTAAATATAAAGGGCTCCATATACATGCAGTGTAACTGCTGTCTGTTTTGAAAGTGGTAAGACTACATAAATAATGCTTAATTACATCTTTAAAATAGAAATAAAACAAAGTATTATTCACAGTATCACAGTACCATTTATATATATATATATATATATATATATATATATATATATATATATATATATATACATATATATATATACACACACATCTATTTAGTATATATAAAAGGCTACATATAGTGTAACTGTGGTGTAACTGCAGTCTCTTTTGAAAGTGATTAGCCTATATTAATAATGCTTAATTACAGCTTTAAAATAGAAATAAAACAAAGTATTATTCACAGTATCATATATAAATATATATATATATATATATATATATATATATATATATATATATATATATACACACACACACACACCTCTATACATATTATATATATATATATATATATATATATATATATACATACACATCTATTTAGTATATATAAAAGGCTACATATACATGCAGTGTAACTGCAGTCTCTTTTGAAAGTGATTAGCCTATACTAATAATGCTTAATTACAGCTTTAAAATAGAAATTAAACAAAGTAATTTTCGCATTAGTGAAAACTGACCGTTAAAAGCCAAGGATGTAATTAAACCGTAAACATTTTTTTAAACTAATTACAATTTTCCAACACTTTGGGGATCAAAAAGCATAATTATAACTTATTTTTAAGTTTAAACTCTCAAAACTTTTTAAGCTAATTAACGATAAATCTTGCTAACAATATGCTAATTCAGCAAATTCTTGCCAGCAACATGCTTATTTATGTTAAATGTTGCTAATGACTTCAGAATTCATACTAAATCTTGCTAGCAACAAGATAATTAACATTAAATCTTGCTAGCAAAATTGATCATCAATTGATTAAAGATTAAATTATGATCAAAGAACATAACGACACCTTAGTAACTGCCTAGAAACAACGCAAGGCAATAACTAACAAGAGTATATATGCTCAAGATCTAATTCTTTCCATCTATCCATCTGTAAACTTTCACAACTTTTTAAGCTTTTACAAATAAATTTAACTTTCAGGCTAGGCTTTCTCAAGCCAACTGAAGTTTATATCATAAACTTCCTCTATCTAGTTATTATTATTATTCTTCTTACCTAAAATTCTCAATGCATCTCCTCCTAGAGCTTTAAAGCTACAACCACTAAACTCTGCTCAGACTTCAGACCTGTTCTGACTTGAGTTGCTATCCCTTTTCAGACTGATCAGACTTATGATTTTTGATAAAACTGAAGATTAAAGTCATAAAATCTCCATAGACTTTCACTAATGAAGTGAAAACTGAATTTTAGATAGAGCGTCCACTCCATCTGTTGGTAACATCACAACATTACACCTGATATATAATACATTTCAATACAGTATGTGTGAACATGTCCATTCCAATGGGCATGCATTTTATTTTTTTAAATCCTGAAAAAAAACTTGCAGGTCTACAATCGATTTTTTACTTTAATTAGTAAGTTAAATCTCTCTATTTTACATTCATAATATCACAAAATTACACCCCTGTCAGTGAGAGCACTGAAGTTTGAACGAATCAGAGCGCTGCAATTCAAAGCCTCAAAGCTTTTCAAAGCCGCCATTACTGCTGGAGAGAGAGATCATAATCTCCTAAAATAGATTTATGTGAGAGAGTTTATGATCAAACGGAAATTGTTTCCGATTATCAAGTAACCGCTGCAGCGTGTTTCCTTGAAGATTTATGCACTTATATGGCCAAATTCTGACTCTCATTCGTCTTTACTCGGCAACGGAGTACATTACTATGGGGAAGGTAAGTGAAGTTTAAACGCGCGTCCTCCTGGACTCGCGCCAACGCATAACCGTCTAAGCACCTACGTTTATTTATAGCGCTCATTTATGTACTTTATTGCCGAATTCTGACTCTCGCTCGTGTGTTCACGGGGAAGACACATGTAAAAAGGCTTCCCTGAGCAGCGCGCGCTGACTCTCTTCAAATGCAGCGTCTAACAGTCAAAGTTATTTATAACTAATTCTTGAGTATATAGTTACATTGTGTTAATTCTTTTATCTGCTTTTAACTAAAGTCTGACTCCTGTTCTCGAGTTCAAACGCGCTTCCTGAGCAGATTCGCTGATAGATCGATGTTTTGTGAACACTTAAACAATAAATGAAATAAGATTTTTAAAGGATGCAAAAAACATGGCAGATCGATTCAAACTGTAAACTGCTTGAGATTAAAAAAAACTGCATTACTCTGCTGCATTACATGAGCAGGAATTATTTAAAAAATACTAATATTTAAGTTATTTTGTTTCCCATGGAGGAAGGCTTTATACAAATATTACATTGCGTTGATTCCTTTATCTGCTATAATTGCCGTGTTGAACTGAAGATCGAGTCAATCTGAAAACTGCTTGAGATTAGAAAAAACTGCATTACTCTCCTCATTGTACTTTAGCAGGAATTATTTTAAAAATACTAATATTTAAGTTTGTTTCCCATGAAGGAAGGATTTACATATACATCTAAAAAGTATGTATTAGAGGCTCCATATACGCGCGTCCTCCCGCATTCGCGCGTCCACGCCTAAGCGCCTACGTTTATTTATAGCGCCTAAATCTATTCACACACATACATGCATATCTATCTACATTTATATTGTAAATATAAAGGGCTCCATATACATTCAGTGTAACTGCTGTCTGTTTTGAAAGTGGTAAGACTACATAAATAATGCTTAATTACATCTTTAAAATAGAAATAAAACAAAGTATTATTCACAGTATCACAGTACCATTTATTTATATATATATATATATATATACACACATACACACACATCTATTTCGTATATATAAAAGGCTACATATAGTGTAACTGTGGTGTAACTGCAGTCTCTTTTGAAAGTGATTAGCCTATATTAATAATGCTTAATTACAGCTTTAAAATAGAAATAAAACAAAGTATTATTCACAGTATCATATATATATATATATATATATACACACACACACACACCTCTATACATATTATATATATATATATATATATACACATACACATCTATTTAGTATATATAAAAGGCTACATATACATGCAGTGTAACTGCAGTCTCTTTTGAAAGTGATTAGCCTATACTAATAATGCTTAATTACAGCTTTAAAATAGAAATTAAACAAAGTATTTTTTGCATTAGTGAAAACTGACCGTTAAAAGCCAAGGATGTAATTAAACCGTAAACATTTTTTATAAACTAATTACAATTTTCCAACACTTTGAGGATCAAAAAGCATAATTATAACTTATTTTTAAGTTTAAACTCTCAAAACTTTTCAAGCTAATTAACGATAAATCTTGCTAACAATATGCTAATTCAGCAAATTCTTGCCAGCAACATGCTTATTTATGTTAAATGTTGCTAATGACTTCGGAATTCATACTAAATCTTGCTAGCAACAAGATAATTAACATTAAATCTTGCTAGCAAAATTGATCATCAATTGATTAAAGATTAAATTATGATCAAAGAACATAACGACACCTTAGTAACTGCCTAGAAACAACGCAAGGCAATAACTAACAAGAGTATATATGCTCAAGATCTAATTCTTTCCATCTATCCATCTGTAAACTTTCAAAACTTTTTAAGCTTTTACAAATAAATTTAACTTTCAGGCTAGGCTTTCTCAAGCCAACTGAAGTTTATATCATAAACTTCCTCTATCTAGTTATTATTATTATTCTTCTTACCTAAAATTCTCAATGCATCTCCTCCTAGAGCTTTAAAGCTACAACCACTAAACTCTGCTCAGACTTCAGACCTGTTCTGACTTGAGTTGCTATCCCTTTTCAGACTGATCAGACTTATGATTTTTGATAAAACTGAAGATTAAAGTCATAAAATCTCCATAGACTTTCACTAATGAAGTGAAAACTGAATTTTAGATAGAGCGTCCACTCCATCTGTTGGTAACATCACAACATTACACCTGATATATAATACATTTCAATACAGTATGTGTGAACATGTCCATTCCAATGGGCATGCATTTTATTTTTTTAAATCCTGAAAAAAAACTTGCAATCGATTTTTTACTTTAATTAGTAAGTTAAATCTCTCTATTTTACATACATAATATCACAAAATTACACCCCTGTCAGTGAGAGCACTGAAGTTTGAACGAATCAGAGCGCTGCAATTCAAAGCCTCAAAGCTTTTCAAAGACGCCATTATTGCTGGAGAGAGAGATCATAATCTCCTAAAATAGATTTATGTGAGAGAGTTTATGATCAAACGGAAATTCTTTCCGATTATCAAGTAACCGCTGCAGCGTGTTTGCTTGAAGATTTATGCACTTATATGGCCGAATTCTGACTCTCATTCGTCTTTACTCGGCAACGGATTTTCTACTATGGGAAAGGTAAGTGAAGTTTAAACGCGCGTCCTCTCCTGGACTCGCGCCAACGTATAACCGTCTAAGCGCCTACGTTTATTTATGTACTTTATTGCTGAATTCTGACTCTCGCTCGTGTATACATAGGGAATGCAGAAACATGAATATACATTGGAAAGGCTTCCCTGAGCAGCGCGCGCGCTGACTCTCTTCAAATGCAGCGTCTAACAGTCAAAGTTATTTATAACTAATTCTTGAGTATATAGTTACATTGTGTTAATTCTTTTATCTGCTTTTAACTAAAGTCTGACTCCTGTTCTCGAGTTCAAACGCGCTTCCTGAGCAGATTCGCTGATAGATCGATATTTTGTGAACACTTAAACAATAAATGAAATAAGGGATTTAAAAGGATGCAAAAACGATGGCAGATCGATTCAAACTGTAAACTGCTTGAGATTAAAAAAAACTGCATTACTCTGCTGCATTACATGAGCAGGAATTATTTAAAAAAATACTAATATTTAAGTTATTTTGTTTCCCATGGAGGAAGGCTTTATACAAATATTACATTGCGTTGATTCCTTTATCTGCTATAATTGCCGTGTTGAACTGAAGTCTGACATGGCAGATCGAGTCAATCTGAAAACTGCTTGAGATTAGAAAAAACTGCATTACTCTCCTCATTGTACTTTAGCAGGAATTATTTTAAAAATACTAATATTTAAGTTTGTTTCCCATGAAGGAAGGATTTACATATACATCTAAAAAGTATGTATTAGAGGCTCCATATACGCGCGTCCTCCCGCATTCGCGCGTCCACGCCTAAGCGCCTACGTTTATTTATAGCGCGTAAATTTATTCACACACATACATGCATATCTATCTATGTCACAAGGCGCAGGATCGTGTGCGATGCGGAGCATACGCGGAGCCAGAAATGCAAGTAAACACTTTATTCAATAACAAAAACAAAAGCACGCGATGGTGCAAACTCAACAGAAATAACATCCACACACGACTAGGGAACATAACATTAACAATCGACAACAGGGGAGTGAACATGGAGAACTTAAATACTGACTATGATTAACAGAAACACAAAACACCTGTGACTGATAAGTGCTAATGGGAACTGGGTGAGGTGAGATCAGGAACGGGGAACATGTGACACAGACAAGGTAAACTAAGAGTCCAGGGTGAAAACTAACATAAACGTGACAATCTACATCTATATTGTAAATATAAAGGGCTCCATATACATGCAGTGTAACTGCTGTCTGTTTTGAAAGTGGCAAGACTACATAAATAATGCTTAATTACATCTTTAAAATAGAAATAAAACAAAGTATTATTCACAGTATCACAGTACCATTTATTTATATATATATATATATATATATATATATACACACACATACACACACATCTATTTAGTATATATAAAAGGCTACATATAGTGTAACTGTGGTGTAACTGCAGTCTCTTTTGAAAGTGATTAGCCTATATTAATAATGCTTAATTACAGCTTTAAAATAGAAATAAAACAAAGTATTATTCACAGTATCATATATATATATATATATATATATATATACACACACACACACACACACCTCTATACATATTATATATATATATATATATATATACATACACATACACATCTATTTAGTATATATAAAAGGCTACATATACATGCAGTGTAACTGCAGTCTCTTTTGAAAGTGATTAGCCTATACTAATAATGCTTAATTACAGCTTTAAAATAGAAATTAAACAAAGTATTTTTCGCATTAGTGAAAACTGACCGTTAAAAGCCAAGGATGTAATTAAACCGTAAACATTTTTTTAAACTAATTACAATTTTCCAACACTTTGGGGATCAAAAAGCATAATTATAACTTATTTTTAAGTTTAAACTCTCAAAACTTTTTAAGCTAATTAACGATAAATCTTGCTAACAATATGCTAATTCAGCAAATTCTTGCCAGCAACATGCTTATTTATGTTAAATGTTGCTAATGACTTCAGAATTCATACTAAATCTTGCTAGCAACAAGATAATTAACATTAAATCTTGCTAGCAAAATTGATCATCAATTGATTAAAGATTAAATTATGATCAAAGAACATAACGACACCTTATTAACTGCCTAGAAACAACGCAAGGCAATAACTAACAAGAGTATATATGCTCAAGATCTAATTCTTTCCATCTATCCATCTGTAAACTTTCAAAACTTTTTAAGCTTTTACAAATAAATTTAACTTTCAGGCTAGGCTTTCTCAAGCCAACTGAAGTTTATATCATAAACTTCCTCTATCTAGTTATTATTATTCTTCTTACCTAAAATTCTCAATGCATCTCCTCCTAGAGCTTTAAAGCTACAACCACTAAACTCTGCTCAGACTTCAGACCTGTTCTGACTTGAGTTGCTATCCCTTTTCAGACTGATCAGACTTATGATTTTTGATAAAACTGAAGATTAAAGTCATAAAATCTCCATAGACTTTCACTAATGAAGTGAAAACTGAATTTTAGATAGAGCGTCCACTCCATCTGTTGGTAACATCACAACATTACACCTGATATATAATACATTTCAATACAGTATGTGTGAACATGTCCATTCCAATGGGCATGCATTTTATTTTTTTAAATCCTGAAAAAAAACTTGCAGGTCTACAATCGATTTTTTACTTTAATTAGTAAGTTAAATCTCTCTATTTTACATTCATAATATCACAAAATTACACCCCTGTCAGTGAGAGCACTGAAGTTTGAACGAATCAGAGCGCTGCAATTCAAAGCCTCAAAGCTTTTCAAAGACGCCATTACTGCTGGAGAGAGAGATCATAATCTCCTAAAATAGATTTATGTGAGAGAGTTTATGATCAAACGGAAATTGTTTCCGATTATCAAGTAACCGCTGCAGCGTGTTTCCTTGAAGATTTATGCACTTATATGGCCAAATTCTGACTCTCATTCGTCTTTACTCGGCAAAGGATTTTCGCTGTTGAGCACTATGATACTATAGGAAAGGTAAGTGAAGTTTAAACGCGCGTCCTCCTGGACTCGCGCCAAAGCATAACCGTCTAATCGCCTAAGTTTATTTATAGCGCTCATTTATGTACTTTATTGCCGAATTCTGACTCTCGCTCGTGTTTGCACGGGGAAGACACATGTAAACGGCTTCCCTGAGCAGAGCGCGCTGACTCTCTTCAAATGCAGCGTCTAACAGTCAAAGTTATTTATAACTAATTCTCGAGTATATAGTTACATTGTGTTAATTCTTTTATCTGCTTTTAACTAAAGTCTGACTCCTGTTCTCGAGTTCAAACGCGTTTCCTGAGCAGATTCGCTGATAGATCGATGTTTTGTGAACACTTAAACAATAAATGAAATAAGGTATTTAAAAGGATGCAAAAACGATGGCAGATCGCTTCAAAATGTAAACTGCTTGAGTTCAAAAAAACTGCATTACTCTGCTGCATTACATGAGCAGGAATTATTTTAAAAATACTAATATTTAAGTTATTTTGTTTCCCATGGAGGAAGGCTTTATACAAATATTACATTGCGTTGATTCATTTATCTGCTATAATTGCCGTGTTGAACTGAAGTCTGACATGGCAGATCAATTCAATCTGAAAACTGCTTGAGATTAGAAAAAAACAGCATTACTCTCCTCATTGTACTTTAGCAGGAATTATTTAAGAAATACTAATATTTAAGTTATTTTATTTCACATGAAGAAAGGCTTTATACACACACACACACATACATATATATATATATATATATACATATATATATATATATATATATATATACACACACATACATATCTATCTATACACACATTTATATAGTAAATAAATGTATAAAGGGCTCCATATATATGCAGTGGAACTGCAGTCTGTTTAGAAAGTGGTAAGACTATATTAATAATGCTTAATTACATCTTTAAAATAGAAATAAAACAAAGTATTCACATTAGTGAAAACTGACCGTTAAAAGCCAAGGTTGTAATTAAACCGTAAACATTTTTATAAACTAATTGCAATTTTCAACACTTTGGGGATCAAAAAGCACTGTTATTTATTTTTTGGTATTTCGTTACAACACCGATGATCCCTCATGATGAAAAAACTCCATGTATGTTCCCTAGATGCCATTTTGTGCACTAACCAAGTATTGCAACACTTCTGTAATCAATTAATTATTTACTCATGTTTATTACCAATGTAAATGTTGTTTATTTTAGATTAATATTTAATATTCATTATTATTCTTTGATATTTCAGACCACTCACTGTTCAGCTGAATCATCAATAACCTCCAGTCTCTGCGTCAACTGACTCTTGTGTTCTTTAAAACATTAAATCTCACTAGTGACTTGTTAAATAACATTCATTCTCGTCAGTGACATGTTAACTCATGTTAAGGCCCCGTCCACACGGAGACGCGGATCACTGCATCCGCACACATTTCTTATCGGATTGGCGTTCCGTCCACACTGATCCGGCGATTTGGGAGACTGAATCCGCTCTCTTTTGATACCGGGTCCTAAAGTGGATAGATCTGAATCCGACACCCTTGCGGACTCGTGTGGACGGCCAATCCGTATATTTTTTTGTTTACTGATGATGTCATCACATCACGTGTCGGCTGCGTCACAGTAACAGCAACAGTGTTGCCAGATTGTACTGAAGATTCCAGCGCAGCTACAGCTTAAAACCCTCCAATTTAAAAAAATACCAGCCCAAAGTGCGTACTCTTATAAATAATGAAAAATATTGAGCGATTTTATGCATCAAAAACCATCCCAAATTTGATCAACCAGCCCAATGCATTTTTTCCCGATCGGACGTGACAAAAAGGTAACTAGCAATCTGGCAACACTGAACAGCAACAACAATGCGCATGCTCAAGGTCGTCTTCTCTGTGTATAGTGTATTATCTGTGGCAGAATTACAGCGCCCCATACTGGTCTGGCATATAAACTACACCGGATTCAGTCGGTTTCAGTGGTATCGTGTGGACGCTGATATTTTTTTTTGAACGAGGAAAAAAAAGATCGGATAGGGAACGCGCCGGCATCGTGTGGACGTGGCCTAAATCTCACAAGCGACCTACGAATTAACAAATCTCACTAGCGACATGTTAGTTCACAATAAATGTCAATAGCGTCTTGTTAATTAACGTTAAATCTTGCTAGCAACATGCTAGATCACGCAAATTCTCACTAGTGACATGCTAGATCATGCTAAATCTTGATAGCAACTTGTTAATTAACAATAAATCTTGCTACCAATATGCTAATTCAGCTAATTTTTAAAGCTACAACCACTAAACTCTGCTCAGACTTCAGACCTGTTCTGACTTGAGTTGCTATCCCTTTTCAGACTGATCAGACTTATGATTTTTGATAAAACTGAAGATTAAAGTCATAAAATCTCCATAGACTTTCACTAATGAAGTGAAAACTGAATTTTAGATAGAGCGTCCACTCCATCTGTTGGTAACATCACAACATTACACCTGATATATAATACATTTCAATACAGTATGTGTGAACATGTCCATTCCAATGGGCATGCATTTTATTTTTTTAAATCCTGAAAAAAAACTTGCAGGTCTACAATCGATTTTTTACTTTAATTAGTAAGTTAAATCTCTCTATTTTACATTCATAATATCACAAAATTACACCCCTGTCAGTGAGAGCACTGAAGTTTGAACGAATCAGAGCGCTGCAATTCAAAGCCTCAAAGCTTTTCAAAGCCGCCATTACTGCTGGAGAGAGAGATCATAATCTCCTAAAATAGATTTATGTGAGAGAGTTTATGATCAAACGGAAATTGTTTCCGATTATCAAGTAACCGCTGCAGCGTGTTTCCTTGAAGATTTATGCACTTATATGGCCAAATTCTGACTCTCATTCGTCTTTACTCGGCAACGGAGTACATTACTATGGGGAAGGTAAGTGAAGTTTAAACGCGCGTCCTCCTGGACTCGCGCCAAAGCATAACCGTCTAAGCACCTACGTTTATTTATAGCGCTCATTTATGTACTTTATTGCCGAATTCTGACTCTCGCTCGTGTGTTCACGGGGAAGACACATGTAAAAAGGCTTCCCTGAGCAGCGCGCGCTGACTCTCTTCAAATGCAGCGTCTAACAGTCAAAGTTATTTATAACTAATTCTTGAGTATATAGTTACATTGTGTTAATTCTTTTATCTGCTTTTAACTAAAGTCTGACTCCTGTTCTCGAGTTCAAACGCGCTTCCTGAGCAGATTCGCTGATAGATCGATGTTTTGTGAACACTTAAACAATAAATGAAATAAGATTTTTAAAGGATGCAAAAAACATGGCAGATCGATTCAAACTGTAAACTGCTTGAGATTAAAAAAAACTGCATTACTCTGCTGCATTACATGAGCAGGAATTATTTAAAAAATACTAATATTTAAGTTATTTTGTTTCCCATGGAGGAAGGCTTTATACAAATATTACATTGCGTTGATTCCTTTATCTGCTATAATTGCCGTGTTGAACTGAAGTCTGACATGGCAGATCGAGTCAATCTGAAAACTGCTTGAGATTAGAAAAAACTGCATTACTCTCCTCATTGTACTTTAGCAGGAATTATTTTAAAAATACTAATATTTAAGTTTGTTTCCCATGAAGGAAGGATTTACATATACATCTAAAAAGTATGTATTAGAGGCTCCATATACGCGCGTCCTCCCGCATTCGCGCGTCCACGCCTAAGCGCCTACGTTTATTTATAGCGCCTAAATCTATTCACACACATACATGCATATCTATCTACATTTATATTGTAAATATAAAGGGCTCCATATACATTCAGTGTAACTGCTGTCTGTTTTGAAAGTGGTAAGACTACATAAATAATGCTTAATTACATCTTTAAAATAGAAATAAAACAAAGTATTATTCACAGTATCACAGTACCATTTATTTATATATATATATATATATATACACACATACACACACATCTATTTCGTATATATAAAAGGCTACATATAGTGTAACTGTGGTGTAACTGCAGTCTCTTTTGAAAGTGATTAGCCTATATTAATAATGCTTAATTACAGCTTTAAAATAGAAATAAAACAAAGTATTATTCACAGTATCATATATATATATATATATATATACACACACACACACACCTCTATACATATTATATATATATATATATATATACACATACACATCTATTTAGTATATATAAAAGGCTACATATACATGCAGTGTAACTGCAGTCTCTTTTGAAAGTGATTAGCCTATACTAATAATGCTTAATTACAGCTTTAAAATAGAAATTAAACAAAGTATTTTTTGCATTAGTGAAAACTGACCGTTAAAAGCCAAGGATGTAATTAAACCGTAAACATTTTTTATAAACTAATTACAATTTTCCAACACTTTGAGGATCAAAAAGCATAATTATAACTTATTTTTAAGTTTAAACTCTCAAAACTTTTCAAGCTAATTAACGATAAATCTTGCTAACAATATGCTAATTCAGCAAATTCTTGCCAGCAACATGCTTATTTATGTTAAATGTTGCTAATGACTTCGGAATTCATACTAAATCTTGCTAGCAACAAGATAATTAACATTAAATCTTGCTAGCAAAATTGATCATCAATTGATTAAAGATTAAATTATGATCAAAGAACATAACGACACCTTAGTAACTGCCTAGAAACAACGCAAGGCAATAACTAACAAGAGTATATATGCTCAAGATCTAATTCTTTCCATCTATCCATCTGTAAACTTTCAAAACTTTTTAAGCTTTTACAAATAAATTTAACTTTCAGGCTAGGCTTTCTCAAGCCAACTGAAGTTTATATCATAAACTTCCTCTATCTAGTTATTATTATTATTCTTCTTACCTAAAATTCTCAATGCATCTCCTCCTAGAGCTTTAAAGCTACAACCACTAAACTCTGCTCAGACTTCAGACCTGTTCTGACTTGAGTTGCTATCCCTTTTCAGACTGATCAGACTTATGATTTTTGATAAAACTGAAGATTAAAGTCATAAAATCTCCATAGACTTTCACTAATGAAGTGAAAACTGAATTTTAGATAGAGCGTCCACTCCATCTGTTGGTAACATCACAACATTACACCTGACATATAAAACATTTCAATACAGTTTGTGTGAACATGTCCATTCAAATGTGCATGCATTTTATTTTTTTAAATCCTGAAAAAAAACTTGCAGGTCTACAATCGATTTTTTACTTTAATTAGTAAGTTAAATCTCTCTATTTTACATTCATAATATCACAAAATTACACCCCTGTCAGTGAGAGCACTGAAGTTTGAACGAATCAGAGCGCTGCAATTCAAAGCCTCAAAGCTTTTCAAAGACGCCATTACTGCTGGAGATAGAAATCATAATCTCCTAAAATAGATTTATGTGAGAGAGTTTATGATCAAACGGAAATTGTTTCCGATTATCAAGTAACCGCTGCAGCGTGTTTCCTTGAAGATTTATGCACTTATATGGCCAAATTCTGACTCTCATTCGTCTTTACTCGGCAAAGGATTTTCGCTGTTGAGCACTATGATACTATAGGAAAGGTAAGTGAAGTTTAAACGCGCGTCCTCCTGGACTCGCGCCAAAGCATAACCGTCTAATCGCCTAAGTTTATTTATAGCGCTCATTTATGTACTTTATTGCCGAATTCTGACTCTCGCTCGTGTTTGCACGGGGAAGACACATGTAAACGGCTTCCCTGAGCAGAGCGCGCTGACTCTCTTCAAATGCAGCGTCTAACAGTCAAAGTTATTTATAACTAATTCTCGAGTATATAGTTACATTGTGTTAATTCTTTTATCTGCTTTTAACTAAAGTCTGACTCCTGTTCTCGAGTTCAAACGCGTTTCCTGAGCAGATTCGCTGATAGATCGATGTTTTGTGAACACTTAAACAATAAATGAAATAAGGTATTTAAAAGGATGCAAAAACGATGGCAGATCGCTTCAAACTGTAAACTGCTTGAGTTCAAAAAAACTGCATTACTCTGCTGCATTACATGAGCAGGAATTATTTTAAAAATACTAATATTTAAGTTATTTTGTTTCCCATGGAGGAAGGCTTTATACAAATATTACATTGCGTTGATTCATTTATCTGCTATAATTGCCGTGTTGAACTGAAGTCTGACATGGCAGATCAATTCAATCTGAAAACTGCTTGAGATTAGAAAAAACAGCATTACTCTCCTCATTGTACTTTAGCAGGAATTATTTAAGAAATACTAATATTTAAGTTATTTTATTTCACATGAAGAAAGGCTTTATACACACACACACACATACATATATATATATATATATATATACATATATATATATATATATATATATACACACACATACATATCTATCTATACACACATTTATATAGTAAATAAATGTATAAAGGGCTCCATATATATGCAGTGTAACTGCAGTCTGTTTAGAAAGTGGTAAGACTATATTAATAATGCTTAATTACATCTTTAAAATAGAAATAAAACAAAGTATTCACATTAGTGAAAACTGACCGTTAAAAGCCAAGGTTGTAATTAAACCGTAAACATTTTTATAAACTAATTGCAATTTTCAACACTTTGGGGATCAAAAAGCATTGTTATTTATTTTTTGGTATTTCGTTACAACACCGATGATCCCTCATGATGAAAAAACTCCATGTATGTTCCCTAGATACCATTTTGTGCACTAACCAAGTATTGCAACACTTCTGTAATCAATTAATTATTTACTCATGTTTATTACCAATGTAAATGTTGTTTATTTTAGATTAATATTTAATATTCATTATTATTCTTTTATATTTCAGACCACTCACTGTTCAGCTGAATCATCAATAACCTCCAGTCTCTGCGTCAACTGACTCTTGTGTTCTTTAAAACATTAAATCTCACTAGTGACTTGTTAAATAACATTCATTCTCGTCAGTGACATGTTAACTCATGTTAAGGCCCCGTCCACACGGAGACGCGGATCACTGCATCCGCACACATTTCTTATCGGATTGGCGTTCCGTCCACACTGATCCGGCGATTTGGGAGACTGAATCCGCTCTCTTTTGATACCGGGTCCTAAAGTGGATAGATCTGAATCCGACACCCTTGCGGACTCGTGTGGACGGCCAATCCGTATATTTTTTTGTTTACCGATGATGTCATCACATCACGTGTCGGCTGCGTCACAGTAACAGCAACAGTGTTGCCAGATTGTACTGAAGATTCCAGCGCAGCTACAGCTTAAAACCCTCCAATTTAAAAAAAATACCAGCCCAAAGTGCGTACTCTTATAAATAATGAAAAATATTGAGCGATTTTATGCATCAAAAACCATCCCAAATTTGATCAACCAGCCCAATGCATTTTTTCCCGATCGGACGTGACAAAAAGGTAACTAGCAATCTGGCAACACTGAACAGCAACAACAATGCGCATGCTCAAGGTCGTCTTCTCTGTGTATAGTGTATTATCTGTGGCAGAATTACAGCGCCCCATACTGGTCTGGCATATAAACTACACCGGATTCAGTCGGTTTCAGTGGTATCGTGTGGACGCTGATATTTTTTTTTGAACGAGGAAAAAAAAGATCGGATAGGGAACGCGCCGGCATCGTGTGGACGTGGCCTAAATCTCACAAGCGACCTACGAATTAACAAATCTCACTAGCGACATGTTAGTTCACAATAAATGTCAATAGCGTCTTGTTAATTAACGTTAAATCTTGCTAGCAACATGCTAGATCACGCAAATTCTCACTAGTGACATGCTAGATCATGCTAAATCTTGATAGCAACTTGTTAATTAACAATAAATCTTGCTACCAATATGCTAATTCAGCTAATTCTTGCCAGCAACATGCTTATTTATGTTAAATGTTGCTAATGACTTCGGAATTCATACTAAATCTTGCTATCAACAAGATAATTAACATTAAATCTTGCTAGCAAAATTGATCATTAATTGATTAAAGATTAAATTATGATCAAAGAACATAACGACACCTTAGTAACTGCCTAGAAACAACGCAAAGCAATAACTAACAAGTGTATATATGCTCAAGATCTAATTCTTTCCATCTATCTATCTGTAAACTTAAACAACTTGTTAAGCTTTTACAAATAAATTTAACTTTCACAATAGGCTTTCTCAAGCCAACTGAAGTTTATATCATAAACTTCCTCTATCTAGTTATTATTATTATTATTCTTACCTAAAATTCTCAAAGCATCTCCTCCTAGAGCTTTAAAGCTACAACCACTAAACTCTGCTCAGACTTCAGACCTGTTCTGACTTGAGTTGCTATCCCTTTTCAGACTGATCAGACTTATGATTTTTGATAAAACTGAAGATTAAAGTCATAAAATCTCCATAGACTTTCACTAATGAAGTGAAAACTGAATTTTAGATAGAGCGTCCACTCCATCTGTTGGTAACATCACAACATTACACCTGATATATAATACATTTCAATACAGTATGTGTGAACATGTCCATTCCAATGGGCATGCATTTTATTTTTTTAAATCCTGAAAAAAAACTTGCAGGTCTACAATCGATTTTTTACTTTAATTAGTAAGTTAAATCTCTCTATTTTACATACATGATATCACAAAATTGCACCCCTGTCAGTGAGAGCACTGAAGTTTGAACGAATCAGAGCGCTGCAATTCAAAGCCTCAAAGCTTTTCAAAGACGCCATTACTGCTGGAGAGAGAGATCATAATCTCCTAAAATAGATTTATGTGAGAGAGTTTATGATCAAACGGAAATTGTTTCAGATTATCAAGTAACCGCTGCAGCGTGTTTGCTTGAAGATTTATGCACTTATATGGCCGAATTCTGACTCTCATTCGTCTTTACTCGGCAACGGAGTACATTACTATGGGGAAGGTAAGTGAAGTTTAAACGCGCGTCCTCCTGGACTCGCGCCAAAGCATAACCGTCTAAGCACCTACGTTTATTTATAGCGCTCATTTATGTACTTTATTGCCGAATTCTGACTCTCGCTCGTGTTTTCATGGGGAAGACACATGTAAAAAGGCTTCCCTGAGCAGCGCGCGCGCTGACTCTCTTCAAATGCAGCGTCTAACAGTCAAAGTTATTTATAACTAATTCTTGAGTATATAGTTACATTGTGTTAATTCTTTTATCTGCTTTTAACTAAAGTCTGACTCCTGTTCTCGAGTTCAAACGCGCTTCCTGAGCAGATTCGCTGATAGATCGATGTTTTGTGAACACTTAAACAATAAATGAAATAAGGTATTTAAAAGGATGCAAAAACGATGGCAGATCGATTCAAACTGTAAACTGCTTGAGATTAAAAAAAACTGCATTACTCTGCTGCATTACATGAGCAGGAATTATTTAAAAAATACTAATGTTTAAGTTATTTTGTTTCCCATGGAGGAAGGCTTTATACAAATATTACATTGCGTTGATTCCTTTATCTGCTATAATTGCCGTGTTGAACTGAAGTCTGACATGGCAGATCGAGTCAATCTGAAAACTGCTTGAGATTAGAAAAAACTGCATTACTCTCCTCATTGTACTTTAGCAGGAATTATTTTAAAAATACTAATATTTAAGTTTGTTTCCCATGAAGGAAGGATTTACATATAGGCTACATCTAAAAAGTATGTATTAGAGGCTCCATATACGCGCGTCCTCCCGCATTCGCGCGTCCACGCCTAAGCGCCTACGTTTATTTATAGCGCGTAAATTTATTCACACACATACATGCATATCTATCTACATCTATATTGTAAATATAAAGGGCTCCATATACATGCAGTGTAACTGCTGTCTGTTTTGAAAGTGGTAAGACTACATAAATAATGCTTAATTACATCTTTAAAATAGAAATAAAACAACGTATTATTCACAGTATCACAGTACCATTTATTTATATATATATATATATATATATATATATATACACACATACACACACATCTATTTAGTATATATAAAAGGCTACATATAGTGTAACTGTGGTGTAACTGCAGTCTCTTTTGAAAGTGATTAGCCTATATTAATAATGCTTAATTACAGCTTTAAAATAGAAATAAAACAAAGTATTATTCACAGTATCATATATATATATATATATATACACACACACACACACCTCTATACATATTATATATATATATATATATATATATATATATATATATATATATATACACATACACATCTATTTAGTATATATAAAAGGCTACACATACATGCAGTGTAACTGCAGTCTCTTTTGAAAGTGATTAGCCTATACTAATAATGCTTAATTACAGCTTTAAAATAGAAATTAAACAAAGTATTTTTCGCATTAGTGAAAACTGACCGTTAAAAGCCAAGGATGTAATTAAACCGTAAACATTTTTTTAAACTAATTACAATTTTCCAACACTTTGGGGATCAAAAAGCATAATTATAACTTATTTTTAAGTTTAAACTCTCAAAACTTTTTAAGCTAATTAACGATAAATCTTGCTAACAATATGCTAATTCAGCAAATTCTTGCCAGCAACATGCTTATTTATGTTAAATGTTGCTAATGACTTCAGAATTCATACTAAATCTTGCTAGCAACAAGATAATTAACATTAAATCTTGCTAGCAAAATTGATCATCAATTGATTAAAGATTAAATTATGATCAAAGAACATAACGACACCTTAGTAACTGCCTAGAAACAACGCAAGGCAATAACTAACAAGAGTATATATGCTCAAGATCTAATTCTTTCCATCTATCCATCTGTAAACTTTCAAAACTTTTTAAGCTTTTACAAATAAATTTAACTTTCAGGCTAGGCTTTCTCAAGCCAACTGAAGTTTATATCATAAACTTCCTCTATCTAGTTAAGTTGGCTTGAGAAAGCCAACTTAGTGATATTGTATCTAAACTTATTATTATTATTATTATTATTATTATTATTATTAAGTTGGCTTGAGAAAGCCAACTTAGTGATATTGTATCTAAACTTATTAAGTTGGCTTGAGAAAGCCAACTTAGTGATATTGTATCTAAACTTATTATTATTATTATTCTTCTTACCTAAAATTCTCAATGCATCTCCTCCTAGAGCTTTAAAGCTACAACCACTAAACTCTGCTCAGACTTCAGACCTGTTCTGACTTGAGTTGCTATCCCTTTTCAGACTGATCAGACTTATGATTTTTGATAAAACTGAAGATTAAAGTCATAAAATCTCCATAGACTTTCACTAATGAAGTGAAAACTGAATTTTAGATAGAGCGTCCACTCCATCTGTTGGTAACATCACAACATTACACCTGATATATAATACATTTCAATACAGTATGTGTGAACATGTCCATTCCAATGGGCATGCATTTTATTTTTTTAAATCCTGAAAAAAAACTTGCAGGTCTACAATCGATTTTTTACTTTAATTAGTAAGTTAAATCTCTCTATTTTACATTCATAATATCACAAAATTACACCCCTGTCAGTGAGAGCACTGAAGTTTGAACGAATCAGAGCGCTGCAATTCAAAGCCTCAAAGCTTTTCAAAGCCGCCATTACTGCTGGAGAGAGAGATCATAATCTCCTAAAATAGATTTATGTGAGAGAGTTTATGATCAAACGGAAATTGTTTCCGATTATCAAGTAACCGCTGCAGCGTGTTTCCTTGAAGATTTATGCACTTATATGGCCAAATTCTGACTCTCATTCGTCTTTACTCGGCAACGGAGTACATTACTATGGGGAAGGTAAGTGAAGTTTAAACGCGCGTCCTCCTGGACTCGCGCCAACGCATAACCGTCTAAGCACCTACGTTTATTTATAGCGCTCATTTATGTACTTTATTGCCGAATTCTGACTCTCGCTCGTGTGTTCACGGGGAAGACACATGTAAAAAGGCTTCCCTGAGCAGCGCGCGCTGACTCTCTTCAAATGCAGCGTCTAACAGTCAAAGTTATTTATAACTAATTCTTGAGTATATAGTTACATTGTGTTAATTCTTTTATCTGCTTTTAACTAAAGTCTGACTCCTGTTCTCGAGTTCAAACGCGCTTCCTGAGCAGATTCGCTGATAGATCGATGTTTTGTGAACACTTAAACAATAAATGAAATAAGATTTTTAAAGGATGCAAAAAACATGGCAGATCGATTCAAACTGTAAACTGCTTGAGATTAAAAAAAACTGCATTACTCTGCTGCATTACATGAGCAGGAATTATTTAAAAAATACTAATATTTAAGTTATTTTGTTTCCCATGGAGGAAGGCTTTATACAAATATTACATTGCGTTGATTCCTTTATCTGCTATAATTGCCGTGTTGAACTGAAGATCGAGTCAATCTGAAAACTGCTTGAGATTAGAAAAAACTGCATTACTCTCCTCATTGTACTTTAGCAGGAATTATTTTAAAAATACTAATATTTAAGTTTGTTTCCCATGAAGGAAGGATTTACATATACATCTAAAAAGTATGTATTAGAGGCTCCATATACGCGCGTCCTCCCGCATTCGCGCGTCCACGCCTAAGCGCCTACGTTTATTTATAGCGCCTAAATCTATTCACACACATACATGCATATCTATCTACATTTATATTGTAAATATAAAGGGCTCCATATACATTCAGTGTAACTGCTGTCTGTTTTGAAAGTGGTAAGACTACATAAATAATGCTTAATTACATCTTTAAAATAGAAATAAAACAAAGTATTATTCACAGTATCACAGTACCATTTATTTATATATATATATATATATATACACACATACACACACATCTATTTCGTATATATAAAAGGCTACATATAGTGTAACTGTGGTGTAACTGCAGTCTCTTTTGAAAGTGATTAGCCTATATTAATAATGCTTAATTACAGCTTTAAAATAGAAATAAAACAAAGTATTATTCACAGTATCATATATATATATATATATATATATACACACACACACACACCTCTATACATATTATATATATATATATATATATACACATACACATCTATTTAGTATATATAAAAGGCTACATATACATGCAGTGTAACTGCAGTCTCTTTTGAAAGTGATTAGCCTATACTAATAATGCTTAATTACAGCTTTAAAATAGAAATTAAACAAAGTATTTTTTGCATTAGTGAAAACTGACCGTTAAAAGCCAAGGATGTAATTAAACCGTAAACATTTTTTATAAACTAATTACAATTTTCCAACACTTTGAGGATCAAAAAGCATAATTATAACTTATTTTTAAGTTTAAACTCTCAAAACTTTTCAAGCTAATTAACGATAAATCTTGCTAACAATATGCTAATTCAGCAAATTCTTGCCAGCAACATGCTTATTTATGTTAAATGTTGCTAATGACTTCGGAATTCATACTAAATCTTGCTAGCAACAAGATAATTAACATTAAATCTTGCTAGCAAAATTGATCATCAATTGATTAAAGATTAAATTATGATCAAAGAACATAACGACACCTTAGTAACTGCCTAGAAACAACGCAAGGCAATAACTAACAAGAGTATATATGCTCAAGATCTAATTCTTTCCATCTATCCATCTGTAAACTTTCAAAACTTTTTAAGCTTTTACAAATAAATTTAACTTTCAGGCTAGGCTTTCTCAAGCCAACTGAAGTTTATATCATAAACTTCCTCTATCTAGTTATTATTATTATTCTTCTTACCTAAAATTCTCAATGCATCTCCTCCTAGAGCTTTAAAGCTACAACCACTAAACTCTGCTCAGACTTCAGACCTGTTCTGACTTGAGTTGCTATCCCTTTTCAGACTGATCAGACTTATGATTTTTGATAAAACTGAAGATTAAAGTCATAAAATCTCCATAGACTTTCACTAATGAAGTGAAAACTGAATTTTAGATAGAGCGTCCACTCCATCTGTTGGTAACATCACAACATTACACCTGATATATAATACATTTCAATACAGTATGTGTGAACATGTCCATTCCAATGGGCATGCATTTTATTTTTTTAAATCCTGAAAAAAAACTTGCAGGTCTACAATCGATTTTTTACTTTAATTAGTAAGTTAAATCTCTCTATTTTACATTCATAATATCACAAAATTACACCCCTGTCAGTGAGAGCACTGAAGTTTGAACGAATCAGAGCGCTGCAATTCAAAGCCTCAAAGCTTTTCAAAGCCGCCATTACTGCTGGAGAGAGAGATCATAATCTCCTAAAATAGATTTATGTGAGAGAGTTTATGATCAAACGGAAATTGTTTCCGATTATCAAGTAACCGCTGCAGCGTGTTTCCTTGAAGATTTATGCACTTATATGGCCAAATTCTGACTCTCATTCGTCTTTACTCGGCAACGGAGTACATTACTATGGGGAAGGTAAGTGAAGTTTAAACGCGCGTCCTCCTGGACTCGCGCCAAAGCATAACCGTCTAAGCACCTACGTTTATTTATAGCGCTCATTTATGTACTTTATTGCCGAATTCTGACTCTCGCTCGTGTGTTCACGGGGAAGACACATGTAAAAAGGCTTCCCTGAGCAGCGCGCGCTGACTCTCTTCAAATGCAGCGTCTAACAGTCAAAGTTATTTATAACTAATTCTTGAGTATATAGTTACATTGTGTTAATTCTTTTATCTGCTTTTAACTAAAGTCTGACTCCTGTTCTCGAGTTCAAACGCGCTTCCTGAGCAGATTCGCTGATAGATCGATGTTTTGTGAACACTTAAACAATAAATGAAATAAGATTTTTAAAGGATGCAAAAAACATGGCAGATCGATTCAAACTGTAAACTGCTTGAGATTAAAAAAAACTGCATTACTCTGCTGCATTACATGAGCAGGAATTATTTAAAAAATACTAATATTTAAGTTATTTTGTTTCCCATGGAGGAAGGCTTTATACAAATATTACATTGCGTTGATTCCTTTATCTGCTATAATTGCCGTGTTGAACTGAAGTCTGACATGGCAGATCGAGTCAATCTGAAAACTGCTTGAGATTAGAAAAAACTGCATTACTCTCCTCATTGTACTTTAGCAGGAATTATTTTAAAAATACTAATATTTAAGTTTGTTTCCCATGAAGGAAGGATTTACATATACATCTAAAAAGTATGTATTAGAGGCTCCATATACGCGCGTCCTCCCGCATTCGCGCGTCCACGCCTAAGCGCCTACGTTTATTTATAGCGCCTAAATCTATTCACACACATACATGCATATCTATCTACATTTATATTGTAAATATAAAGGGCTCCATATACATTCAGTGTAACTGCTGTCTGTTTTGAAAGTGGTAAGACTACATAAATAATGCTTAATTACATCTTTAAAATAGAAATAAAACAAAGTATTATTCACAGTATCACAGTACCATTTATTATATATATATATATATATATATACACACATACACACACATCTATTTCGTATATATAAAAGGCTACATATAGTGTAACTGTGGTGTAACTGCAGTCTCTTTTGAAAGTGATTAGCCTATATTAATAATGCTTAATTACAGCTTTAAAATAGAAATA
Organism: Rhodeus uyekii; assembly: GCA_037043235.1. Lineage (NCBI taxonomy): Eukaryota > Metazoa > Chordata > Actinopteri > Cypriniformes > Acheilognathidae > Rhodeus > Rhodeus uyekii. Next base: position 1,614,928 of record JAWRVZ010000033.1, read on the forward strand.
AAACAAAGTATTATTCACAGTATCATATATATATATATATATATATACACACACACACACACCTCTATACATATTATATATATATATATATATATACACATACACATCTATTTAGTATATATAAAAGGCTACATATACATGCAGTGTAACTGCAGTCTCTTTTGAAAGTGATTAGCCTATACTAATAATGCTTAATTACAGCTTTAAAATAGAAATTAAACAAAGTATTTTTTGCATTAGTGAAAACTGACCGTTAAAAGCCAAGGATGTAATTAAACCGTAAACATTTTTTATAAACTAATTACAATTTTCCAACACTTTGAGGATCAAAAAGCATAATTATAACTTATTTTTAAGTTTAAACTCTCAAAACTTTTCAAGCTAATTAACGATAAATCTTGCTAACAATATGCTAATTCAGCAAATTCTTGCCAGCAACATGCTTATTTATGTTAAATGTTGCTAATGACTTCGGAATTCATACTAAATCTTGCTAGCAACAAGATAATTAACATTAAATCTTGCTAGCAAAATTGATCATCAATTGATTAAAGATTAAATTATGATCAAAGAACATAACGACACCTTAGTAACTGCCTAGAAACAACGCAAGGCAATAACTAACAAGAGTATATATGCTCAAGATCTAATTCTTTCCATCTATCCATCTGTAAACTTTCAAAACTTTTTAAGCTTTTACAAATAAATTTAACTTTCAGGCTAGGCTTTCTCAAGCCAACTGAAGTTTATATCATAAACTTCCTCTATCTAGTTATTATTATTATTCTTCTTACCTAAAATTCTCAATGCATCTCCTCCTAGAGCTTTAAAGCTACAACCAATAAACTCTGCTCAGACTTCAGACCTGTTCTGACTTGAGTTGCTATCCCTTTTCACATAGACTTTCACTAATGAAGTGAAAACTGAATTTTAGATAGAGCGTCCACTCCATCTATTGGTGACATAACAACATTACACCTGATATATAATACATTTCAATACAGTTTGTGTGAACATGTCCATTCCAATGGGCATGCATTTTATTTTTTTAAATCCTGAAAAAAAACTTGCAATCGATTTTTTACTTTAATTAGTAAGTTAAATCTCTCTATTTTACATACATAATATCACAAAATTACACCCCTGTCAGTGAGAGCACTGAAGTTTGAACGAATCAGAGCGCTGCAATTCAAAGTCTCAAAGCTTTTCAAAGACGCCATTACTGCCGGAGACAGAGATCATAATCTCCTAAAATAGATTTATGTGAGACAGTTTATGATCAAACGGAAATTGTTTCCGATTATCAAGTAACCACTGCAGCGTGTTTCCTTGAAGATTTATGCACTTATATGGCCGAATTCTGACTCTCATTCGTCTTTACTCGGCAACGGATTTTCTACTATGGGAAAGGTAAGTGAAGTTTAAACGCGCGTCCTCTCCTGGACTCGCGCCAACGTATAACCGTCTAAGCGCCTACGTTTATTTATGTACTTTATTGCTGAATTCTGACTCTCGCTCGTGTATACATAGGGAATGCAGAAACATGAATATACATTGGAAAGGCTTCCCTGAGCAGCGCGCGCGCTGACTCTCTTCAAATGCAGCGTCTAACAGTCAAAGTTATTTATAACTAATTCTTGAGTATATAGTCACATTGTGTTAATTCTTTTATCTGCTTTTAACTAAAGTCTGACTCCTGTTCTCGAGTTCAAACGCGCTTCCTGAGCAGATTCGCTGATAGATCGATGTTTTGTGAACACTTAAACAATAAATGAAATAAGATTTTTAAGGATGCAAAAACATGGCAGATCGATTCAAACTGTAAACTGCTTGAGATTCAAAAAAACTGCATTACTCTGCTGCATTACTTGAGCAGGAATTATTTTTAAAATACTAATATTTAAGTTATTTTGTTTCCCATGGAGGAAGGCTTTATACAAATATTACATTGCGTTGATTCCTTTATCTGCTATAATTGCCGTGTTGAACTGAAGTCTGACATGGCAGATCGAGTCAATCTGAAAACTGCTTGAGATTAGAAAAAACTGCATTACTCTCCTCATTGTACTTTAGCAGCAGTGGCGTAGCCACGGTGGGGCCTGGGTGGGCCTGGGCCCCCTCATTTACATGTGCGGCCCCCTCAGATTTTCAATTGTTTAAAATCGCGACAACTAAATTGAAAACATTTACAGCTGCACAAGACGATCGCAACGCACCCCCACAGTCAACAATAGCGCGCTGCGGGTTACACTATAACCAGTCTGGCTGAATGGTTAAGGCGATGGACTAACAATCCAATGCGGTTTTCATGCGCAGGTTCGAATCCAGCCGATTACGTTATGCTCAGGCCCCCTCATTTTAAGCTGGGCCCCCTCAAAAATAAAATTCTTTTAGTATATATAAAAGGCTACATATAGTGTAATTGTGGTGTAACTGCAGTCTCTTTTGAAAGTGATTAGCCTATATTAATAATGCTTAATTACAGCTTTAAAATAGAAATAAAACAAAGTATTATTCACAGTATCATATATATATATATATATATATATATATATATATACACACACACACCTCTATACATATTATATATATATATATACATATATATATATATATATATATATATATATATATATATATATATATATATATATATATACATACACATCTATTTAGTATATATAAAAGGCTACATATACATGCAGTGTAACTGCAGTCTCTTTTGAAAGTGATTAGCCTATACTAATAATGCTTAATTACAGCTTTAAAATAGAAATTAAACAAAGTATTTTTCGCATTAGTGAAAACTGACCGTTAAAAGCCAAGGATGTAATTAAACCGTAAACATTTTTTTAAACTAATTACAATTTTCCAACACTTTGGGGATCAAAAAGCATAATTATAACTTTTTTTTAAGTTTAAACTCTCAAAACTTTTTAAGCTAATTAACGATAAATCTTGCTAACAATATGCTAATTCAGCAAATTCTTGCCAGCAACATGCTTATTTATGTTAAATGTTGCTAATGACTTCAGAATTCATACTAAATCTTGCTAGCAACAAGATAATTAACATTAAATATTGCTAGCAAAATTGATCATCAATTGATTAAAGATTAAATTATGATCAAAGAACATAACGACACCTTAGTAACTGCCTAGAAACAACGGAAGGCAATAACTAACAAGAGTATATATGCTCAAGATCTAATTCTTTCCATCTATCCATCTGTAAACTTTCAAAACTTTTTAAGCTTTTACAAATAAATTTAACTTTCAGGCTAGGCTTTCTCAAGCCAACTGAAGTTTATATCATAAACTTCCTCTATCTAGTTATTATTATTATTCTTCTTACCTAAAATTCTCAGAGCATCTCCTCCTAGAGCTTTAAAGCTAAAACCACTAAACTCTGCTCAGACTTCAGACCTGTTCTGACTTGAGTTGCTATCCCTTTTCAGACTGATCAGACTTATGATTTTTGATAAAACTGAAGATTAAAGTCATAAAATCTCCATAGACTTTCACTAATGAAGTGAAAACTGAATTTTAGATAGAGCGTCCACTCCATCTGTTGGTAACATCACAACATTACACCTGATATATAATACATTTCAAAACAGTATGTGTGAACATGTCCATTCCAATGGGCATGCATTTTATTTTTTTAAATCCTGAAAAAAAACTTGCAGGTCTACAATCGATTTTTTACTTTAATTAGTAAGTTAAATCTCTCTATTTTACATACATAATATCACAAAATTACACCCCTGTCAGTGAGAGCACTGACGTTTGAACGAATCAGAGCGCTGCAATTCAAAGTCTCAAAGCTTTTCAAAGACGCCATTACTGCTGGAGAGAGAGATCATAATCTCCTAAAATAGATTTATGTGAGAGAGTTTATGATCAAACGGAAATTGTTTCCGATTATCAAGTAACCACTGCAATGTGTTTGCTTGAAGATTTATGCACTTATATGGCCAAATTGTGACTCTCATTCGTGTTTACTCGGTGAAGGTTTTCCCCCCGCTGAGTAGATTACTATGGGAACGGCAACTCTCAATGAAGTTCAAACGCGCGTCCTCGCGCACTCGCGTCAGTTTATTTATAACTTATGCCTGAGTAAATATTACATTGCCTTGATTCCTTTATCTGCTATAATTGCCGTGTTGAACTGAAGTCTGACATGGCAGATCGATTCAATCTGAAAACTGCTTGAGATTAGAAAAAACAGCATTACTATCCCCATTGTAATTGTGCAGGAATGATTTAAGAAATACTAATATTTAAGTTATTTTATTTCACATGAAGAAAGGCTTTATACACACACACACACACACACACACACACATATATACATATATATATATACACATACATATCTATACACACATTTATATAGTAAATAAATGTATAAAGGGCTCCATATATATGCAGTGGAACTGCAGTCTGTTTAGAAAGTGGTAAGACTATATTAATAATGCTTAATTACATCTTTAAAATAGAAATAAAACAAAGTATTATTCACATTAGTGAAAACTGACCGTTAAAAGCCAAGGATGTAATTAAACCGTAAACATTTTTATAAACTAATTGCAATTTTCAACACTTTGGGGATCAAAAAGCATTGTTATTTATTTTTTGGTATTTCGTTACAACACCGATGATCCCTCATGATGAAAAAACTCCATGTATGTTCCCTAGATGCCTTTTTGTGCACTAACCAAGTATTGCAACACTTCTGTAATCAATTAATAATTTACTCATGTTTATTACCAATGTAAATGTTGTTTATTTTAGATTAATATTTAATATTCATTATTATTCTTTGATATTTCAGACCACTCACTGTTCAGCTGAATCATCAATAACATCCAGTCTCTGCGTCAACTGACTCTTGTGTTCTTTAAAACATTAAATCTCACTAGTGACTTGTTAAATAACATTCATTCTCGTCAGTGACATGTTAACTCATGTTAAATCTCACAAGCGACCTACGAATTAACAAATCTCACTAGCGAGATGTTAGTTCACACTAAATGTCAATAGCGTCTTGTTAATTAACGTTAAATCTTGCTAGCAACATGCTAGATCACGCAAATTCTCACTAGTGACATGCTAGATCATGCTAAATCTTGATAGCAACTTGTTAATTAACAATAAATCTTGCTACCAATATGCTAATTCAGCGAATTCTTGCCAGCAACATGCTTATTTATGTTAAATGTTGCTAATGACTTCGGAATTCATTCTAAATCTTGCTAGCAACAAGATAATTAACATTAAATCTTGCTAGCAAAATTGATCATCAATTGATTAAAGATTAAATTATGATCAAAGAACATAACGACACCTTAGTAACTGCCTAGAAACAACGCAAAGCAATAACTAACAAGTGTATATATGCTCAAGATCTAATTCTTTCCATCTATCTATCTGTAAACTTAAACAACTTTTTAAGCTTTTACAAATAAATTTAACTTTCAGGATAGGCTTTCTCAAGCCAACTGAAGTTTATATCATAAACTTCCTCTATCTAGTTATTATTATTATTCTTCTTACCTAAAATTCTCACCTTCTTACCTAAAAAGCTCTATCCTCCTAGAGCTTTAAAGCTACAACCACTAAACTCTGCTCAGACTTCAGACCTGTTCTGACTTGAGTTGCTATCCCTTTTCAGACTGATCAGACTTATGATTTTTGATAAAACTGAAGATTAAAGTCATAAAATCTCCATAGACTTTCACTAATGAAGTGAAAACTGAATTTTAGATAGAGCGTCCACTCCATCTGTTGGTAACATCACAACATTACACCTGACATATAAAACATTTCAATACAGTTTGTGTGAACATGTCCATTCAAATGTGCATGCATTTTATTTTTTTAAATCCTGAAAAAAAACTTGCAGGTCTACAATCGATTTTTTACTTTAATTAGTAAGTTAAATCTCTCTATTTTACATTCATAATATCACAAAATTACACCCCTGTCAGTGAGAGCACTGAAGTTTGAACGAATCAGAGCGCTGCAATTCAAAGCCTCAAAGCTTTTCAAAGACGCCATTACTGCTGGAGATAGAAATCATAATCTCCTAAAATAGATTTATGTGAGAGAGTTTATGATCAAACGGAAATTGTTTCCGATTATCAAGTAACCGCTGCAGCGTGTTTCCTTGAAGATTTATGCACTTATATGGCCAAATTCTGACTCTCATTCGTCTTTACTCGGCAAAGGATTTTCGCTGTTGAGCACTATGATACTATAGGAAAGGTAAGTGAAGTTTAAACGCGCGTCCTCCTGGACTCGCGCCAAAGCATAACCGTCTAATCGCCTAAGTTTATTTATAGCGCTCATTTATGTACTTTATTGCCGAATTCTGACTCTCGCTCGTGTTTGCACGGGGAAGACACATGTAAACGGCTTCCCTGAGCAGAGCGCGCTGACTCTCTTCAAATGCAGCGTCTAACAGTCAAAGTTATTTATAACTAATTCTCGAGTATATAGTTACATTGTGTTAATTCTTTTATCTGCTTTTAACTAAAGTCTGACTCCTGTTCTCGAGTTCAAACGCGTTTCCTGAGCAGATTCGCTGATAGATCGATGTTTTGTGAACACTTAAACAATAAATGAAATAAGGTATTTAAAAGGATGCAAAAACGATGGCAGATCGCTTCAAACTGTAAACTGCTTGAGTTCAAAAAAACTGCATTACTCTGCTGCATTACATGAGCAGGAATTATTTTAAAAATACTAATATTTAAGTTATTTTGTTTCCCATGGAGGAAGGCTTTATACAAATATTACATTGCGTTGATTCATTTATCTGCTATAATTGCCGTGTTGAACTGAAGTCTGACATGGCAGATCAATTCAATCTGAAAACTGCTTGAGATTAGAAAAAACAGCATTACTCTCCTCATTGTACTTTAGCAGGAATTATTTAAGAAATACTAATATTTAAGTTATTTTATTTCACATGAAGAAAGGCTTTATACACACACACACACATACATATATATATATATATATATACATATACATATATATATATATATATATACACACACATACATATCTATCTATACACACATTTATATAGTAAATAAATGTATAAAGGGCTCCATATATATGCAGTGTAACTGCAGTCTGTTTAGAAAGTGGTAAGACTATATTAATAATGCTTAATTACATCTTTAAAATAGAAATAAAACAAAGTATTCACATTAGTGAAAACTGACCGTTAAAAGCCAAGGTTGTAATTAAACCGTAAACATTTTTATAAACTAATTGCAATTTTCAACACTTTGGGGATCAAAAAGCATTGTTATTTATTTTTTGGTATTTCGTTACAACACCGATGATCCCTCATGATGAAAAAACTCCATGTATGTTCCCTAGATACCATTTTGTGCACTAACCAAGTATTGCAACACTTCTGTAATCAATTAATTATTTACTCATGTTTATTACCAATGTAAATGTTGTTTATTTTAGATTAATATTTAATATTCATTATTATTCTTTTATATTTCAGACCACTCACTGTTCAGCTGAATCATCAATAACCTCCAGTCTCTGCGTCAACTGACTCTTGTGTTCTTTAAAACATTAAATCTCACTAGTGACTTGTTAAATAACATTCATTCTCGTCAGTGACATGTTAACTCATGTTAAGGCCCCGTCCACACGGAGACGCGGATCACTGCATCCGCACACATTTCTTATCGGATTGGCGTTCCGTCCACACTGATCCGGCGATTTGGGAGACTGAATCCGCTCTCTTTTGATACCGGGTCCTAAAGTGGATAGATCTGAATCCGACACCCTTGCGGACTCGTGTGGACGGCCAATCCGTATATTTTTTTGTTTACCGATGATGTCATCACATCACGTGTCGGCTGCGTCACAGTAACAGCAACAGTGTTGCCAGATTGTACTGAAGATTCCAGCGCAGCTACAGCTTAAAACCCTCCAATTTAAAAAAAATACCAGCCCAAAGTGCGTACTCTTATAAATAATGAAAAATATTGAGCGATTTTATGCATCAAAAACCATCCCAAATTTGATCAACCAGCCCAATGCATTTTTTCCCGATCGGACGTGACAAAAAGGTAACTAGCAATCTGGCAACACTGAACAGCAACAACAATGCGCATGCTCAAGGTCGTCTTCTCTGTGTATAGTGTATTATCTGTGGCAGAATTACAGCGCCCCATACTGGTCTGGCATATAAACTACACCGGATTCAGTCGGTTTCAGTGGTATCGTGTGGACGCTGATATTTTTTTTTGAACGAGGAAAAAAAAGATCGGATAGGGAACGCGCCGGCATCGTGTGGACGTGGCCTAAATCTCACAAGCGACCTACGAATTAACAAATCTCACTAGCGACATGTTAGTTCACAATAAATGTCAATAGCGTCTTGTTAATTAACGTTAAATCTTGCTAGCAACATGCTAGATCACGCAAATTCTCACTAGTGACATGCTAGATCATGCTAAATCTTGATAGCAACTTGTTAATTAACAATAAATCTTGCTACCAATATGCTAATTCAGCTAATTCTTGCCAGCAACATGCTTATTTATGTTAAATGTTGCTAATGACTTCGGAATTCATACTAAATCTTGCTATCAACAAGATAATTAACATTAAATCTTGCTAGCAAAATTGATCATTAATTGATTAAAGATTAAATTATGATCAAAGAACATAACGACACCTTAGTAACTGCCTAGAAACAACGCAAAGCAATAACTAACAAGTGTATATATGCTCAAGATCTAATTCTTTCCATCTATCTATCTGTAAACTTAAACAACTTGTTAAGCTTTTACAAATAAATTTAACTTTCACAATAGGCTTTCTCAAGCCAACTGAAGTTTATATCATAAACTTCCTCTATCTAGTTAAGTTGGCTTGAGAAAGCCAACTTAGTGATATTGTATCTAAACTTATTATTATTATTATTATTAAGTTGGCTTGAGAAAGCCAACTTAGTGATATTGTATCTAAACTTATTATTATTATTCTTCTTACCTAAAATTCTCAATGCATCTCCTCCTAGAGCTTTAAAGCTACAACCACTAAACTCTGCTCAGACTTCAGACCTGTTCTGACTTGAGTTGCTATCCCTTTTCAGACTGATCAGACTTATGATTTTTGATAAAACTGAAGATTAAAGTCATAAAATCTCCATAGACTTTCACTAATGAAGTAAAAACTGAATTTTAGATAGAGCGTCCACTCCATCTGTTGGTAACATCACAACATTACACCTGATATATAATACATTTCAAAACAGTATGTGTGAACATGTCCATTCAAATGGGCATGCATTTTATTTTTTTAAATCCTGAAAAAAAAACTTGCAGGTCTACAATCGATTTTTTACTTTAATTAGTAAGTTAAATCTCTCTATTTTACATTCATAATATCACAAAATTACACCCCTGTCAGTGAGAGCACTGAAGTTTGAACGAATCAGAGCGCTGCAATTCAAAGCCTCAAAGCTTTTCAAAGACGCCATTACTGCTGGAGATAGAAATCATAATCTCCTAAAATAGATTTATGTGAGAGAGTTTATGATCAAACGGAAATTGTTTCCGATTATCAAGTAACCGCTGCAGCGTGTTTCCTTGAAGATTTATGCACTTATATGGCCAAATTCTGACTCTCATTCGTCTTTACTCGGCAAAGGATTTTCGCTGTTGAGCACTATGATACTATAGGAAAGGTAAGTGAAGTTTAAACGCGCGTCCTCCTGGACTCGCGCCAAAGCATAACCGTCTAATCGCCTAAGTTTATTTATAGCGCTCATTTATGTACTTTATTGCCGAATTCTGACTCTCGCTCGTGTTTGCACGGGGAAGACACATGTAAACGGCTTCCCTGAGCAGAGCGCGCTGACTCTCTTCAAATGCAGCGTCTAACAGTCAAAGTTATTTATAACTAATTCTCGAGTATATAGTTACATTGTGTTAATTCTTTTATCTGCTTTTAACTAAAGTCTGACTCCTGTTCTCGAGTTCAAACGCGTTTCCTGAGCAGATTCGCTGATAGATCGATGTTTTGTGAACACTTAAACAATAAATGAAATAAGGTATTTAAAAGGATGCAAAAACGATGGCAGATCGCTTCAAACTGTAAACTGCTTGAGTTCAAAAAAACTGCATTACTCTGCTGCATTACATGAGCAGGAATTATTTTAAAAATACTAATATTTAAGTTATTTTGTTTCCCATGGAGGAAGGCTTTATACAAATATTACATTGCGTTGATTCATTTATCTGCTATAATTGCCGTGTTGAACTGAAGTCTGACATGGCAGATCAATTCAATCTGAAAACTGCTTGAGATTAGAAAAAACAGCATTACTCTCCTCATTGTACTTTAGCAGGAATTATTTAAGAAATACTAATATTTAAGTTATTTTATTTCACATGAAGAAAGGCTTTATACACACACACACACATACATATATATATATATATACATATACATATATATATATATATATATACACACACATACATATCTATCTATACACACATTTATATAGTAAATAAATGTATAAAGGGCTCCATATATATGCAGTGTAACTGCAGTCTGTTTAGAAAGTGGTAAGACTATATTAATAATGCTTAATTACATCTTTAAAATAGAAATAAAACAAAGTATTCACATTAGTGAAAACTGACCGTTAAAAGCCAAGGTTGTAATTAAACTGTAAACATTTTTATAAACTAATTGCAATTTTCAACACTTTGGGGATCAAAAAGCATTGTTATTTATTTTTTGGTATTTCGTTACAACACCGATGATCCCTCATGATGAAAAAACTCCATGTATGTTCCCTAGATGCCATTTTGTGCACTAACCAAGTATTGCAACACTTCTGTAATCAATTAATTATTTACTCATGTTTATTACCAATGTAAATGTTGTTTATTTTAGATTAATATTTAATATTCATTATTATTCTTTGATATTTCAGACCACTCACTGTTCAGCTGAATCATCAATAACCTCCAGTCTCTGCGTCAACTGACTCTTGTGTTCTTTAAAACATTAAATCTCACTAGTGACTTGTTAAATAACATTCATTCTCGTCAGTGACATGTTAACTCATGTTAAGGCCCCGTCCACACGGAGACGCGGATCACTGCATCCGCACACATTTCTTATCGGATTGGCGTTCCGTCCACACTGATCCGGCGATTTGGGAGACTGAATCCGCTCTCTTTTGATACCGGGTCCTAAAGTGGATAGATCTGAATCCGACACCCTTGCGGACTCGTGTGGACGGCCAATCCGTATATTTTTTTGTTTACCGATGATGTCATCACATCACGTGTCGGCTGCGTCACAGTAACAGCAACAGTGTTGCCAGATTGTACTGAAGATTCCAGCGCAGCTACAGCTTAAAACCCTCCAATTTAAAAAAATACCAGCCCAAAGTGCGTACTCTTATAAATAATGAAAAATATTGAGCGATTTTATGCATCAAAAACCATCCCAAATTTGATCAACCAGCCCAATGCATTTTTTCCCGATCGGACGTGACAAAAAGGTAACTAGCAATCTGGCAACACTGAACAGCAACAACAATGCGCATGCTCAAGGTCGTCTTCTCTGTGTATAGTGTATTATCTGTGGCAGAATTACAGCGCCCCATACTGGTCTGGCATATAAACTACACCGGATTCAGTCGGTTTCAGTGGTATCGTGTGGACGCTGATATTTTTTTTTGAACGAGGAAAAAAAAGATCGGATAGGGAACGCGCCGGCATCGTGTGGACGTGGCCTAAATCTCACAAGCGACCTACGAATTAACAAAATCTTGCTAGCAACATGCTAGATCACGCAAATTCTCACTAGTGACATGCTAGATCATGCTAAATCTTGATAGCAACTTGTTAATTAACAATAAATCTTGCTACCAATATGCTAATTCAGCTAATTCTTGCCAGCAACATGCTTATTTATGTTAAATGTTGCTAATGACTTCGGAATTCATACTAAATCTTGCTATCAACAAGATAATTAACATTAAATCTTGCTAGCAAAATTGATCATTAATTGATTAAAGATTAAATTATGATCAAAGAACATAACGACACCTTAGTAACTGCCTAGAAACAACGCAAAGCAATAACTAACAAGTGTATATATGCTCAAGATCTAATTCTTTCCATCTATCTATCTGTAAACTTAAACAACTTGTTAAGCTTTTACAAATAAATTTAACTTTCACAATAGGCTTTCTCAAGCCAACTGAAGTTTATATCATAAACTTCCTCTATCTAGTTAAGTTGGCTTGAGAAAGCCAACTTAGTGATATTGTATCTAAACTTATTATTATTATTATTATTATTATTATTCTTCTTACCTAAAATTCTCAATGCATCTCCTCCTAGAGCTTTAAAGCTACAACCACTAAACTCTGCTCAGACTTCAGACCTGTTCTGACTTGAGTTGCTATCCCTTTTCAGACTGATCAGACTTATGATTTTTGATAAAACTGAAGATTAATGTCATAAAATCTCCATAGACTTTCACTAATGAAGTGAAAACTGAATTTTAGATAGAGCGTCCACTCCATCTGTTGGTAACATCACAACATTACACCTGATATATAAAACATTTCAATACAGTTTGTGTGAACATGTCCATTCCAATGGGCATGCATTTTATTTTTTTAAATCCTGAAAAAAAACTTGCAGGTCTACAATCGATTTTTTACTTTAATTAGTAAGTTAAATCTCTCTATTTTACATTCATAATATCACAAAATTACACCCCTGTCAGTGAGAGCACTGAAGTTTGAACGAATCAGAGCGCTGCAATTCAAAGCCTCAAAGCTTTTCAAAGACGCCATTACTGCTGGAGATAGAAATCATAATCTCCTAAAATAGATTTATGTGAGAGAGTTTATGATCAAACGGAAATTGTTTCCGATTATCAAGTAACCGCTGCAGCGTGTTTCCTTGAAGATTTATGCACTTATATGGCCAAATTCTGACTCTCATTCGTGTTTACTCGGCAACGGAGTACACAGGTAAGTGAAGTTTAAACGCGCGTCCTCCTGGACTCGCGCCAACGCATAACCGTCTAAGCACCTACGTTTATTTATAGCGCTCATTTATGTACTTTATTGCCGAATTCTGACTCTCGCTCGTGTGTTCATGGGGAAGACACATGTAAAAAGGCTTCCCTGAGCAGCGCGCGCTGACTCTCTTCAAATGCAGCGTCTAACAGTCAAAGTTATTTATAACTAATTCTTGAGTATATAGTTACATTGTGTTAATTCTTTTATCTGCTTTTAACTAAAGTCTGACTCCTGTTCTCGAGTTCAAACGCGCTTCCTGAGCAGATTCGCTGATAGATCGATGTTTTGTGAACACTTAAACAATAAATGAAATAAGGTATTTAAAAGGATGCAAAAACGATGGCAGATCGATTCAAACTGTAAACTGCTTGAGATAAAAAAAAAACTGCATTACTCTGCTGCATTACATGAGCAGGAATTATTTAAAAAATACTAATATTTAAGTTATTTTGTTTCCCATGGAGGAAGGCTTTATACAAATATTACATTGCGTTGATTCCTTTATCTGCTATAATTGCCGTGTTGAACTGAAGTCTGACATGGCAGATCGAGTCAATCTGAAAACTGCTTGAGATTAGAAAAAACTGCATTACTCTCCTCATTGTACTTTAGCAGGAATTATTTTAAAAATACTAATATTTAAGTTTGTTTCCCATGAAGGAAGGATTTACATATACATCTAAAAAGTATGTATTAGAGGCTCCATATACGCGCGTCCTCCCGCATTCGCGCGTCCACGCCTAAGCGCCTACGTTTATTTATAGCGCCTAAATTTATTCACACACATACATGCATATCTATCTATGTCACAAGGCGCAGGATCGTGTGCGATGCGGAGCATACGCGGAGCCAGAAATGCAAGTAAACACTTTATTCAATAACAAAAACAAAAGCACGCGATGGTGCAAACTCAACAGAAATAACATCCACACACGACTAGGGAACATAACATTAACAATCGACAACAGGGGAGTGAACATGGAGAACTTAAATACTGACTATGATTAACAGAAACACAAAACACCTGTGACTGATAAGTGCTAATGGGAACTGGGTGAGGTGAGATCAGGAACGGGGAACATGTGACACAGACAAGGTAAACTAAGAGTCCAGGGTGAAAACTAACATAAACGTGACAATCTACATCTATATTGTAAATATAAAGGGCTCCATATACATGCAGTGTAACTGCTGTCTGTTTTGAAAGTGGTAAGACTACATAAATAATGCTTAATTACATCTTTAAAATAGAAATAAAACAAAGTATTATTCACAGTATCACAGTACCATTTATATATATATATATATATATATATATATATATATATATATATATATATATATATATATATATACACACATACACACACATCTATTTAGTATATATAAAAGGCTACATATAGTGTAACTGTGGTGTAACTGCAGTCTCTTTTGAAAGTGATTAGCCTATATTAATAATGCTTAATTACAGCTTTAAAATAGAAATAAAACAAAGTATTATTCACAGTATCATATATATATATATATATACACACACACACACACACCTCTATACATATTATATATATATATATACACATACACATCTATTTAGTATATATAAAAGGCTACATATACATGCAGTGTAACTGCAGTCTCTTTTGAAAGTGATTAGCCTATACTAATAATGCTTAATTACAGCTTTAAAATAGAAATTAAACAAAGTATTTTTCGCATTAGTGAAAACTGACCGTTAAAAGCCAAGGATGTAATTAAACCGTAAACATTTTTTTAAACTAATTACAATTTTCCAACACTTTGGGGATCAAAAAGCATAATTATAACTTATTTTTAAGTTTAAACTCTCAAAACTTTTTAAGCTAATTAACGATAAATCTTGCTAACAATATGCTAATTCAGCAAATTCTTGCCAGCAACATGCTTATTTATGTTAAATGTTGCTAATGACTTCAGAATTCATACTAAATCTTGCTAGCAACAAGATAATTAACATTAAATCTTGCTAGCAAAATTGATCATCAATTGATTAAAGATTAAATTATGATCAAAGAACATAACGACACCTTAGTAACTGCCTAGAAACAACGCAAGGCAATAACTAACAAGAGTATATATGCTCAAGATCTAATTCTTTCCATCTATCCATCTGTAAACTTTCAAAACTTTTTAAGCTTTTACAAATAAATTTAACTTTCAGGCTAGGCTTTCTCAAGCCAACTGAAGTTTATATCATAAACTTCCTCTATCTAGTTATTATTATTATTCTTCTTACCTAAAATTCTCAATGCATCTCCTCCTAGAGCTTTAAAGCTACAACCACTAAACTCTGCTCAGACTTCAGACCTGTTCTGACTTGAGTTGCTATCCCTTTTCAGACTGATCAGACTTATGATTTTTGATAAAACTGAAGATTAAAGTCATAAAATCTCCATAGACTTTCACTAATGAAGTGAAAACTGAATTTTAGATAGAGCGTCCACTCCATCTGTTGGTAACATCACAACATTACACCTGATATATAAAACATTTCAATACAGTTTGTGTGAACATGTCCATTCCAATGGGCATGCATTTTATTTTTTTAAATCCTGAAAAAAAACTTGCAGGTCTACAATCGATTTTTTACTTTAATTAGTAAGTTAAATCTCTCTATTTTACATTCATAATATCACAAAATTACACCCCTGTCAGTGAGAGCACTGAAGTTTGAACGAATCAGAGCGCTGCAATTCAAAGCCTCAAAGCTTTTCAAAGACGCCATTACTGCTGGAGAGAGAGATCATAATCTCCTAAAATAGATTTATGTGAGAGAGTTTATGATCAAACGGAAATTGTTTCCGATTATCAAGTAACCGCTGCAGCGTGTTTCCTTGAAGATTTATGCACTTATATGGCCAAATTCTGACTCTCATTCGTCTTTACTCGGCAACGGAGTACATTACTATGGGGAAGGTAAGTGAAGTTTAAACGCGCGTCCTCCTGGACTCGCGCCAACGCATAACCGTCTAAGCACCTACGTTTATTTATAGCGCTCATTTATGTACTTTATTGCCGAATTCTGACTCTCGCTCGTGTGTTCATGGGGAAGACACATGTAAAAAGGCTTCCCTGAGCAGCGCGCGCTGACTCTCTTCAAATGCAGCGTCTAACAGTCAAAGTTATTTATAACTAATTCTTGAGTATATACATTGTGTTAATTCTTTTATCTGCTTTTAACTAAAGTCTGACTCCTGTTCTCGAGTTCAAACGCGCTTCCTGAGCAGATTCGCTGATAGATCGATGTTTTGTGAACACTTAAACAATAAATGAAATAAGGTATTTAAAAGGATGCAAAAACGATGGCAGATCGATTCAAACTGTAAACTGCTTGAGATAAAAAAAAAAACTGCATTACTCTGCTGCATTACATGAGCAGGAATTATTTAAAAAATACTAATATTTAAGTTATTTTGTTTCCCATGGAGGAAGGCTTTATACAAATATTACATTGCGTTGATTCCTTTATCTGCTATAATTGCCGTGTTGAACTGAAGTCTGACATGGCAGATCGAGTCAATCTGAAAACTGCTTGAGATTAGAAAAAACTGCATTACTCTCCTCATTGTACTTTAGCAGGAATTATTTTAAAAATACTAATATTTAAGTTTGTTTCCCATGAAGGAAGGATTTACATATACATCTAAAAAGTATGTATTAGAGGCTCCATATACGCGCGTCCTCCCGCATTCGCGCGTCCACGCCTAAGCGCCTACGTTTATTTATAGCGCGTAAATTTATTCACACACATACATGCATATCTATCTATGTCACAAGGCGCAGGATCGTGTGCGATGCGGAGCATACGCGGAGCCAGAAATGCAAGTAAACACTTTATTCAATAACAAAAACAAAAGCACGCGATGGTGCAAACTCAACAGAAATAACATCCACACACGACTAGGGAACATAACATTAACAATCGACAACAGGGGAGTGAACATGGAGAACTTAAATACTGACTATGATTAACAGAAACACAAAACACCTGTGACTGATAAGTGCTAATGGGAACTGGGTGAGGTGAGATCAGGAACGGGGAACATGTGACACAGACAAGGTAAACTAAGAGTCCAGGGTGAAAACTAACATAAACGTGACAATCTACATCTATATTGTAAATATAAAGGGCTCCATATACATGCAGTGTAACTGCTGTCTGTTTTGAAAGTGGTAAGACTACATAAATAATGCTTAATTACATCTTTAAAATAGAAATAAAACAAAGTATTATTCACAGTATCACAGTACCATTTATATATATATATATATATATATATATATATATATATATACACACATACACACACATCTATTTAGTATATATAAAAGGCTACATATAGTGTAACTGTGGTGTAACTGCAGTCTCTTTTGAAAGTGATTAGCCTATATTAATAATGCTTAATTACAGCTTTAAAATAGAAATAAAACAAAGTATTATTCACAGTATCATATATATATATATATATATATATATATATATATATATATATATATATATATATATATATATATATATATACACACACACACACACCTCTATACATATTATATATATATATATACACATACACATCTATTTAGTATATATAAAAGGCTACATATACATGCAGTGTAACTGCAGTCTCTTTTGAAAGTGATTAGCCTATACTAATAATGCTTAATTACAGCTTTAAAATAGAAATTAAACAAAGTATTTTTCGCATTAGTGAAAACTGACCGTTAAAAGCCAAGGATGTAATTAAACCGTAAACATTTTTTTAAACTAATTACAATTTTCCAACACTTTGGGGATCAAAAAGCATAATTATAACTTATTTTTAAGTTTAAACTCTCAAAACTTTTTAAGCTAATTAACGATAAATCTTGCTAACAATATGCTAATTCAGCAAATTCTTGCCAGCAACATGCTTATTTATGTTAAATGTTGCTAATGACTTCGGAATTCATACTAAATCTTGCTAGCAACAAGATAATTAACATTAAATCTTGCTAGCAAAATTGATCATCAATTGATTAAAGATTAAATTATGATCAAAGAACATAACGACACCTTAGTAACTGCCTAGAAACAACGTAAGGCAATAACTAACAAGAGTATATATGCTCAAGATCTAATTCTTTCCATCTATCCATCTGTAAACTTTCAAAACTTTTTAAGCTTTTACAAATAAATTTAACTTTCAGGCTAGGCTTTCTCAAGCCAACTGAAGTTTATATCATAAACTTCCTCTATCTAGTTAAGTTGGCTTGAGAAAGCCAACTTAGTGATATTGTATCTAAACTTATTATTATTATTATTATTATTATTCTTCTTACCTAAAATTCTCAGAGCATCTCCTCCTAGAGCTTTAAAGCTACAACCACTAAACTCTGCTCAGACTTCAGACCTGTTCTGACTTGAGTTGCTATCCCTTTTCAGACTGATCAGACTTATGATTTTTGATAAAACTGAAGATTAAAGTCATAAAATCTCCATAGACTTTCACTAATGAAGTGAAAACTGAATTTTAGATAGAGCGTCCACTCCATCTGTTGGTAACATCACAACATTACACCTGATATATAATACATTTCAATACAGTATGTGTGAACATGTCCATTCCAAGGGGCATCAATTTTTTTTTTTTAAATCCTGAAAAAAAACTTGCAGGTCTACAATCGATTTTTTACTTTAATTAGTAAGTTAAATCTCTCTATTTTACATACATAATATCACAAAATTACACCCCTGTCAGTGAGAGCACTGAAGTTTGAACGAATCAGAGCGCTGCAATTCAAAGCCTCAAAGCTTTTCAAAGACGCCATTACTGCCGGAGAGAGAGATCATAATCTCCTAAAATAGATTTATGTGAGAGAGTTTATGATCAAACGGAAATTGTTTCAGATTATTAAGTAACCGCTGCAGCGTGTTTGCTTGAAGATTTATGCACTTATATGGCCAAATTGTGACTCTCATTCGTGTTTACTCGGTGAAGGCTCTCCCCCCGCTGATTACTATGGAAACGGCAACTCTCAATGAAGTTCAAACGCGCGTCCTCGCGCACTCGCGTCAGTTTATTTATAACTTATTCCTGAGTAAATATTACATTGCCTTGATTCCTTTATCTGCTATAATTGCCGTGTTGAACTGAAGTCTGACATGGCAGATCGATTCAATCTGAAAACTGCTTGAGATTAGAAAAAACAGCATTACAATCCCCATTGTAATTGTGCAGGAATGATTTAAGAAATACTAATATTTAAGTTATTTTATTTCACATGAAGAAAGGCTTTATACACACACACACACACATATATACATATATACATATATATATATATATATATATATATATATATATATATATATATATATATATATATATATATATATATATACACATACATATCTATCTATACACACATTTATATAGTAAATAAATGTATAAAGGGCTCCATATATATGCAGTGGAACTGCAGTCTGTTTAGAAAGTGGTAAGACTATATTAATAATGCTTAATTACATCTTTAAAATAGAAATAAAACAAAGTATTCACATGAGTGAAAACTGACCGTTAAAAGCCAAGGATGTAATTAAACCGTAAACATTTTTATAAACTAATTGCAATTTTCAACACTTTGGGGATCAAAAAGCATTGTTGTAATCAATTAATTATTTACTCATGTTTATTACCAATGTAAATGTTGTTTATTTTAGATTTATATTTAATATTCATTATTATTCTTTGATATTTCAGACCACTCACTGTTCAGCTGAATCATCAATAACCTCCAGTCTCTGCGTCAACTGACTCTTGTGTTCTTTAAAACATTAAATCTCACTAGTGACTTGTTAAATAACATTCATTCTCGTCAGTGACATGTTAACTCATGTTAAATCTCACAAGCGACCTACGAATTAACAAATCTCACTAGCGAGATGTTAGTTCACACTAAATGTCAATAGCGTCTTGTTAATTAACGTTAAATCTTGCTAGCAACATGCTAGATCACGCAAATTCTCACTAGTGACATGCTAGATCATGCTAAATCTTGATAGCAACTTGTTAATTAACAATAAATCTTGCTACCAATATGCTAATTCAGCGAATTCTTGCCAGCAGCATGCTTATTTATGTTAAATGTTGCTAATGACTTCGGAATTCATTCTAAATCTTGCTAGCAACAAGATAATTAACATTAAATCTTGCTAGCAAAATTGATCATCAATTGATTAAAGATTAAATTATGATCAAAGAACATAACGACACCTTAGTAACTGCCTAGAAACAACGCAAGGCAATAACTAACAAGTGTATACAGTTTTATGCAAAAGTTTAGGCACCTTTCTGAGGCTGCATGGTAATCTGCTCAATCTTTTTAAGTAAAGATCCTAGTGATATGCCATTCATTTTCTAGAGAAAGCTTGATAAAGCAATGTTTTTCAGACCAAAATACTTAGTGTAGCAGTATTTAGTTGTATGAAATAAAATACAATGTGACAAATAGGCGGTGCAAAAGTTTGGCCACCCTTTCAATTGTGTTGATTTGAATACCTGTAGTCACTTAATGCTGATTGTTTGCAACACAAAATTGATGTTATTGGCTCAATGAACATTAGACTGGAAACACAGGTGCAACCAATCATGAAAAAGGATATTTAAGTTTGCTAATTGCCAGTTGTGCTTCTCTTCGATTCTCTACTGGAAAGTAGCAACATGGGAACCTCAAAAGAACTCCCCAATGACTTAAAAACTAGGATAATTCATCAGTGTGAGTTAGGAGAAGCATGTTAAAAGTTATCACAAAGGTTTAAGGTCCCTGTCTCCAGTCAGAAATATAGTTAGAAAATGGAAGGCAACAGGAACAGTCCATGTGAAGGAAAGATGTGGCAGGCCAAGAAAGATATCTGAAAGGCAAAGGCGAAGTATGGTTAGAATGGTCAAATACAATTTACAGACCACCTCCAAAGATCTCCAAGAACATCTCGCTGCTGATGGTGTCATTGTACATCGTTCCACAGTCCAGCGTACTTTGCACAAGGAACAGCTCAATGAAAGGGTGATGCGGAAAAAGCCTTTTCCGCGTCTTGCCAACAAACAGAGTCATTTGAGGTATGCAAAGGCTCATCTGGACAAGTTCTGTGGACAGATGAAACTGAGATAGAGCTGTTTGGTCACAACCAGAAGAGCTTTGTATGGAGGAAAAAGAACACAGCGTTCCAGGAGAAGAACTTGCTCCCTACTGTAAAATGTGGTGGTGGGTCCTTCATGCTATGGGGCAAGCACAGGTACTGGAAACCTTGTCAAAGTTGAGGGTCAAATGGATTCCATCCAGTATCAGCAGATTCTTAAGAACAGTGTTCAAGAATCAGTCAAGAGGATGAAGTTATGCCAGGGTTGGTTGTTTCAGCAGGATAATGATCCAAAGCATTGCTCCAAATCTACCAAGGAATTCATGGTCAGACACAGATACAATGTTCTAGAATGGCCATCGCAGTCCAGACTTGAATATCATCGAAAATCTATGTAATGATTTGAAGCAGGTTGTCCACACTCGGAAACCATCAAACCTGACTGAACTGGAGACATTTTGCAAGGAAGAATGGTCCAAAATACCTGCAACCAGAATCCAGGGACTTCTCAGTGGCTATAAGAAGCGACTACATGCTGTTATTTCAGCAAAAGGGGGCTCTACTAAATATTAATGTGATAATTTCATTGGGGTGCCCACATTTTTGCACCTGTCTGTTTTTGCTATGACTCAAATTGTATTGTTTCTGTTGATTCAATAAATGCTATTTCAGAACTGAAATGTTACTGTTTTCATAAGGTATAAATTATATCCAAATGAAGTTGTGGCTTTGAAAGCCCGGCACATTATAAACTGAAATTATGATAATTATTAGGGGTGCCCAAACCTTTGCATAAAACTGTATATGCTCAAGATCTAATTCTTTCCATCTATCTATCTGTAAACTTAAACAACTTTTTAAGCTTTTACAAATAAATTTAACTTTCAGGATAGGCTTTCTCAAGCCAACTGAAGTTTATATCATAAACTTCCTCTATCTAGTTATTATTATTATTCTTCTTACCTAAAATTCTCAATGCATCTCCTCCTAGAGCTTTAAAGCTACAACCACTAAACTCTGCTCAGACTTCAGACCTGTTCTGACTTGAGTTGCTATCCCTTTTCAGACTGATCAGACTTATGATTTTTGATAAAACTGAAGATTAAAGTCATAAAATCTCCATAGACTTTCACTAATGAAGTGAAAACTGAATTTTAGATAGAGCGTCCACTCCATCTGTTGGTAACATCACAACATTACACCTGATATATAATACATTTCAATACAGTATGTGTGAACATGTCCATTCCAATGGGCATGCATTTTATTTTTTTAAATCCTGAAAAAAAACTTGCAGGTCTACAATCGATTTTTTACTTTAATTAGTAAGTTAAATCTCTCTATTTTACATTCATAATATCACAAAATTACACCCCTGTCAGTGAGAGCACTGAAGTTTGAACGAATCAGAGCGCTGCAATTCAAAGCCTCAAAGCTTTTCAAAGACGCCATTACTGCTGGAGATAGAGATCATAATCTCCTAAAATAGATTTATGTGAGAGAGTTTATGATCAAACGGAAATTGTTTCCGATTATCAAGTAACCGCTGCAGCGTGTTTCCTTGAAGATTTATGCACTTATATGGCCAAATTCTGACTCTCATTCGTCTTTACTCGGCAAAGGATTTTCGCTGTTGAGCACTATGATACTATAGGAAAGGTAAGTGAAGTTTAAACGCGCGTCCTCCTGGACTCGCGCCAAAGCATAACCGTCTAATCGCCTAAGTTTATTTATAGCGCTCATTTATGTACTTTATTGCCGAATTCTGACTCTCGCTCGTGTTTGCACGGGGAAGACACATGTAAACGGCTTCCCTGAGCAGAGCGCGCTGACTCTCTTCAAATGCAGCGTCTAACAGTCAAAGTTATTTATAACTAATTCTCGAGTATATAGTTACATTGTGTTAATTCTTTTATCTGCTTTTAACTAAAGTCTGACTCCTGTTCTCGAGTTCAAACGCGTTTCCTGAGCAGATTCGCTGATAGATCGATGTTTTGTGAACACTTAAACAATAAATGAAATAAGGTATTTAAAAGGATGCAAAAACGATGGCAGATCGCTTCAAACTGTAAACTGCTTGAGTTCAAAAAAACTGCATTACTCTGCTGCATTACATGAGCAGGAATTATTTTAAAAATACTAATATTTAAGTTATTTTGTTTCCCATGGAGGAAGGCTTTATACAAATATTACATTGCGTTGATTCATTTATCTGCTATAATTGCCGTGTTGAACTGAAGTCTGACATGGCAGATCAATTCAATCTGAAAACTGCTTGAGATTAGAAAAAACAGCATTACTCTCCTCATTGTACTTTAGCAGGAATTATTTAAGAAATACTAATATTTAAGTTATTTTATTTCACATGAAGAAAGGCTTTATACACACACACACACATACATATATATATATATATACATATACATATATATATATATATATATACACACACATACATATCTATCTATACACACATTTATATAGTAAATAAATGTATAAAGGGCTCCATATATATGCAGTGGAACTGCAGTCTGTTTAGAAAGTGGTAAGACTATATTAATAATGCTTAATTACATCTTTAAAATAGAAATAAAACAAAGTATTCACATTAGTGAAAACTGACCGTTAAAAGCCAAGGTTGTAATTAAACTGTAAACATTTTTATAAACTAATTGCAATTTTCAACACTTTGGGGATCAAAAAGCATTGTTATTTATTTTTTGGTATTTCGTTACAACACCGATGATCCCTCATGATGAAAAAACTCCATGTATGTTCCCTAGATGCCATTTTGTGCACTAACCAAGTATTGCAACACTTCTGTAATCAATTAATTATTTACTCATGTTTATTACCAATGTAAATGTTGTTTATTTTAGATTAATATTTAATATTCATTATTATTCTTTGATATTTCAGACCACTCACTGTTCAGCTGAATCATCAATAACCTCCAGTCTCTGCGTCAACTGACTCTTGTGTTCTTTAAAACATTAAATCTCACTAGTGACTTGTTAAATAACATTCATTCTCGTCAGTGACATGTTAACTCATGTTAAGGCCCCGTCCACACGGAGACGCGGATCACTGCATCCGCACACATTTCTTATCGGATTGGCGTTCCGTCCACACTGATCCGGCGATTTGGGAGACTGAATCCGCTCTCTTTTGATACCGGGTCCTAAAGTGGATAGATCTGAATCCGACACCCTTGCGGACTCGTGTGGACGGCCAATCCGTATATTTTTTTGTTTACCGATGATGTCATCACATCACGTGTCGGCTGCGTCACAGTAACAGCAACAGTGTTGCCAGATTGTACTGAAGATTCCAGCGCAGCTACAGCTTAAAACCCTCCAATTTAAAAAAATACCAGCCCAAAGTGCGTACTCTTATAAATAATGAAAAATATTGAGCGATTTTATGCCAACCAGCCCAATGCATTTTTTCCCGATCGGACGTGACAAAAAGGTAACTAGCAATCTGGCAACACTGAACAGCAACAACAATGCGCATGCTCAAGGTCGTCTTCTCTGTGTATAGTGTATTATCTGTGGCAGAATTACAGCGCCCCATACTGGTCTGGCATATAAACTACACCGGATTCAGTCGGTTTCAGTGGTATCGTGTGGACGCTGATATTTTTTTTTGAACGAGGAAAAAAAAGATCGGATAGGGAACGCGCCGGCATCGTGTGGACGTGGCCTAAATCTCACAAGCGACCTACGAATTAACAAAATCTTGCTAGCAACATGCTAGATCACGCAAATTCTCACTAGTGACATGCTAGATCATGCTAAATCTTGATAGCAACTTGTTAATTAACAATAAATCTTGCTACCAATATGCTAATTCAGCTAATTCTTGCCAGCAACATGCTTATTTATGTTAAATGTTGCTAATGACTTCGGAATTCATACTAAATCTTGCTATCAACAAGATAATTAACATTAAATCTTGCTAGCAAAATTGATCATTAATTGATTAAAGATTAAATTATGATCAAAGAACATAACGACACCTTAGTAACTGCCTAGAAACAACGCAAAGCAATAACTAACAAGTGTATATATGCTCAAGATCTAATTCTTTCCATCTATCTATCTGTAAACTTAAACAACTTGTTAAGCTTTTACAAATAAATTTAACTTTCACAATAGGCTTTCTCAAGCCAACTGAAGTTTATATCATAAACTTCCTCTATCTAGTTAAGTTGGCTTGAGAAAGCCAACTTAGTGATATTGTATCTAAACTTATTATTATTATTATTATTATTATTATTCTTCTTACCTAAAATTCTCAATGCATCTCCTCCTAGAGCTTTAAAGCTACAACCACTAAACTCTGCTCAGACTTCAGACCTGTTCTGACTTGAGTTGCTATCCCTTTTCAGACTGATCAGACTTATGATTTTTGATAAAACTGAAGATTAAAGTCATAAAATCTCCATAGACTTTCACTAATGAAGTGAAAACTGAATTTTAGATAGAGCGTCCACTCCATCTGTTGGTAACATCACAACATTACACCTGACATATAAAACATTTCAATACAGTTTGTGTGAACATGTCCATTCAAATGTGCATGCATTTTATTTTTTTAAATCCTGAAAAAAAACTTGCAGGTCTACAATCGATTTTTTACTTTAATTAGTAAGTTAAATCTCTCTATTTTACATTCATAATATCACAAAATTACACCCCTGTCAGTGAGAGCACTGAAGTTTGAACGAATCAGAGCGCTGCAATTCAAAGCCTCAAAGCTTTTCAAAGACGCCATTACTGCTGGAGATAGAAATCATAATCTCCTAAAATAGATTTATGTGAGAGAGTTTATGATCAAACGGAAATTGTTTCCGATTATCAAGTAACCGCTGCAGCGTGTTTCCTTGAAGATTTATGCACTTATATGGCCAAATTCTGACTCTCATTCGTCTTTACTCGGCAAAGGATTTTCGCTGTTGAGCACTATGATACTATAGGAAAGGTAAGTGAAGTTTAAACGCGCGTCCTCCTGGACTCGCGCCAAAGCATAACCGTCTAATCGCCTAAGTTTATTTATAGCGCTCATTTATGTACTTTATTGCCGAATTCTGACTCTCGCTCGTGTTTGCACGGGGAAGACACATGTAAACGGCTTCCCTGAGCAGAGCGCGCTGACTCTCTTCAAATGCAGCGTCTAACAGTCAAAGTTATTAAGTTGGCTTGAGAAAGCCAACTTAGTGATATTGTATCTAAACTTATTATTATTATTATTATTATTATTATTATTATTATTATTATTCTTCTTACCTAAAATTCTCAATGCATCTCCTCCTAGAGCTTTAAAGCTACAACCACTAAACTCTGCTCAGACTTCAGACCTGTTCTGACTTGAGTTGCTATCCCTTTTCAGACTGATCAGACTTATGATTTTTGATAAAACTGAAGATTAAAGTCATAAAATCTCCATAGACTTTCACTAATGAAGTGAAAACTGAATTTTAGATAGAGCGTCCACTCCATCTGTTGGTAACATCACAACATTACACCTGATATATAATACATTTCAATACAGTATGTGTGAACATGTCCATTCCAATGGGCATGCATTTTATTTTTTTAAATCCTGAAAAAAAACTTGCAGGTCTACAATCGATTTTTTACTTTAATTAGTAAGTTAAATCTCTCTATTTTACATTCATAATATCACAAAATTACACCCCTGTCAGTGAGAGCACTGAAGTTTGAACGAATCAGAGCGCTGCAATTCAAAGCCTCAAAGCTTTTCAAAGACGCCATTACTGCTGGAGAGAGAGATCATAATCTCCTAAAATAGATTTATGTGAGAGAGTTTATGATCAAACGGAAATTGTTTCCGATTATCAAGTAACCGCTGCAGCGTGTTTCCTTGAAGATTTATGCACTTATATGGCCAAATTCTGACTCTCATTCGTCTTTACTCGGCAACGGAGTACATTACTATGGGGAAGGTAAGTGAAGTTTAAACGCGCGTCCTCCTGGACTCGCGCCAACGCATAACCGTCTAAGCACCTACGTTTATTTATAGCGCTCATTTATGTACTTTATTGCCGAATTCTGACTCTCGCTCGTGTGTTCATGGGGAAGACACATGTAAAAAGGCTTCCCTGAGCAGCGCGTGCGCTGACTCTCTTCAAATGCAGCGTCTAACAGTCAAAGTTATTTATAACTAATTCTTGAGTATATAGTTACATTGTGTTAATTCTTTTATCTGCTTTTAACTAAAGTCTGACTCCTGTTCTCGAGTTCAAACGCGCTTCCTGAGCAGATTCGCTGATAGATCGATGTTTTGTGAACACTTAAACAATAAATGAAATAAGGTATTTAAAAGGATGCAAAAACGATGGCAGATCGATTCAAACTGTAAACTGCTTGAGATTAAAAAAAAACTGCATTACTCTGCTGCATTACATGAGCAGGAATTATTTAAAAAATACTAATATTTAAGTTATTTTGTTTCCCATGGAGGAAGGCTTTATACAAATATTACATTGCGTTGATTCCTTTATCTGCTATAATTGCCGTGTTGAACTGAAGTCTGACATGGCAGATCGAGTCAATCTGAAAACTGCTTGAGATTAGAAAAAACTGCATTACTCTCCTCATTGTACTTTAGCAGGAATTATTTTAAAAATACTAATATTTAAGTTTGTTTCCCATGAAGGAAGGATTTACATATACATCTAAAAAGTATGTATTAGAGGCTCCATATACGCGCGTCCTCCCGCATTCGCGCGTCCACGCCTAAGCGCCTACGTTTATTTATAGCGCGTAAATTTATTCACACACATACATGCATATCTATCTATGTCACAAGGCGCAGGATCGTGTGCGATGCGGAGCATACGCGGAGCCAGAAATGCAAGTAAACACTTTATTCAATAACAAAAACAAAAGCACGCGATGGTGCAAACTCAACAGAAATAACATCCACACACGACTAGGGAACATAACATTAACAATCGACAACAGGGGAGTGAACATGGAGAACTTAAATACTGACTATGATTAACAGAAACACAAAACACCTGTGACTGATAAGTGCTAATGGGAACTGGGTGAGGTGAGATCAGGAACGGGGAACATGTGACACAGACAAGGTAAACTAAGAGTCCAGGGTGAAAACTAACATAAACGTGACAATCTACATCTATATTGTAAATATAAAGGGCTCCATATACATGCAGTGTAACTGCTGTCTGTTTTGAAAGTGGTAAGACTACATAAATAATGCTTAATTACATCTTTAAAATAGAAATAAAACAAAGTATTATTCACAGTATCACAGTACCATTTATTTATATATATATATATATATATATATATATATACACACATACACACACATCTATTTAGTATATATAAAAGGCTACATATAGTGTAACTGTGGTGTAACTGCAGTCTCTTTTGAAAGTGATTAGCCTATATTAATAATGCTTAATTACAGCTTTAAAATAGAAATAAAACAAAGTATTATTCACAGTATCATATATATATATATATATATATATATATATATATATATATATATACACACACACACACACACCTCTATACATATTATATATATATATATATATATATATATATATATATATACACATACACATCTATTTAGTATATATAAAAGGCTACATATACATGCAGTGTAACTGCAGTCTCTTTCGAAAGTGATTAGCCTATACTAATAATGCTTAATTACAGCTTTAAAATAGAAATTAAACAAAGTATTTTTCGCATTAGTGAAAACTGACCGTTAAAAGCCAAGGATGTAATTAAACCGTAAACATTTTTTTAAACTAATTACAATTTTCCAACACTTTGGGGATCAAAAAGCATAATTATAACTTATTTTTAAGTTTAAACTCTCAAAACTTTTTAAGCTAATTAACGATAAATCTTGCTAACAATATGCTAATTCAGCAAATTCTTGCCAGCAACATGCTTATTTATGTTAAATGTTGCTAATGACTTCAGAATTCATACTAAATCTTGCTAGCAACAAGATAATTAACATTAAATCTTGCTAGCAAAATTGATCATCAATTGATTAAAGATTAAATTATGATCAAAGAACATAACGACACCTTAGTAACTGCCTAGAAACAACGCAAGGCAATAACTAACAAGAGTATATATGCTCAAGATCTAATTCTTTCCATCTATCCATCTGTAAACTTTCAAAACTTTTTAAGCTTTTACAAATAAATTTAACTTTCAGGCTAGGCTTTCTCAAGCCAACTGAAGTTTATATCATAAACTTCCTCTATCTAGTTAAGTTGGCTTGAGAAAGCCAACTTAGTGATATTGTATCTAAACTTATTATTATTATTATTCTTCTTACCTAAAATTCTCAATGCATCTCCTCCTAGAGCTTTAAAGCTACAACCACTAAACTCTGCTCAGACTTCAGACCTGTTCTGACTTGAGTTGCTATCCCTTTTCAGACTGATCAGACTTATGATTTTTGATAAAACTGAAGATTAAAGTCATAAAATCTCCATAGACTTTCACTAATGAAGTGAAAACTGAATTTTAGATAGAGCGTCCACTCCATCTGTTGGTAACATCACAACATTACACCTGATATATAATACATTTCAATACAGTATGTGTGAACATGTCCATTCCAATGGGCATGCATTTTATTTTTTTAAATCCTGAAAAAAAACTTGCAGGTCTACAATCGATTTTTTACTTTAATTAGTAAGTTAAATCTCTCTATTTTACATTCATAATATCACAAAATTACACCCCTGTCAGTGAGAGCACTGAAGTTTGAACGAATCAGAGCGCTGCAATTCAAAGCCTCAAAGCTTTTCAAAGCCGCCATTACTGCTGGAGAGAGAGATCATAATCTCCTAAAATAGATTTATGTGAGAGAGTTTATGATCAAACGGAAATTGTTTCCGATTATCAAGTAACCGCTGCAGCGTGTTTCCTTGAAGATTTATGCACTTATATGGCCAAATTCTGACTCTCATTCGTCTTTACTCGGCAACGGAGTACATTACTATGGGGAAGGTAAGTGAAGTTTAAACGCGCGTCCTCCTGGACTCGCGCCAAAGCATAACCGTCTAAGCACCTACGTTTATTTATAGCGCTCATTTATGTACTTTATTGCCGAATTCTGACTCTCGCTCGTGTGTTCACGGGGAAGACACATGTAAAAAGGCTTCCCTGAGCAGCGCGCGCTGACTCTCTTCAAATGCAGCGTCTAACAGTCAAAGTTATTTATAACTAATTCTTGAGTATATAGTTACATTGTGTTAATTCTTTTATCTGCTTTTAACTAAAGTCTGACTCCTGTTCTCGAGTTCAAACGCGCTTCCTGAGCAGATTCGCTGATAGATCGATGTTTTGTGAACACTTAAACAATAAATGAAATAAGATTTTTAAAGGATGCAAAAAACATGGCAGATCGATTCAAACTGTAAACTGCTTGAGATTAAAAAAAACTGCATTACTCTGCTGCATTACATGAGCAGGAATTATTTAAAAAATACTAATATTTAAGTTATTTTGTTTCCCATGGAGGAAGGCTTTATACAAATATTACATTGCGTTGATTCCTTTATCTGCTATAATTGCCGTGTTGAACTGAAGTCTGACATGGCAGATCGAGTCAATCTGAAAACTGCTTGAGATTAGAAAAAACTGCATTACTCTCCTCATTGTACTTTAGCAGGAATTATTTTAAAAATACTAATATTTAAGTTTGTTTCCCATGAAGGAAGGATTTACATATACATCTAAAAAGTATGTATTAGAGGCTCCATATACGCGCGTCCTCCCGCATTCGCGCGTCCACGCCTAAGCGCCTACGTTTATTTATAGCGCCTAAATCTATTCACACACATACATGCATATCTATCTACATTTATATTGTAAATATAAAGGGCTCCATATACATTCAGTGTAACTGCTGTCTGTTTTGAAAGTGGTAAGACTACATAAATAATGCTTAATTACATCTTTAAAATAGAAATAAAACAAAGTATTATTCACAGTATCACAGTACCATTTATTTATATATATATATATATATATATACACACATACACACACATCTATTTCGTATATATAAAAGGCTACATATAGTGTAACTGTGGTGTAACTGCAGTCTCTTTTGAAAGTGATTAGCCTATATTAATAATGCTTAATTACAGCTTTAAAATAGAAATAAAACAAAGTATTATTCACAGTATCATATATATATATATATATATATACACACACACACACACCTCTATACATATTATATATATATATATATATATATACACATACACATCTATTTAGTATATATAAAAGGCTACATATACATGCAGTGTAACTGCAGTCTCTTTTGAAAGTGATTAGCCTATACTAATAATGCTTAATTACAGCTTTAAAATAGAAATTAAACAAAGTATTTTTTGCATTAGTGAAAACTGACCGTTAAAAGCCAAGGATGTAATTAAACCGTAAACATTTTTTATAAACTAATTACAATTTTCCAACACTTTGAGGATCAAAAAGCATAATTATAACTTATTTTTAAGTTTAAACTCTCAAAACTTTTCAAGCTAATTAACGATAAATCTTGCTAACAATATGCTAATTCAGCAAATTCTTGCCAGCAACATGCTTATTTATGTTAAATGTTGCTAATGACTTCGGAATTCATACTAAATCTTGCTAGCAACAAGATAATTAACATTAAATCTTGCTAGCAAAATTGATCATCAATTGATTAAAGATTAAATTATGATCAAAGAACATAACGACACCTTAGTAACTGCCTAGAAACAACGCAAGGCAATAACTAACAAGAGTATATATGCTCAAGATCTAATTCTTTCCATCTATCCATCTGTAAACTTTCAAAACTTTTTAAGCTTTTACAAATAAATTTAACTTTCAGGCTAGGCTTTCTCAAGCCAACTGAAGTTTATATCATAAACTTCCTCTATCTAGTTATTATTATTATTCTTCTTACCTAAAATTCTCAATGCATCTCCTCCTAGAGCTTTAAAGCTACAACCACTAAACTCTGCTCAGACTTCAGACCTGTTCTGACTTGAGTTGCTATCCCTTTTCAGACTGATCAGACTTATGATTTTTGATAAAACTGAAGATTAAAGTCATAAAATCTCCATAGACTTTCACTAATGAAGTGAAAACTGAATTTTAGATAGAGCGTCCACTCCATCTATTGGTGACATAACAACATTACACCTGATATATAATACATTTCAATACAGTTTGTGTGAACATGTCCATTCCAATGGGCATGCATTTTATTTTTTTAAATCCTGAAAAAAAACTTGCAATCGATTTTTTACTTTAATTAGTAAGTTAAATCTCTCTATTTTACATACATAATATCACAAAATTACACCCCTGTCAGTGAGAGCACTGAAGTTTGAACGAATCAGAGCGCTGCAATTCAGAGCCTCAAAGCTTTTCAAAGACGCCATTACTGCTGGAGAGAGAGATCATAATCTCCTAAAATAGATTTATGTGAGACAGTTTATGTTTAAACGGAAATTGTTTCCGATTATCAAGTAACCACTGCAGCGTGTTTGCTTGAAGATTTATGCACTTATATGGCCAAATTCTGACTCTCATTCGTCTTTACTCGGCAACGGATTTTCTACTATGGGAAAGGTAAGTGAAGTTTAAACGCGCGTCCTCTCCTGGACTCGCGCCAACGTATAACCGTCTAAGCGCCTACGTTTATTTATGTACTTTATTGCTGAATTCTGACTCTCGCTCGTGTATACATAGGGAATGCAGAAACATGAATATACATTGGAAAGGCTTCCCTGAGCAGCGCGCACGCTGACTCTCTTCAAATGCAGCGTCTAACAGTCAAAGTTATTTATAACTAATTCTTGAGTATATAGTCACATTGTGTTAATTCTTTTATCTGCTTTTAACTAAAGTCTGACTCCTGTTCTCGAGTTCAAACGCGCTTCCTGAGCAGATTCGCTGATAGATCGATGTTTTGTGAACACTTAAACAAATGAAATAAGATTTTTAAGGATGCAAAAACATGGCAGATCGATTCAAACTGTAAACTGCTTGAGATTCAAAAAAACTGCATTACTCTGCTGCATTACTTGAGCAGGAATTATTTTTAAAATACTAATATTTAAGTTATTTTGTTTCCCATGGAGGAAGGCTTTATACAAATATTACATTGCGTTGATTCCTTTATCTGCTATAATTGCCGTGTTGAACTGAAGTCTGACATGGCAGATCGAGTCAATCTGAAAACTGCTTGAGATTAGAAAAAACTGCATTACTCTCCTCATTGTACTTTAGCAGCAGTGGCGTAGCCACGGGGGGGCCTGGGTGGGCCTGGGCCCCCTCATTTACATGTGCGGCCCCCTCAGATTTTCAATTGTTTAAAATCGCGACTGTGAAAACTAAATTGAAAACATTTACAGCTGCACAAGACGATCGCAACGCACCCCCACAGTCAACAATAGCGCGCTGCGTGTTACACTATAACCAGTCTGGCTGAATGGTTAAGGCGATGGACTAACAATCCAATGCGGTTTTCATGCGCAGGTTCGAATCCAGCCGCTTACGTTATGCTCAGGCCCCCTCATTTTAAGCTGTGCCCCCTCAAAAATAAAATTCTTTTAGTATATATAAAAGGCTACATATAGTGTAACTGTGGTGTAACTGCAGTCTCTTTTGAAAGTGATTAGCCTATATTAATAATGCTTAATTACAGCTTTAAAATAGAAATAAAACAAAGTATTATTCACAGTATCATATATATATATATATATATACACACACACACACACACACACACACCTCTATACATATTATATATATATATATATATACATACACATATATTTAGTATATATAAAAGGCTACATATACATGCAGTGTAACTGCAGTCTATTTTGAAAGTGATTAGCCTATACTAATAATGCTTAATTACAGCTTTAAAATAGAAATTAAACAAAGTATTTTTCGCATTAGTGAAAACTGACCGTTAAAAGCCAAGGATGTAATTAAACCGTAAACATTTTTTTAAACTAATTACAATTTTCCAACACTTTGGGGATCAAAAAGCATAATTATAACTTTTTTTTAAGTTTAAACTCTCAAAACTTTTTAAGCTAATTAACGATAAATCTTGCTAACAATATGCTAATTCAGCAAATTCTTGCCAGCAACATGCTTATTTATGTTAAATGTTGCTAATGACTTCAGAATTCATACTAAATCTTGCTAGCAACAAGATAATTAACATTAAATATTGCTAGCAAAATTGATCATCAATTGATTAAAGATTAAATTATGATCAAAGAACATAACGACACCTTAGTAACTGCCTAGAAACAACGCAAGGCAATAACTAACAAGAGTATATATGCTCAAGATCTAATTCTTTCCATCTATCCATCTGTAAACTTTCAAAACTTTTTAAGCTTTTACAAATAAATTTATCTTTCAGGCTAGGCTTTCTCAAGCCAACTGAAGTTTATATCATAAACTTCCTCTATCTAGTTATTATTATTCTTCTTACCTAAAATTCTCAATGCATCTCCTCCTAGAGCTTTAAAGCTACAACCACTAAACTCTGCTCAGACTTCAGACCTGTTCTGACTTGAGTTGCTATCCCTTTTCAGACTGATCAGACTTATGATTTTTGATAAAACTGAAGATTAAAGTCATAAAATCTCCATAGACTTTCACTAATGAAGTGAAAACTGAATTTTAGATAGAGCGTCCACTCCATCTGTTGGTAACATCACAACATTACACCTGATATATAATACATTTCAATACAGTATGTGTGAACATGTCCATTCCAATGGGCATGCATTTTATTTTTTTAAATCCTGAAAAAAAACTTGCAGGTCTACAATCGATTTTTTACTTTAATTAGTAAGTTAAATCTCTCTATTTTACATTCATAATATCACAAAATTACACCCCTGTCAGTGAGAGCACTGAAGTTTGAACGAATCAGAGCGCTGCAATTCAAAGCCTCAAAGCTTTTCAAAGACGCCATTACTGCTGGAGAGAGATCATAATCTCCTAAAATAGATTTATGTGAGAGAGTTTATGATCAAACGGAAATTGTTTCCGATTATCAAGTAACCGCTGCAGCGTGTTTCCTTGAAGATTTATGCACTTATATGGCCAAATTCTGACTCTCATTCGTCTTTACTCGGCCACGGAGTACATTACTATGGGGAAGGTAAGTGAAGTTTAAACGCGCGTCCTCCTGGACTCGCGCCAAAGCATAACCGTCTAAGCACCTACGTTTATTTATAGCGCTCATTTATGTACTTTATTGCCGAATTCTTACTCTCGCTCGTGAGTCAATATACATTGGAAAAGGCTTCCCTGAGCAGCGCGCGCGCTGACTCTCTTCAAATGCAGCGTCTAACAGTCAAAGTTATTTATAACTAATTCTTGAGTATATAGTTACATTGTGTTAATTCTTTTATCTGCTTTTAACTAAAGTCTGACTCCTGTTCTCGAGTTCAAACGCGCTTCCTGAGCAGATTCGCTGATAGATCGATGTTTTGTGAACACTTAAACAGTAAATGAAATAAGATTTTTAAAGGATGCAAAAAACATGGCAGATCGATTCAAACTGTAAACTGCTTGAGATTAAAAAAAACTGCATTACTCTGCTGCATTACATGAGCAGGAATTATTTAAAAAATACTAATATTTAAGTTATTTTGTTTCCCATGGAGGAAGGCTTTATACAAATATTACATTGCGTTGATTCCTTTATCTGCTATAATTGCCGTGTTGAACTGAAGTCTGACATGGCAGATCGAGTCAATCTGAAAACTGCTTGAGATTAGAAAAAACTGCATTACTCTCCTCATTGTACTTTAGCAGGAATTATTTTAAAAATACTAATATTTAAGTTTGTTTCCCATGAAGGAAGGATTTACATATACATCTAAAAAGTATGTATTAGAGGCTCCATATACGCGCGTCCTCCCGCATTCGCGCGTCCACGCCTAAGCGCCTACGTTTATTTATAGCGCCTAAATCTATTCACACACATACATGCATATCTATCTACATTTATATT
Source organism: Rhodeus uyekii (assembly GCA_037043235.1). NCBI lineage: Eukaryota > Metazoa > Chordata > Actinopteri > Cypriniformes > Acheilognathidae > Rhodeus > Rhodeus uyekii. Next base: position 1,651,286 of record JAWRVZ010000033.1, read on the forward strand.
GTAAATATAAAGGGCTCCATATACATTCAGTGTAACTGCTGTCTGTTTTGAAAGTGGTAAGACTACATAAATAATGCTTAATTACATCTTTAAAATAGAAATAAAACAAAGTATTATTCACAGTATCACAGTACCATTTACATATATATATATATATATATATATATATATATATATATATATATATATACACACACATACACACACATCTATTTCGTATATATAAAAGGCTACATATAGTGTAACTGTGGTGTAACTGCAGTCTCTTTTGAAAGTGATTAGCCTATACTAATAATGCTTAATTACAGCTTTAAAATAGAAATTAAACAAAGTATTTTTTGCATGAGTGAAAACTGACCGTTAAAAGCCAAGGATGTAATTAAACCGTAAACATTTTTATAAACTAATTACAATTTTCCAACACTTTGAGGATCAAAAAGCATAATTATAACTTATTTTTAAGTTTAAACTCTCAAAACTTTTCAAGCTAATTAACGATAAATCTTGCTAACAATATGCTAATTCAGCAAATTCTTGCCAGCAACATGCTTATTTATGTTAAATGTTGCTAATGACTTCGGAATTCATACTAAATCTTGCTAGCAACAAGATAATTAACATTAAATCTTGCTAGCAAAATTGATCATCAATTGATTAAAGATTAAATTATGATCAAAGAACATAACGACACCTTAGTAACTGCCTAGAAACAACGCAAGGCAATAACTAACAAGAGTATATATGCTCAAGATCTAATTCTTTCCATCTATCCATCTGTAAACTTTCAAAACTTTTTAAGCTTTTACAAATAAATTTAACTTCAGGCTAGGCTTTCTCAAGCCAACTGAAGTTTATATCATAAACTTCCTCTATCTAGTTAAGTTGGCTTGAGAAAGCCAACTTAGTGATATTGTATCTAAACTTATTAAGTTGGCTTGAGAAAGCCAACTTAGTGATATTGTATCTAAACTTATTATTATTATTATTCTTCTTACCTAAAATTCTCAATGCATCTCCTCCTAGAGCTTTAAAGCTACAACCACTAAACTCTGCTCAGACTTCAGACCTGTTCTGACTTGAGTTGCTATCCCTTTTCAGACTGATCAGACTTATGATTTTTGATAAAACTGAAGATTAAAGTCATAAAATCTCCATAGACTTTCACTAATGAAGTGAAAACTGAATTTTAGATAGAGCGTCCACTCCATCTGTTGGTAACATCACAACATTACACCTGATATATAATACATTTCAATACAGTATGTGTGAACATGTCCATTCCAATGGGCATGCATTTTATTTTTTTAAATCCTGAAAAAAAACTTGCAGGTCTACAATCGATTTTTTACTTTAATTAGTAAGTTAAATCTCTCTATTTTACATTCATAATATCACAAAATTACACCCCTGTCAGTGAGAGCACTGAAGTTTGAACGAATCAGAGCGCTGCAATTCAAAGCCTCAAAGCTTTTCAAAGCCGCCATTACTGCTGGAGAGAGAGATCATAATCTCCTAAAATAGATTTATGTGAGAGAGTTTATGATCAAACGGAAATTGTTTCCGATTATCAAGTAACCGCTGCAGCGTGTTTCCTTGAAGATTTATGCACTTATATGGCCAAATTCTGACTCTCATTCGTCTTTACTCGGCAACGGAGTACATTACTATGGGGAAGGTAAGTGAAGTTTAAACGCGCGTCCTCCTGGACTCGCGCCAACGCATAACCGTCTAAGCACCTACGTTTATTTATAGCGCTCATTTATGTACTTTATTGCCGAATTCTGACTCTCGCTCGTGTGTTCACGGGGAAGACACATGTAAAAAGGCTTCCCTGAGCAGCGCGCGCTGACTCTCTTCAAATGCAGCGTCTAACAGTCAAAGTTATTTATAACTAATTCTTGAGTATATAGTTACATTGTGTTAATTCTTTTATCTGCTTTTAACTAAAGTCTGACTCCTGTTCTCGAGTTCAAACGCGCTTCCTGAGCAGATTCGCTGATAGATCGATGTTTTGTGAACACTTAAACAATAAATGAAATAAGATTTTTAAAGGATGCAAAAAACATGGCAGATCGATTCAAACTGTAAACTGCTTGAGATTAAAAAAAACTGCATTACTCTGCTGCATTACATGAGCAGGAATTATTTAAAAAATACTAATATTTAAGTTATTTTGTTTCCCATGGAGGAAGGCTTTATACAAATATTACATTGCGTTGATTCCTTTATCTGCTATAATTGCCGTGTTGAACTGAAGATCGAGTCAATCTGAAAACTGCTTGAGATTAGAAAAAACTGCATTACTCTCCTCATTGTACTTTAGCAGGAATTATTTTAAAAATACTAATATTTAAGTTTGTTTCCCATGAAGGAAGGATTTACATATACATCTAAAAAGTATGTATTAGAGGCTCCATATACGCGCGTCCTCCCGCATTCGCGCGTCCACGCCTAAGCGCCTACGTTTATTTATAGCGCCTAAATCTATTCACACACATACATGCATATCTATCTACATTTATATTGTAAATATAAAGGGCTCCATATACATTCAGTGTAACTGCTGTCTGTTTTGAAAGTGGTAAGACTACATAAATAATGCTTAATTACATCTTTAAAATAGAAATAAAACAAAGTATTATTCACAGTATCACAGTACCATTTATTATATATATATATATATATATATACACACATACACACACATCTATTTCGTATATATAAAAGGCTACATATAGTGTAACTATAGAAATAAAACAAAGTATTATTCACAGTATCATATATATATATATATATATATACACACACACACACACCTCTATACATATATATATATATATATATATATATACACATACACATCTATTTAGTATATATAAAAGGCTACATATACATGCAGTGTAACTGCAGTCTCTTTTGAAAGTGATTAGCCTATACTAATAATGCTTAATTACAGCTTTAAAATAGAAATTAAACAAAGTATTTTTTGCATTAGTGAAAACTGACCGTTAAAAGCCAAGGATGTAATTAAACCGTAAACATTTTTTATAAACTAATTACAATTTTCCAACACTTTGAGGATCAAAAAGCATAATTATAACTTATTTTTAAGTTTAAACTCTCAAAACTTTTCAAGCTAATTAACGATAAATCTTGCTAACAATATGCTAATTCAGCAAATTCTTGCCAGCAACATGCTTATTTATGTTAAATGTTGCTAATGACTTCGGAATTCATACTAAATCTTGCTAGCAACAAGATAATTAACATTAAATCTTGCTAGCAAAATTGATCATCAATTGATTAAAGATTAAATTATGATCAAAGAACATAACGACACCTTAGTAACTGCCTAGAAACAACGCAAGGCAATAACTAACAAGAGTATATATGCTCAAGATCTAATTCTTTCCATCTATCCATCTGTAAACTTTCAAAACTTTTTAAGCTTTTACAAATAAATTTAACTTTCAGGCTAGGCTTTCTCAAGCCAACTGAAGTTTATATCATAAACTTCCTCTATCTAGTTATTATTATTCTTCTTACCTAAAATTCTCAATGCATCTCCTCCTAGAGCTTTAAAGCTACAACCACTAAACTCTGCTCAGACTTCAGACCTGTTCTGACTTGAGTTGCTATCCCTTTTCAGACTGATCAGACTTATGATTTTTGATAAAACTGAAGATTAAAGTCATAAAATCTCCATAGACTTTCACTAATGAAGTAAAAACTGAATTTTAGATAGAGCGTCCACTCCATCTGTTGGTAACATCACAACATTACACCTGATATATAATACATTTCAAAACAGTATGTGTGAACATGTCCATTCAAATGGGCATGCATTTTATTTTTTTAAATCCTGAAAAAAAAACTTGCAGGTCTACAATCGATTTTTTACTTTAATTAGTAAGTTAAATCTCTCTATTTTACATTCATAATATCACAAAATTACACCCCTGTCAGTGAGAGCACTGAAGTTTGAACGAATCAGAGCGCTGCAATTCAAAGCCTCAAAGCTTTTCAAAGACGCCATTACTGCTGGAGATAGAAATCATAATCTCCTAAAATAGATTTATGTGAGAGAGTTTATGATCAAACGGAAATTGTTTCCGATTATCAAGTAACCGCTGCAGCGTGTTTCCTTGAAGATTTATGCACTTATATGGCCAAATTCTGACTCTCATTCGTCTTTACTCGGCAAAGGATTTTCGCTGTTGAGCACTATGATACTATAGGAAAGGTAAGTGAAGTTTAAACGCGCGTCCTCCTGGACTCGCGCCAAAGCATAACCGTCTAATCGCCTAAGTTTATTTATAGCGCTCATTTATGTACTTTATTGCCGAATTCTGACTCTCGCTCGTGTTTGCACGGGGAAGACACATGTAAACGGCTTCCCTGAGCAGAGCGCGCTGACTCTCTTCAAATGCAGCGTCTAACAGTCAAAGTTATTTATAACTAATTCTCGAGTATATAGTTACATTGTGTTAATTCTTTTATCTGCTTTTAACTAAAGTCTGACTCCTGTTCTCGAGTTCAAACGCGTTTCCTGAGCAGATTCGCTGATAGATCGATGTTTTGTGAACACTTAAACAATAAATGAAATAAGGTATTTAAAAGGATGCAAAAACGATGGCAGATCGCTTCAAACTGTAAACTGCTTGAGTTCAAAAAAACTGCATTACTCTGCTGCATTACATGAGCAGGAATTATTTTAAAAATACTAATATTTAAGTTATTTTGTTTCCCATGGAGGAAGGCTTTATACAAATATTACATTGCGTTGATTCATTTATCTGCTATAATTGCCGTGTTGAACTGAAGTCTGACATGGCAGATCAATTCAATCTGAAAACTGCTTGAGATTAGAAAAAACAGCATTACTCTCCTCATTGTACTTTAGCAGGAATTATTTAAGAAATACTAATATTTAAGTTATTTTATTTCACATGAAGAAAGGCTTTATACACACACACACACATACATATATATATATATATATATACATATATATATATATATATATACACACACATACATATCTATCTATACACACATTTATATAGTAAATAAATGTATAAAGGGCTCCATATATATGCAGTGTAACTGCAGTCTGTTTAGAAAGTGGTAAGACTATATTAATAATGCTTAATTACATCTTTAAAATAGAAATAAAACAAAGTATTCACATTAGTGAAAACTGACCGTTAAAAGCCAAGGTTGTAATTAAACTGTAAACATTTTTATAAACTAATTGCAATTTTCAACACTTTGGGGATCAAAAAGCATTGTTATTTATTTTTTGGTATTTCGTTACAACACCGATGATCCCTCATGATGAAAAAACTCCATGTATGTTCCCTAGATGCCATTTTGTGCACTAACCAAGTATTGCAACACTTCTGTAATCAATTAATTATTTACTCATGTTTATTACCAATGTAAATGTTGTTTATTTTAGATTAATATTTAATATTCATTATTATTCTTTGATATTTCAGACCACTCACTGTTCAGCTGAATCATCAATAACCTCCAGTCTCTGCGTCAACTGACTCTTGTGTTCTTTAAAACATTAAATCTCACTAGTGACTTGTTAAATAACATTCATTCTCGTCAGTGACATGTTAACTCATGTTAAGGCCCCGTCCACACGGAGACGCGGATCACTGCATCCGCACACATTTCTTATCGGATTGGCGTTCCGTCCACACTGATCCGGCGATTTGGGAGACTGAATCCGCTCTCTTTTGATACCGGGTCCTAAAGTGGATAGATCTGAATCCGACACCCTTGCGGACTCGTGTGGACGGCCAATCCGTATATTTTTTTGTTTACCGATGATGTCATCACATCACGTGTCGGCTGCGTCACAGTAACAGCAACAGTGTTGCCAGATTGTACTGAAGATTCCAGCGCAGCTACAGCTTAAAACCCTCCAATTTAAAAAAATACCAGCCCAAAGTGCGTACTCTTATAAATAATGAAAAATATTGAGCGATTTTATGCATCAAAAACCATCCCAAATTTGATCAACCAGCCCAATGCATTTTTTCCCGATCGGACGTGACAAAAAGGTAACTAGCAATCTGGCAACACTGAACAGCAACAACAATGCGCATGCTCAAGGTCGTCTTCTCTGTGTATAGTGTATTATCTGTGGCAGAATTACAGCGCCCCATACTGGTCTGGCATATAAACTACACCGGATTCAGTCGGTTTCAGTGGTATCGTGTGGACGCTGATATTTTTTTTTGAACGAGGAAAAAAAAGATCGGATAGGGAACGCGCCGGCATCGTGTGGACGTGGCCTAAATCTCACAAGCGACCTACGAATTAACAAAATCTTGCTAGCAACATGCTAGATCACGCAAATTCTCACTAGTGACATGCTAGATCATGCTAAATCTTGATAGCAACTTGTTAATTAACAATAAATCTTGCTACCAATATGCTAATTCAGCTAATTCTTGCCAGCAACATGCTTATTTATGTTAAATGTTGCTAATGACTTCGGAATTCATACTAAATCTTGCTATCAACAAGATAATTAACATTAAATCTTGCTAGCAAAATTGATCATTAATTGATTAAAGATTAAATTATGATCAAAGAACATAACGACACCTTAGTAACTGCCTAGAAACAACGCAAAGCAATAACTAACAAGTGTATATATGCTCAAGATCTAATTCTTTCCATCTATCTATCTGTAAACTTAAACAACTTGTTAAGCTTTTACAAATAAATTTAACTTTCACAATAGGCTTTCTCAAGCCAACTGAAGTTTATATCATAAACTTCCTCTATCTAGTTAAGTTGGCTTGAGAAAGCCAACTTAGTGATATTGTATCTAAACTTATTATTATTATTATTCTTCTTACCTAAAATTCTCAATGCATCTCCTCCTAGAGCTTTAAAGCTACAACCACTAAACTCTGCTCAGACTTCAGACCTGTTCTGACTTGAGTTGCTATCCCTTTTCAGACTGATCAGACTTATGATTTTTGATAAAACTGAAGATTAAAGTCATAAAATCTCCATAGACTTTCACTAATGAAGTGAAAACTGAATTTTAGATAGAGCGTCCACTCCATCTGTTGGTAACATCACAACATTACACCTGATATATAATACATTTCAATACAGTATGTGTGAACATGTCCATTCCAATGGGCATGCATTTTATTTTTTTAAATCCTGAAAAAAAACTTGCAGGTCTACAATCGATTTTTTACTTTAATTAGTAAGTTAAATCTCTCTATTTTACATTCATAATATCACAAAATTACACCCCTGTCAGTGAGAGCACTGAAGTTTGAACGAATCAGAGCGCTGCAATTCAAAGCCTCAAAGCTTTTCAAAGCCGCCATTACTGCTGGAGAGAGAGATCATAATCTCCTAAAATAGATTTATGTGAGAGAGTTTATGATCAAACGGAAATTGTTTCCGATTATCAAGTAACCGCTGCAGCGTGTTTCCTTGAAGATTTATGCACTTATATGGCCAAATTCTGACTCTCATTCGTCTTTACTCGGCAACGGAGTACATTACTATGGGGAAGGTAAGTGAAGTTTAAACGCGCGTCCTCCTGGACTCGCGCCAACGCATAACCGTCTAAGCACCTACGTTTATTTATAGCGCTCATTTATGTACTTTATTGCCGAATTCTGACTCTCGCTCGTGTGTTCACGGGGAAGACACATGTAAAAAGGCTTCCCTGAGCAGCGCGCGCTGACTCTCTTCAAATGCAGCGTCTAACAGTCAAAGTTATTTATAACTAATTCTTGAGTATATAGTTACATTGTGTTAATTCTTTTATCTGCTTTTAACTAAAGTCTGACTCCTGTTCTCGAGTTCAAACGCGCTTCCTGAGCAGATTCGCTGATAGATCGATGTTTTGTGAACACTTAAACAATAAATGAAATAAGATTTTTAAAGGATGCAAAAAACATGGCAGATCGATTCAAACTGTAAACTGCTTGAGATTAAAAAAAACTGCATTACTCTGCTGCATTACATGAGCAGGAATTATTTAAAAAATACTAATATTTAAGTTATTTTGTTTCCCATGGAGGAAGGCTTTATACAAATATTACATTGCGTTGATTCCTTTATCTGCTATAATTGCCGTGTTGAACTGAAGATCGAGTCAATCTGAAAACTGCTTGAGATTAGAAAAAACTGCATTACTCTCCTCATTGTACTTTAGCAGGAATTATTTTAAAAATACTAATATTTAAGTTTGTTTCCCATGAAGGAAGGATTTACATATACATCTAAAAAGTATGTATTAGAGGCTCCATATACGCGCGTCCTCCCGCATTCGCGCGTCCACGCCTAAGCGCCTACGTTTATTTATAGCGCCTAAATCTATTCACACACATACATGCATATCTATCTACATTTATATTGTAAATATAAAGGGCTCCATATACATTCAGTGTAACTGCTGTCTGTTTTGAAAGTGGTAAGACTACATAAATAATGCTTAATTACATCTTTAAAATAGAAATAAAACAAAGTATTATTCACAGTATCACAGTACCATTTATTTATATATATATATATATATATACACACATACACACACATCTATTTCGTATATATAAAAGGCTACATATAGTGTAACTGTGGTGTAACTGCAGTCTCTTTTGAAAGTGATTAGCCTATATTAATAATGCTTAATTACAGCTTTAAAATAGAAATAAAACAAAGTATTATTCACAGTATCATATATATATATATATATATATACACACACACACACACCTCTATACATATTATATATATATATATATATATACACATACACATCTATTTAGTATATATAAAAGGCTACATATACATGCAGTGTAACTGCAGTCTCTTTTGAAAGTGATTAGCCTATACTAATAATGCTTAATTACAGCTTTAAAATAGAAATTAAACAAAGTATTTTTTGCATTAGTGAAAACTGACCGTTAAAAGCCAAGGATGTAATTAAACCGTAAACATTTTTTATAAACTAATTACAATTTTCCAACACTTTGAGGATCAAAAAGCATAATTATAACTTATTTTTAAGTTTAAACTCTCAAAACTTTTCAAGCTAATTAACGATAAATCTTGCTAACAATATGCTAATTCAGCAAATTCTTGCCAGCAACATGCTTATTTATGTTAAATGTTGCTAATGACTTCGGAATTCATACTAAATCTTGCTAGCAACAAGATAATTAACATTAAATCTTGCTAGCAAAATTGATCATCAATTGATTAAAGATTAAATTATGATCAAAGAACATAACGACACCTTAGTAACTGCCTAGAAACAACGCAAGGCAATAACTAACAAGAGTATATATGCTCAAGATCTAATTCTTTCCATCTATCCATCTGTAAACTTTCAAAACTTTTTAAGCTTTTACAAATAAATTTAACTTTCAGGCTAGGCTTTCTCAAGCCAACTGAAGTTTATATCATAAACTTCCTCTATCTAGTTATTATTATTATTCTTCTTACCTAAAATTCTCAATGCATCTCCTCCTAGAGCTTTAAAGCTACAACCACTAAACTCTGCTCAGACTTCAGACCTGTTCTGACTTGAGTTGCTATCCCTTTTCAGACTGATCAGACTTATGATTTTTGATAAAACTGAAGATTAAAGTCATAAAATCTCCATAGACTTTCACTAATGAAGTGAAAACTGAATTTTAGATAGAGCGTCCACTCCATCTGTTGGTAACATCACAACATTACACCTGATATATAATACATTTCAATACAGTATGTGTGAACATGTCCATTCCAATGGGCATGCATTTTATTTTTTTAAATCCTGAAAAAAAACTTGCAGGTCTACAATCGATTTTTTACTTTAATTAGTAAGTTAAATCTCTCTATTTTACATTCATAATATCACAAAATTACACCCCTGTCAGTGAGAGCACTGAAGTTTGAACGAATCAGAGCGCTGCAATTCAAAGCCTCAAAGCTTTTCAAAGCCGCCATTACTGCTGGAGAGAGAGATCATAATCTCCTAAAATAGATTTATGTGAGAGAGTTTATGATCAAACGGAAATTGTTTCCGATTATCAAGTAACCGCTGCAGCGTGTTTCCTTGAAGATTTATGCACTTATATGGCCAAATTCTGACTCTCATTCGTCTTTACTCGGCAACGGAGTACATTACTATGGGGAAGGTAAGTGAAGTTTAAACGCGCGTCCTCCTGGACTCGCGCCAAAGCATAACCGTCTAAGCACCTACGTTTATTTATAGCGCTCATTTATGTACTTTATTGCCGAATTCTGACTCTCGCTCGTGTGTTCACGGGGAAGACACATGTAAAAAGGCTTCCCTGAGCAGCGCGCGCTGACTCTCTTCAAATGCAGCGTCTAACAGTCAAAGTTATTTATAACTAATTCTTGAGTATATAGTTACATTGTGTTAATTCTTTTATCTGCTTTTAACTAAAGTCTGACTCCTGTTCTCGAGTTCAAACGCGCTTCCTGAGCAGATTCGCTGATAGATCGATGTTTTGTGAACACTTAAACAATAAATGAAATAAGATTTTTAAAGGATGCAAAAAACATGGCAGATCGATTCAAACTGTAAACTGCTTGAGATTAAAAAAAACTGCATTACTCTGCTGCATTACATGAGCAGGAATTATTTAAAAAATACTAATATTTAAGTTATTTTGTTTCCCATGGAGGAAGGCTTTATACAAATATTACATTGCGTTGATTCCTTTATCTGCTATAATTGCCGTGTTGAACTGAAGTCTGACATGGCAGATCGAGTCAATCTGAAAACTGCTTGAGATTAGAAAAAACTGCATTACTCTCCTCATTGTACTTTAGCAGGAATTATTTTAAAAATACTAATATTTAAGTTTGTTTCCCATGAAGGAAGGATTTACATATACATCTAAAAAGTATGTATTAGAGGCTCCATATACGCGCGTCCTCCCGCATTCGCGCGTCCACGCCTAAGCGCCTACGTTTATTTATAGCGCCTAAATCTATTCACACACATACATGCATATCTATCTACATTTATATTGTAAATATAAAGGGCTCCATATACATTCAGTGTAACTGCTGTCTGTTTTGAAAGTGGTAAGACTACATAAATAATGCTTAATTACATCTTTAAAATAGAAATAAAACAAAGTATTATTCACAGTATCACAGTACCATTTATTATATATATATATATATATATATACACACATACACACACATCTATTTCGTATATATAAAAGGCTACATATAGTGTAACTGTGGTGTAACTGCAGTCTCTTTTGAAAGTGATTAGCCTATATTAATAATGCTTAATTACAGCTTTAAAATAGAAATAAAACAAAGTATTATTCACAGTATCATATATATATATATATATATATACACACACACACACACCTCTATACATATTATATATATATATATATATATACACATACACATCTATTTAGTATATATAAAAGGCTACATATACATGCAGTGTAACTGCAGTCTCTTTTGAAAGTGATTAGCCTATACTAATAATGCTTAATTACAGCTTTAAAATAGAAATTAAACAAAGTATTTTTTGCATTAGTGAAAACTGACCGTTAAAAGCCAAGGATGTAATTAAACCGTAAACATTTTTTATAAACTAATTACAATTTTCCAACACTTTGAGGATCAAAAAGCATAATTATAACTTATTTTTAAGTTTAAACTCTCAAAACTTTTCAAGCTAATTAACGATAAATCTTGCTAACAATATGCTAATTCAGCAAATTCTTGCCAGCAACATGCTTATTTATGTTAAATGTTGCTAATGACTTCGGAATTCATACTAAATCTTGCTAGCAACAAGATAATTAACATTAAATCTTGCTAGCAAAATTGATCATCAATTGATTAAAGATTAAATTATGATCAAAGAACATAACGACACCTTAGTAACTGCCTAGAAACAACGCAAGGCAATAACTAACAAGAGTATATATGCTCAAGATCTAATTCTTTCCATCTATCCATCTGTAAACTTTCAAAACTTTTTAAGCTTTTACAAATAAATTTAACTTTCAGGCTAGGCTTTCTCAAGCCAACTGAAGTTTATATCATAAACTTCCTCTATCTAGTTATTATTATTATTCTTCTTACCTAAAATTCTCAATGCATCTCCTCCTAGAGCTTTAAAGCTACAACCACTAAACTCTGCTCAGACTTCAGACCTGTTCTGACTTGAGTTGCTATCCCTTTTCAGACTGATCAGACTTATGATTTTTGATAAAACTGAAGATTAAAGTCATAAAATCTCCATAGACTTTCACTAATGAAGTGAAAACTGAATTTTAGATAGAGCGTCCACTCCATCTGTTGGTAACATCACAACATTACACCTGACATATAAAACATTTCAATACAGTTTGTGTGAACATGTCCATTCAAATGTGCATGCATTTTATTTTTTTAAATCCTGAAAAAAAACTTGCAGGTCTACAATCGATTTTTTACTTTAATTAGTAAGTTAAATCTCTCTATTTTACATTCATAATATCACAAAATTACACCCCTGTCAGTGAGAGCACTGAAGTTTGAACGAATCAGAGCGCTGCAATTCAAAGCCTCAAAGCTTTTCAAAGACGCCATTACTGCTGGAGATAGAAATCATAATCTCCTAAAATAGATTTATGTGAGAGAGTTTATGATCAAACGGAAATTGTTTCCGATTATCAAGTAACCGCTGCAGCGTGTTTCCTTGAAGATTTATGCACTTATATGGCCAAATTCTGACTCTCATTCGTCTTTACTCGGCAAAGGATTTTCGCTGTTGAGCACTATGATACTATAGGAAAGGTAAGTGAAGTTTAAACGCGCGTCCTCCTGGACTCGCGCCAAAGCATAACCGTCTAATCGCCTAAGTTTATTTATAGCGCTCATTTATGTACTTTATTGCCGAATTCTGACTCTCGCTCGTGTTTGCACGGGGAAGACACATGTAAACGGCTTCCCTGAGCAGAGCGCGCTGACTCTCTTCAAATGCAGCGTCTAACAGTCAAAGTTATTTATAACTAATTCTCGAGTATATAGTTACATTGTGTTAATTCTTTTATCTGCTTTTAACTAAAGTCTGACTCCTGTTCTCGAGTTCAAACGCGTTTCCTGAGCAGATTCGCTGATAGATCGATGTTTTGTGAACACTTAAACAATAAATGAAATAAGGTATTTAAAAGGATGCAAAAACGATGGCAGATCGCTTCAAACTGTAAACTGCTTGAGTTCAAAAAAACTGCATTACTCTGCTGCATTACATGAGCAGGAATTATTTTAAAAATACTAATATTTAAGTTATTTTGTTTCCCATGGAGGAAGGCTTTATACAAATATTACATTGCGTTGATTCATTTATCTGCTATAATTGCCGTGTTGAACTGAAGTCTGACATGGCAGATCAATTCAATCTGAAAACTGCTTGAGATTAGAAAAAACAGCATTACTCTCCTCATTGTACTTTAGCAGGAATTATTTAAGAAATACTAATATTTAAGTTATTTTATTTCACATGAAGAAAGGCTTTATACACACACACACACATACATATATATATATATATACATATACATATATATATATATATATACACACACATACATATCTATCTATACACACATTTATATAGTAAATAAATGTATAAAGGGCTCCATATATATGCAGTGTAACTGCAGTCTGTTTAGAAAGTGGTAAGACTATATTAATAATGCTTAATTACATCTTTAAAATAGAAATAAAACAAAGTATTCACATTAGTGAAAACTGACCGTTAAAAGCCAAGGTTGTAATTAAACCGTAAACATTTTTATAAACTAATTGCAATTTTCAACACTTTGGGGATCAAAAAGCATTGTTATTTATTTTTTGGTATTTCGTTACAACACCGATGATCCCTCATGATGAAAAAACTCCATGTATGTTCCCTAGATACCATTTTGTGCACTAACCAAGTATTGCAACACTTCTGTAATCAATTAATTATTTACTCATGTTTATTACCAATGTAAATGTTGTTTATTTTAGATTAATATTTAATATTCATTATTATTCTTTTATATTTCAGACCACTCACTGTTCAGCTGAATCATCAATAACCTCCAGTCTCTGCGTCAACTGACTCTTGTGTTCTTTAAAACATTAAATCTCACTAGTGACTTGTTAAATAACATTCATTCTCGTCAGTGACATGTTAACTCATGTTAAGGCCCCGTCCACACGGAGACGCGGATCACTGCATCCGCACACATTTCTTATCGGATTGGCGTTCCGTCCACACTGATCCGGCGATTTGGGAGACTGAATCCGCTCTCTTTTGATACCGGGTCCTAAAGTGGATAGATCTGAATCCGACACCCTTGCGGACTCGTGTGGACGGCCAATCCGTATATTTTTTTGTTTACCGATGATGTCATCACATCACGTGTCGGCTGCGTCACAGTAACAGCAACAGTGTTGCCAGATTGTACTGAAGATTCCAGCGCAGCTACAGCTTAAAACCCTCCAATTTAAAAAAAATACCAGCCCAAAGTGCGTACTCTTATAAATAATGAAAAATATTGAGCGATTTTATGCATCAAAAACCATCCCAAATTTGATCAACCAGCCCAATGCATTTTTTCCCGATCGGACGTGACAAAAAGGTAACTAGCAATCTGGCAACACTGAACAGCAACAACAATGCGCATGCTCAAGGTCGTCTTCTCTGTGTATAGTGTATTATCTGTGGCAGAATTACAGCGCCCCATACTGGTCTGGCATATAAACTACACCGGATTCAGTCGGTTTCAGTGGTATCGTGTGGACGCTGATATTTTTTTTTGAACGAGGAAAAAAAAGATCGGATAGGGAACGCGCCGGCATCGTGTGGACGTGGCCTAAATCTCACAAGCGACCTACGAATTAACAAATCTCACTAGCGACATGTTAGTTCACAATAAATGTCAATAGCGTCTTGTTAATTAACGTTAAATCTTGCTAGCAACATGCTAGATCACGCAAATTCTCACTAGTGACATGCTAGATCATGCTAAATCTTGATAGCAACTTGTTAATTAACAATAAATCTTGCTACCAATATGCTAATTCAGCTAATTCTTGCCAGCAACATGCTTATTTATGTTAAATGTTGCTAATGACTTCGGAATTCATACTAAATCTTGCTATCAACAAGATAATTAACATTAAATCTTGCTAGCAAAATTGATCATTAATTGATTAAAGATTAAATTATGATCAAAGAACATAACGACACCTTAGTAACTGCCTAGAAACAACGCAAAGCAATAACTAACAAGTGTATATATGCTCAAGATCTAATTCTTTCCATCTATCTATCTGTAAACTTAAACAACTTGTTAAGCTTTTACAAATAAATTTAACTTTCACAATAGGCTTTCTCAAGCCAACTGAAGTTTATATCATAAACTTCCTCTATCTAGTTATTATTATTATTCTTCTTACCTAAAATTCTCAATGCATCTCCTCCTAGAGCTTTAAAGCTACAACCACTAAACTCTGCTCAGACTTCAGACCTGTTCTGACTTGAGTTGCTATCCCTTTTCAGACTGATCAGACTTATGATTTTTGATAAAACTGAAGATTAAAGTCATAAAATCTCCATAGACTTTCACTAATGAAGTGAAAACTGAATTTTAGATAGAGCGTCCACTCCATCTGTTGGTAACATCACAACATTACACCTGATATATAATACATTTCAATACAGTATGTGTGAACATGTCCATTCCAATGGGCATGCATTTTATTTTTTTAAATCCTGAAAAAAAACTTGCAGGTCTACAATCGATTTTTTACTTTAATTAGTAAGTTAAATCTCTCTATTTTACATTCATAATATCACAAAATTACACCCCTGTCAGTGAGAGCACTGAAGTTTGAACGAATCAGAGCGCTGCAATTCAAAGCCTCAAAGCTTTTCAAAGACGCCATTACTGCTGGAGAGAGAGATCATAATCTCCTAAAATAGATTTATGTGAGAGAGTTTATGATCAAACGGAAATTGTTTCCGATTATCAAGTAACCGCTGCAGCGTGTTTCCTTGAAGATTTATGCACTTATATGGCCAAATTCTGACTCTCATTCGTCTTTACTCGGCAACGGATTTTCGCTGTTGAGCACTATGATACTATAGGAAAGGTAAGTGAAGTTTAAACGCGCGTCCTCCTGGACTCGCGCCAAAGCATAACCGTCTAATCGCCTAAGTTTATTTATAGCGCTCATTTATGTACTTTATTGCCGAATTCTGACTCTCGCTCGTGTTTGCATGGGGAAGATACATGTAAACGGCTTCCCTGAGCAGCGCGCGCTGACTCTCTTCAAATGCAGCGTCTAACAGTCAAAGTTATTTATAACTAATTCTTGAGTATATAGTTACATTGTGTTAATTCTTTTATCTGCTTTTAACTAAAGTCTGACTCCTGTTCTCGAGTTCAAACGCGCTTCCTGAGCAGATTCGCTGATAGATCGATGTTTTGTGAACACTTAAACAATAAATGAAATAAGGTATTTAAAAGGATGCAAAAACGATGGCAGATCGCTTCAAACTGTAAACTGCTTGAGTTCAAAAAAACTGCATTACTCTGCTGCATTACATGATCAGGAATTATTTTAAAAATACTAATATTTAAGTTATTTTGTTTCCCATGGAGGAAGGCTTTATACAAATATTACATTGCGTTGATTCCTTTATCTGCTATAATTGCCGTGTTGAACTGAAGTCTGACATGGCAGATCGATTCAATCTGAAAACTGCTTGAGATTAGAAAAAACAGCATTACTATCCCCATTGTAATTGTGCAGGAATGATTTAAGAAATACTAATATTTAAGTTATTTTATTTCACATGAAGAAAGGCTTTATACACACACACACACATATATACATATATATACACATACATATCTATCTATCTATACACACATTTATATAGTAAATAAATGTATAAAGGGCTCCATGTACATGTAGTGTAACTGCAGTCTGTTTTAAAAGTGGCAAGACTATATTAATAATGCTTAATTGCATCTTTAAAATAGAAATAAAACAAAGTATTATTCACATTAGTGAAAACTGACCGTTAAAAGCCAAGGATGTAATTAAACCGTAAACATTTTTATAAACTAATTGCAATTTTCCAACACTTTGGGGATCAAAAAGCATTGTTATTTATTTTTTGGTATTTCGTTACAACACCGATGATCCCTCTTGATGAAAAAACTCCATGTATGTTCCCTAGATGCCAATTTGTGCACTAACCAAGTATTGCAACACTTCTGTAATCAATTAATAATTTACTCATGTTTATTACCAATGTAAATGTTGTTTATTTTAGATTTATATTTAATATTCATTATTATTCTTTGATATTTCAGACCACTCACTGTTCAGCTGAATCATCAATAACCTCCAGTCTCTGCGTCAACTGACTCTTGTGTTCTTTAAAACATTAAATCTCACTAGTGACTTGTTAAATAACATTCATTCTCGTCAGTGACATGTTAACTCATGTTAAATCTCACAAGCGACCTACGAATTAACAAATCTCACTAGCGACATGTTAGTTCACACTAAATGTCAATAGCGTCTTGTTAATTAACGTTAAATCTTGCTAGCAACATGCTAGATCACGCAAATTCTCACTAGTGACATGCTAGATCATGCTAAATCTTGATAGCAACTTGTTAATTAACAATAAATCTTGCTACCAATATGCTAATTCAGCTAATTCTTGCCAGCAACATGCTTATTTATGTTAAATGTTGCTAATGACTTCGGAATTCATACTAAATCTTGCTATCAACAAGATAATTAACATTAAATCTTGCTAGCAAAATTGATCATCAATTGATTAAAGATTAAATTATGATCAAAGAACATAACGACACCTTAGTAACTGCCTAGAAACAACGCAAAGCAATAACTAACAAGTGTATATATGCTCAAGATCTAATTCTTTCCATCTATCTATCTGTAAACTTAAACAACTTTTTAAGCTTTTACAAATAAATTTAACTTTCACGATAGGCTTTCTCAAGCCAACTGAAGTTTATATCATAAACTTCCTCTATCTAGTTAAGTTGGCTTGAGAAAGCCAACTTAGTGATATTGTATCTAAACTTATTATTATTATTATTCTTCTTACCTAAAATTCTCAATGCATCTCCTCCTAGAGCTTTAAAGCTACAACCACTAAACTCTGCTCAGACTTCAGACCTGTTCTGACTTGAGTTGCTATCCCTTTTCAGACTGATCAGACTTATGATTTTTGATAAAACTGAAGATTAAAGTCATAAAATCTCCATAGACTTTCACTAATGAAGTGAAAACTGAATTTTAGATAGAGCGTCCACTCCATCTGTTGGTAACATCACAACATTACACCTGATATATAATACATTTCAATACAGTATGTGTGAACATGTCCATTCCAATGGGCATGCATTTTATTTTTTTAAATCCTGAAAAAAAACTTGCAATCGATTTTTTACTTTAATTAGTAAGTTAAATCTCTCTATTTTACATACATAATATCACAAAATTACACCCCTGTCAGTGAGAGCACTGAAGTTTGAACGAATCAGAGCGCTGCAATTCAAAGCCTCAAAGCTTTTCAAAGACGCCATTATTGCTGGAGAGAGAGATCATAATCTCCTAAAATAGATTTATGTGAGAGAGTTTATGATCAAACGGAAATTCTTTCCGATTATCAAGTAACCGCTGCAGCGTGTTTGCTTGAAGATTTATGCACTTATATGGCCGAATTCTGACTCTCATTCGTCTTTACTCGGCAACGGATTTTCTACTATGGGAAAGGTAAGTGAAGTTTAAACGCGCGTCCTCTCCTGGACTCGCGCCAACGTATAACCGTCTAAGCGCCTACGTTTATTTATGTACTTTATTGCTGAATTCTGACTCTCGCTCGTGTATACATAGGGAATGCAGAAACATGAATATACATTGGAAAGGCTTCCCTGAGCAGCGCGCGCGCTGACTCTCTTCAAATGCAGCGTCTAACAGTCAAAGTTATTTATAACTAATTCTTGAGTATATAGTTACATTGTGTTAATTCTTTTATCTGCTTTTAACTAAAGTCTGACTCCTGTTCTCGAGTTCAAACGCGCTTCCTGAGCAGATTCGCTGATAGATCGATATTTTGTGAACACTTAAACAATAAATGAAATAAGGGATTTAAAAGGATGCAAAAACGATGGCAGATCGATTCAAACTGTAAACTGCTTGAGATTAAAAAAAACTGCATTACTCTGCTGCATTACATGAGCAGGAATTATTTAAAAAAATACTAATATTTAAGTTATTTTGTTTCCCATGGAGGAAGGCTTTATACAAATATTACATTGCGTTGATTCCTTTATCTGCTATAATTGCCGTGTTGAACTGAAGTCTGACATGGCAGATCGAGTCAATCTGAAAACTGCTTGAGATTAGAAAAAACTGCATTACTCTCCTCATTGTACTTTAGCAGGAATTATTTTAAAAATACTAATATTTAAGTTTGTTTCCCATGAAGGAAGGATTTACATATACATCTAAAAAGTATGTATTAGAGGCTCCATATACGCGCGTCCTCCCGCATTCGCGCGTCCACGCCTAAGCGCCTACGTTTATTTATAGCGCGTAAATTTATTCACACACATACATGCATATCTATCTATGTCACAAGGCGCAGGATCGTGTGCGATGCGGAGCATACGCGGAGCCAGAAATGCAAGTAAACACTTTATTCAATAACAAAAACAAAAGCACGCGATGGTGCAAACTCAACAGAAATAACATCCACACACGACTAGGGAACATAACATTAACAATCGACAACAGGGGAGTGAACATGGAGAACTTAAATACTGACTATGATTAACAGAAACACAAAACACCTGTGACTGATAAGTGCTAATGGGAACTGGGTGAGGTGAGATCAGGAACGGGGAACATGTGACACAGACAAGGTAAACTAAGAGTCCAGGGTGAAAACTAACATAAACGTGACAATCTACATCTATATTGTAAATATAAAGGGCTCCATATACATGCAGTGTAACTGCTGTCTGTTTTGAAAGTGGCAAGACTACATAAATAATGCTTAATTACATCTTTAAAATAGAAATAAAACAAAGTATTATTCACAGTATCACAGTACCATTTATTTATATATATATATATATATATATATACACACACATACACACACATCTATTTAGTATATATAAAAGGCTACATATAGTGTAACTGTGGTGTAACTGCAGTCTCTTTTGAAAGTGATTAGCCTATATTAATAATGCTTAATTACAGCTTTAAAATAGAAATAAAACAAAGTATTATTCACAGTATCATATATATATATATATATATATATATATACACACACACACACCTCTATACATATTATATATATATATATATATATATATATATATATATATATATATATATACACATACACATCTATTTAGTATATATAAAAGGCTACATATACATGCAGTGTAACTGCAGTCTCTTTTGAAAGTGATTAGCCTATACTAATAATGCTTAATTACAGCTTTAAAATAGAAATTAAACAAAGTATTTTTCGCATTAGTGAAAACTGACCGTTAAAAGCCAAGGATGTAATTAAACCGTAAACATTTTTTTAAACTAATTACAATTTTCCAACACTTTGGGGATCAAAAAGCATAATTATAACTTATTTTTAAGTTTAAACTCTCAAAACTTTTTAAGCTAATTAACGATAAATCTTGCTAACAATATGCTAATTCAGCAAATTCTTGCCAGCAACATGCTTATTTATGTTAAATGTTGCTAATGACTTCAGAATTCATACTAAATCTTGCTAGCAACAAGATAATTAACATTAAATCTTGCTAGCAAAATTGATCATCAATTGATTAAAGATTAAATTATGATCAAAGAACATAACGACACCTTATTAACTGCCTAGAAACAACGCAAGGCAATAACTAACAAGAGTATATATGCTCAAGATCTAATTCTTTCCATCTATCCATCTGTAAACTTTCAAAACTTTTTAAGCTTTTACAAATAAATTTAACTTTCAGGCTAGGCTTTCTCAAGCCAACTGAAGTTTATATCATAAACTTCCTCTATCTAGTTATTATTATTATTCTTCTTACCTAAAATTCTCAATGCATCTCCTCCTAGAGCTTTAAAGCTACAACCACTAAACTCTGCTCAGACTTCAGACCTGTTCTGACTTGAGTTGCTATCCCTTTTCAGACTGATCAGACTTATGATTTTTGATAAAACTGAAGATTAAAGTCATAAAATCTCCATAGACTTTCACTAATGAAGTGAAAACTGAATTTTAGATAGAGCGTCCACTCCATCTGTTGGTAACATCACAACATTACACCTGACATATAAAACATTTCAATACAGTTTGTGTGAACATGTCCATTCAAATGTGCATGCATTTTATTTTTTTAAATCCTGAAAAAAAACTTGCAGGTCTACAATCGATTTTTTACTTTAATTAGTAAGTTAAATCTCTCTATTTTACATTCATAATATCACAAAATTACACCCCTGTCAGTGAGAGCACTGAAGTTTGAACGAATCAGAGCGCTGCAATTCAAAGCCTCAAAGCTTTTCAAAGACGCCATTACTGCTGGAGATAGAAATCATAATCTCCTAAAATAGATTTATGTGAGAGAGTTTATGATCAAACGGAAATTGTTTCCGATTATCAAGTAACCGCTGCAGCGTGTTTCCTTGAAGATTTATGCACTTATATGGCCAAATTCTGACTCTCATTCGTCTTTACTCGGCAAAGGATTTTCGCTGTTGAGCACTATGATACTATAGGAAAGGTAAGTGAAGTTTAAACGCGCGTCCTCCTGGACTCGCGCCAAAGCATAACCGTCTAATCGCCTAAGTTTATTTATAGCGCTCATTTATGTACTTTATTGCCGAATTCTGACTCTCGCTCGTGTTTGCACGGGGAAGACACATGTAAACGGCTTCCCTGAGCAGAGCGCGCTGACTCTCTTCAAATGCAGCGTCTAACAGTCAAAGTTATTTATAACTAATTCTCGAGTATATAGTTACATTGTGTTAATTCTTTTATCTGCTTTTAACTAAAGTCTGACTCCTGTTCTCGAGTTCAAACGCGTTTCCTGAGCAGATTCGCTGATAGATCGATGTTTTGTGAACACTTAAACAATAAATGAAATAAGGTATTTAAAAGGATGCAAAAACGATGGCAGATCGCTTCAAACTGTAAACTGCTTGAGTTCAAAAAAACTGCATTACTCTGCTGCATTACATGAGCAGGAATTATTTTAAAAATACTAATATTTAAGTTATTTTGTTTCCCATGGAGGAAGGCTTTATACAAATATTACATTGCGTTGATTCATTTATCTGCTATAATTGCCGTGTTGAACTGAAGTCTGACATGGCAGATCAATTCAATCTGAAAACTGCTTGAGATTAGAAAAAACAGCATTACTCTCCTCATTGTACTTTAGCAGGAATTATTTAAGAAATACTAATATTTAAGTTATTTTATTTCACATGAAGAAAGGCTTTATACACACACACACACATACATATATATATATATATATACATATACATATATATATATATATATATATACACACACATACATATCTATCTATACACACATTTATATAGTAAATAAATGTATAAAGGGCTCCATATATATGCAGTGTAACTGCAGTCTGTTTAGAAAGTGGTAAGACTATATTAATAATGCTTAATTACATCTTTAAAATAGAAATAAAACAAAGTATTCACATTAGTGAAAACTGACCGTTAAAAGCCAAGGTTGTAATTAAACCGTAAACATTTTTATAAACTAATTGCAATTTTCAACACTTTGGGGATCAAAAAGCATTGTTATTTATTTTTTGGTATTTCGTTACAACACCGATGATCCCTCATGATGAAAAAACTCCATGTATGTTCCCTAGATACCATTTTGTGCACTAACCAAGTATTGCAACACTTCTGTAATCAATTAATTATTTACTCATGTTTATTACCAATGTAAATGTTGTTTATTTTAGATTAATATTTAATATTCATTATTATTCTTTTATATTTCAGACCACTCACTGTTCAGCTGAATCATCAATAACCTCCAGTCTCTGCGTCAACTGACTCTTGTGTTCTTTAAAACATTAAATCTCACTAGTGACTTGTTAAATAACATTCATTCTCGTCAGTGACATGTTAACTCATGTTAAGGCCCCGTCCACACGGAGACGCGGATCACTGCATCCGCACACATTTCTTATCGGATTGGCGTTCCGTCCACACTGATCCGGCGATTTGGGAGACTGAATCCGCTCTCTTTTGATACCGGGTCCTAAAGTGGATAGATCTGAATCCGACACCCTTGCGGACTCGTGTGGACGGCCAATCCGTATATTTTTTTGTTTACCGATGATGTCATCACATCACGTGTCGGCTGCGTCACAGTAACAGCAACAGTGTTGCCAGATTGTACTGAAGATTCCAGCGCAGCTACAGCTTAAAACCCTCCAATTTAAAAAAAATACCAGCCCAAAGTGCGTACTCTTATAAATAATGAAAAATATTGAGCGATTTTATGCATCAAAAACCATCCCAAATTTGATCACTAATTCTTGCCAGCAACATGCTTATTTATGTTAAATGTTGCTAATGACTTCGGAATTCATACTAAATCTTGCTATCAACAAGATAATTAACATTAAATTTTGCTAGCAAAATTGATCATTAATTGATTAAAGATTAAATTATGATCAAAGAACATAACGACACCTTAGTAACTGCCTAGAAACAACGCAAAGCAATAACTAACAAGTGTATATATGCTCAAGATCTAATTCTTTCCATCTATCTATCTGTAAACTTAAACAACTTGTTAAGCTTTTACAAATAAATTTAACTTTCACAATAGGCTTTCTCAAGCCAACTGAAGTTTATATCATAAACTTCCTCTATCTAGTTAAGTTGGCTTGAGAAAGCCAACTTAGTGATATTGTATCTAAACTTATTATTATTATTATTATTATTATTATTCTTCTTACCTAAAATTCTCAATGCATCTCCTCCTAGAGCTTTAAAGCTACAACCACTAAACTCTGCTCAGACTTCAGACCTGTTCTGACTTGAGTTGCTATCCCTTTTCAGACTGATCAGACTTATGATTTTTGATAAAACTGAAGATTAAAGTCATAAAATCTCCATAGACTTTCACTAATGAAGTGAAAACTGAATTTTAGATAGAGCGTCCACTCCATCTATTGGTGACATAACAACATTACACCTGATATATAATACATTTCAATACAGTTTGTGTGAACATGTCCATTCCAATGGGCATGCATTTTATTTTTTTAAATCCTGAAAAAAAACTTGCAATCGATTTTTTACTTTAATTAGTAAGTTAAATCTCTCTATTTTACATACATAATATCACAAAATTACACCCCTGTCAGTGAGAGCACTGAAGTTTGAACGAATCAGAGCGCTGCAATTCAAAGCCTCAAAGCTTTTCAAAGACGCCATTACTGCTGGAGATAGAAATCATAATCTCCTAAAATAGATTTATGTGAGACAGTTTATGATCAAACGGAAATTGTTTCCGATTATCAAGTAACCACTGCAGCGTGTTTGCTTGAAGATTTATGCACTTATATGGCCGAATTCTGACTCTCATTCGTCTTTACTCGGCAACGGATTTTCTACTATGGGAAAGGTAAGTGAAGTTTAAACGCGCGTCCTCTCCTGGACTCGCGCCAACGTATAACCGTCTAAGCGCCTACGTTTATTTATGTACTTTATTGCTGAATTCTGACTCTCGCTCGTGTATACATAGGGAATGCAGAAACATGAATATACATTGGAAAGGCTTCCCTGAGCAGCGCGCACGCTGACTCTCTTCAAATGCAGCGTCTAACAGTCAAAGTTATTTATAACTAATTCTTGAGTATATAGTCACATTGTGTTAATTCTTTTATCTGCTTTTAACTAAAGTCTGACTCCTGTTCTCGAGTTCAAACGCGCTTCCTGAGCAGATTCGCTGATAGATCGATGTTTTGTGAACACTTAAACAATAAATGAAATAAGATTTTTAAGGATGCAAAAACATGGCAGAGGAATTATTTTTAAAATACTAATATTTAAGTTATTTTGTTTCCCATGGAGGAAGGCTTTATACAAATATTACATTGCGTTGATTCCTTTATCTGCTATAATTGCCGTGTTGAACTGAAGTCTGACATGGCAGATCGAGTCAATCTGAAAACTGCTTGAGATTAGAAAAAACTGCATTACTCTCCTCATTGTACTTTAGCAGCAGTGGCGTAGCCACGGGGGGGCCTGGGTGGGCCTGGGCCCCCTCATTTACATGTGCGGCCCCCTCAGATTTTCAATTGTTTAAAATCGCGACTGTGAAAACTAAATTGAAAACATTTACAGCTGCACAAGACGATCGCAACGCACCCCCACAGTCAACAATAGCGCGCTGCGTGTTACACTATAACCAGTCTGGCTGAATGGTTAAGGCGATGGACTAACAATCCAATGCGGTTTTCATGCGCAGGTTCGAATCCAGCCGCTTACGTTATGCTCAGGCCCCCTCATTTTAAGCTGGGCCCCCTCAAAAATAAAATTCTTTTAGTATATATAAAAGGCTACATATAGTGTAACTGTGGTGTAACTGCAGTCTCTTTTGAAAGTGATTAGCCTATATTAATAATGCTTAATTACAGCTTTAAAATAGAAATAAAACAAAGTATTATTCACAGTATCATATATATATATATATATATATATATATATATATATATACACACACACACACACACACACACACCTCTATACATATTATATATATATATATATATATATATATATATATATATATATATATATATATATATATATATACATACACATATATTTAGTATATATAAAAGGCTACATATACATGCAGTGTAACTGCAGTCTCTTTTGAAAGTGATTAGCCTATACTAATAATGCTTAATTACAGCTTTAAAATAGAAATTAAACAAAGTATTTTTCGCATTAGTGAAAACTGACCGTTAAAAGCCAAGGATGTAATTAAACCGTAAACATTTTTTTAAACTAATTACAATTTTCCAACACTTTGGGGATCAAAAAGCATAATTATAACTTTTTTTTAAGTTTAAACTCTCAAAACTTTTTAAGCTAATTAACGATAAATCTTGCTAACAATATGCTAATTCAGCAAATTCTTGCCAGCAACATGCTTATTTATGTTAAATGTTGCTAATGACTTCAGAATTCATACTAAATCTTGCTAGCAACAAGATAATTAACATTAAATATTGCTAGCAAAATTGATCATCAATTGATTAAAGATTAAATTATGATCAAAGAACATAACGACACCTTAGTAACTGCCTAGAAACAACGCAAGGCAATAACTAACAAGAGTATATATGCTCAAGATCTAATTCTTTCCATCTATCCATCTGTAAACTTTCAAAACTTTTTAAGCTTTTACAAATAAATTTATCTTTCAGGCTAGGCTTTCTCAAGCCAACTGAAGTTTATATCATAAACTTCCTCTATCTAGTTATTATTATTATTCTTCTTACCTAAAATTCTCAATGCATCTCCTCCTAGAGCTTTAAAGCTACAACCACTAAACTCTGCTCAGACTTCAGACCTGTTCTGACTTGAGTTGCTATCCCTTTTCAGACTGATCAGACTTATGATTTTTGATAAAACTGAAGATTAAAGTCATAAAATCTCCATAGACTTTCACTAATGAAGTGAAAACTGAATTTTAGATAGAGCGTCCACTCCATCTGTTGGTAACATCACAACATTACACCTGATATATAATACATTTCAATACAGTATGTGTGAACATGTCCATTCCAATGGGCATGCATTTTATTTTTTTAAATCCTGAAAAAAAACTTGCAGGTCTACAATCGATTTTTTACTTTAATTAGTAAGTTAAATCTCTCTATTTTACATTCATAATATCACAAAATTACACCCCTGTCAGTGAGAGCACTGAAGTTTGAACGAATCAGAGCGCTGCAATTCAAAGCCTCAAAGCTTTTCAAAGACGCCATTACTGCTGGAGAGAGAGATCATAATCTCCTAAAATAGATTTATGTGAGAGAGTTTATGATCAAACGGAAATTGTTTCCGATTATCAAGTAACCGCTGCAGCGTGTTTCCTTGAAGATTTATGCACTTATATGGCCAAATTCTGACTCTCATTCGTCTTTACTCGGCAACGGAGTACATTACTATGGGGAAGGTAAGTGAAGTTTAAACGCGCGTCCTCCTGGACTCGCGCCAACGCATAACCGTCTAAGCACCTACGTTTATTTATAGCGCTCATTTATGTACTTTATTGCCGAATTCTGACTCTCGCTCGTGTGTTCATGGGGAAGACACATGTAAAAAGGCTTCCTGTTCTCGAGTTCAAACGCGCTTCCTGAGCAGATTCGCTGATAGATCGATGTTTTGTGAACACTTAAACAATAAATGAAATAAGGTATTTAAAAGGATGCAAAAACGATGGCAGATCGATTCAAACTGTAAACTGCTTGAGATTAAAAAAAACTGCATTACTCTGCTGCATTACATGAGCAGGAATTATTTAAAAAATACTAATATTTAAGTTATTTTGTTTCCCATGGAGGAAGGCTTTATACAAATATTACATTGCGTTGATTCCTTTATCTGCTATAATTGCCGTGTTGAACTGAAGTCTGACATGGCAGATCGAGTCAATCTGAAAACTGCTTGAGATTAGAAAAAACTGCATTACTCTCCTCATTGTACTTTAGCAGGAATTATTTTAAAAATACTAATATTTAAGTTTGTTTCCCATGAAGGAAGGATTTACATATACATCTAAAAAGTATGTATTAGAGGCTCCATATACGCGCGTCCTCCCGCATTCGCGCGTCCACGCCTAAGCGCCTACGTTTATTTATAGCGCGTAAATTTATTCACACACATACATGCATATCTATCTATGTCACAAGGCGCAGGATCGTGTGCGATGCGGAGCATACGCGGAGCCAGAAATGCAAGTAAACACTTTATTCAATAACAAAAACAAAAGCACGCGATGGTGCAAACTCAACAGAAATAACATCCACACACGACTAGGGAACATAACATTAACAATCGACAACAGGGGAGTGAACATGGAGAACTTAAATACTGACTATGATTAACAGAAACACAAAACACCTGTGACTGATAAGTGCTAATGGGAACTGGGTGAGGTGAGATCAGGAACGGGGAACATGTGACACAGACAAGGTAAACTAAGAGTCCAGGGTGAAAACTAACATAAACGTGACAATCTACATCTATATTGTAAATATAAAGGGCTCCATATACATGCAGTGTAACTGCTGTCTGTTTTGAAAGTGGTAAGACTACATAAATAATGCTTAATTACATCTTTAAAATAGAAATAAAACAAAGTATTATTCACAGTATCACAGTACCATTTTATATATATATATATATATATATATATATATATATATATATATATATACACACACACATACACACACATCTATTTAGTATATATAAAAGGCTACATATAGTGTAACTGTGGTGTAACTGCAGTCTCTTTTGAAAGTGATTAGCCTATATTAATAATGCTTAATTACAGCTTTAAAATAGAAATAAAACAAAGTATTATTCACAGTATCATATATATATATATATATACACACACACACACACCTCTATACATATTATATATATATATATATATATATATATATATATATACACATACACATCTATTTAGTATATATAAAAGGCTACATATACATGCAGTGTAACTGCAGTCTCTTTTGAAAGTGATTAGCCTATACTAATAATGCTTAATTACAGCTTTAAAATAGAAATTAAACAAAGTATTTTTCGCATTAGTGAAAACTTACCGTTAAAAGCCAAGGATGTAATTAAACCGTAAACATTTTTTTAAACTAATTACAATTTTCCAACACTTTGGGGATCAAAAAGCATAATTATAACTTATTTTTAAGTTTAAACTCTCAAAACTTTTTAAGCTAATTAACGATAAATCTTGCTAACAATATGCTAATTCAGCAAATTCTTGCCAGCAACATGCTTATTTATGTTAAATGTTGCTAATGACTTCAGAATTCATACTAAATCTTGCTAGCAACAAGATAATTAACATTAAATCTTGCTAGCAAAATTGATCATCAATTGATTAAAGATTAAATTATGATCAAAGAACATAACGACACCTTAGTAACTGCCTAGAAACAACGCAAGGCAATAACTAACAAGAGTATATATGCTCAAGATCTAATTCTTTCCATCTATCCATCTGTAAACTTTCAAAACTTTTTAAGCTTTTACAAATAAATTTAACTTTCAGGCTAGGCTTTCTCAAGCCAACTGAAGTTTATATCATAAACTTCCTCTATCTAGTTATTAAGTTGGCTTGAGAAAGCCAACTTAGTGATATTGTATCTAAACTTATTATTATTAGGGGCCAAGCACCGAAGGTGCGAAGGCACCTATTGTTTCTGTTCCGGTTCTTATTAGGGGCCAAGCACCGAAGGTGCGGAGGCACCTATTGTTTTTGTTCCGGTTCTTATTATTATTCTTTTTCTTGTGCCATGGGAGTCTATGGCAGCCCATAGAACCGTAAACGGGAAAATGAAAAAAAGTTGGCACACTCATTAAGGACAGTCCAATCATTGACCATAGCAAAATTGAAGTCTCTAACTCAATCTCTATAGCGCCACCAACTGTCCAAAGTTGCACTCACGTTTACGTTAATAACTTTTGAACCGTATGTCCTAGAAACAAAATTCTTTTGTCAACTGATTCCTTGGCTCAAGACGATTCGATTGCACCATATGACGTCATTTTCCGTCATGAATATTTTCCCGCCATTTTGAATTTTATGAAAAACCTACTTTTTCGAACTCCTCCTAGGCCGTTTGTCCGATTTTCACGAAAATTGAACCACATCATCTCCAGACCATGGTGATAAAAAGTTATCCAAAGAAAGTTGAAATGTCAAACCGTTTATGAATAACTCACGAAAGAATCCGACGTAATGATCGTAAAAATGAACTTGAGGCTCTATCTCCACAACGCATTAGCGTTTTCTGACCAAACTCGGTGTGTGTTATGTCAATCATGGTCTGAGGCTACCTGCAGAGTTTTGGCGCTGTGCCCCCTAGTGGTCAGGAGATATGAAAAAGTGACATTTTTCCTTACAACTCCTGAACGCTTTGTCCAAAAATCATAAAACTGGTCTCGTTAGATTCAGTGCATCATGCCGAGTCGTGCGATACCAAATTTTCCCATATCGGCCATTTAGAGCGTCGGCCATTTTGAATATTGTCATAAATTGCTATATTTAACAAATGGATTGGCGTATCGTTACGAAACTCAATATGTGTCTTCGGCACCTAACCTTGATACGGCACAAAAAGTTTGGGGGCAGCGCCACCTTGTGGTCAAAAGTTATAACCAAATTTACAAATATGCTAATAACTTTTGATGACGTTAACCTATTGTAAAACAAATGGTCTTAATGTGTTCATTGGGTCAAGCCGAGACCATAGATACCAAATATGTCATATTCGGCCAAATCTCCGATTTGCCATGTTATTTTTCTATAAAAACCTACTTTTTCGAACTCCTCCCAGACCGTTTGTCCAATTTTCACCAAAATTGAACCACATCATCTCCAGACCATCATGACAAAAAGTTATCCAAAGAAAGTTGATATGTCAAACCGTTTACGAATAACTCGCGAAAGAATCCAACGTAATGGTCGCAAAAATGAAATTGAGACTTTATCTCCGCAACGCATTAGCGTTTTCTGACCAAACTAGGTGTGTATTATGTCAATCATGGTCTGAGGCTACCTGCAGAGTTTTGGTGCTCTGCCCCCTAGTGGTCAGGAGATAATAAAAAACTGACTTTTTTGATTATAACTCCTGAACCCTTTGGCCAAAAATCATGAAACTGGTCTCTTTAGATCCAGTGGGTCATGCCGAGTCCTGTGATACCAAATTTTCCCATATCGGCCATTTTGAGCGTCTGCCATTTCGATTTTTCTTATAAGATTCTATGTTTAACAAACACATGACTTTAGTGCTCTGTCAGCAATGGTTTACCCAATTGAAAGCAAACTTTGCATGTGTCAATGTCACCACACTCTCAATGTACCACATGAATTGACACTACAATGTGGTTACAGCGCTGCCTGTTGGTTGAATGTGATAAACCATTAAATCGAATTACTAAAGACCGTATTGTTGATTTTTCAGCCATTTAGACTTAAGTCATATTGAAATGTCTTTAGATTCTTACTGCCGTTGGTCTGATGATGCCAGCCATGTCGGCATGACATTTAATGCCCTCCTTGCGCTTGGCCCCGTGATGGCTGCTAGCAGCTATATTTATTATTCTTCTTCTTCTTCCGCCATGAAAGTCTATGGCAGCCCATAGAACCGTATGCGGGAAAATGATGAAAGTTGGCACACTCATTAAAGACAGTCCAATCATTGACCATAACAAATTTGAAGTCTCTAACTCAATATCTCTAGCGCCACCAACTGTCCAAAGTTGAACTAACGTTTATGCTAATAACTTTTGAACCGTATGACCTAGAAACAAAATTCTTATGTCCACTGATTCCTTGGCTCAAGACGATTCGATTGCACCCTATGACGTCATTTTCCGTCATGAAATTTTTCCCGCCATTTTGAATTTTATGAAAAACCTACTTTTTCGAACTCCTCCTAGACCGTTTTTCCGATTTCAACGAAAATTGAACCACATCATCTCCAGACCATGTGGACAAAAAGTTATCCAAAGAAAGTTGATATGTCAAACCGTTTACGAATAACTCGCGAAAGAATCCGACGTAATGGTCGCAAAAATGAAATTGATGCTTTATCTCCGCAACACATTAGCGTTTTCTGACCAAACTAGGTGTGTGTTATGTCAATCATGATCTGAGGCTACCTGCAGAGTTTTGGCGCTGTGCCCCCTAGTGGTCAGGAGATATGAAAAAGTTAAATATTTGCTTATAACTTCTGAACGCTTTGGCCAAAAATAATAAAACTGGTCTCTTTAGATTCAGTCCATCATGCCGAGTCGTGCGATACCAAATTTTCCCATATCGGCCATTTTGAGCGTCGGCCATTTTGAATATTGTCATAAATTGCTATATTTAACAAAGATATTGACGTATCGTTACGAAACTCAATATGTGTCTTCGGCACCTAACCTTGATACGACTCAAAAAGTTTCGAGGCAGCACCCCCTTGTGGTCAAAAATTATAACCAAATTTACAAATATGCTAATAACTTTTGAGTGCGTTAACCTATGGTAAAACAAATTATCTTTATACGTTCCTTGGGTCAAACCGAGAACACAGATACCAAATTTGTCATAGTCGGCCAAACTTCTTGTCCACCATGTTGTTTTTCTTTGAAAACCTACTTTTTCGAACTCCTCCCAGACCGTTTGTCCAATTTTCACCAAAATTGAACCACATCATCTCCAGACCATCATGACCAAAAGTTATCCAAAGAAAGTTGATATGTCAAACCGTTTACGAATAACTCGCGAAAGAATCCAACGTAATGGTCGCAAAAATGAAATTGAGGCTATATCTCCACAACGCATTAGCGTTTTCTGACCAAACTAGGTGTGTGTTATGTCAATTATGGTCTGAGGCTACCTGCAGAGTTTTGGCGCTCTGCCCCCTACTGGTCAGGAGATATGAAAAACTGTCATTTTTGATTATAACTCCTGAACGCTTTGTCCAAAAATCATGAAACTGGTCTCTTTAGATCCAGTGGGTCATGCCGAGTCCTGTGATACCAAATATTCCCATATCGGCCATTTTGAGCGTCTGCCATTTCGATTTTTCTTATAAGATGCTATGTTTAACAAACACATGACTTTAGTGGTCTGTCGGCAATGGTTTACCCAATTGAAAGCAAACTTTGCATGTGTCAATGTCACCACACTCTCAATGTACCACATGAATTGACACTACAATTTGGTTACAGCGCTGCCTGTTGGTTGAATGTGATAAACCATTAAATCGAAATACTAAAGACCGTATTGTTGATTTTTCAGCCATTTAGACTTAAGTCATATTGAAATCTCTTTAGATTCTTACTGCCGTTGGTCTGATGATGCCAGCCATGTCGGCATGACATTTAATGCCCTCCTTGCGCTTGGCCCCGTGATGGCTGCTAGCAGCTATATTTATTATTATTATTATTAAGTTGGCTTGAGAAAGCCAACTTAGTGATATTGTATCTAAACTTATTATTATTATTAAGTTGGCTTGAGAAAGCCAACTTAGTGATATTGTATCTAAACTTATTATTATTATTATTATTATTATTATTCTTCTTACCTAAAATTCTCAATGCATCTCCTCCTAGAGCTTTAAAGCTACAACCACTAAACTCTGCTCAGACTTCAGACCTGTTCTGACTTGAGTTGCTATCCCTTTTCAGACTGATCAGACTTATGATTTTTGATAAAACTGAAGATTAAAGTCATAAAATCTCCATAGACTTTCACTAATGAAGTAAAAACTGAATTTTAGATAGAGCGTCCACTCCATCTGTTGGTAACATCACAACATTACACCTGATATATAATACATTTCAAAACAGTATGTGTGAACATGTCCATTCAAATGGGCATGCATTTTATTTTTTTAAATCCTGAAAAAAAAACTTGCAGGTCTACAATCGATTTTTTACTTTAATTAGTAAGTTAAATCTCTCTATTTTACATTCATAATATCACAAAATTACACCCCTGTCAGTGAGAGCACTGAAGTTTGAACGAATCAGAGCGCTGCAATTCAAAGCCTCAAAGCTTTTCAAAGACGCCATTACTGCTGGAGAGAGAAATCATAATCTCCTAAAATAGATTTATGTGAGAGAGTTTATGATCAAACGGAAATTGTTTCCGATTATCAAGTAACCGCTGCAGCGTGTTTCCTTGAAGATTTATGCACTTATATGGCCAAATTCTGACTCTCATTCGTCTTTACTCGGCAAAGGATTTTCGCTGTTGAGCACTATGATACTATAGGAAAGGTAAGTGAAGTTTAAACGCGCGTCCTCCTGGACTCGCGCCAAAGCATAACCGTCTAATCGCCTAAGTTTATTTATAGCGCTCATTTATGTACTTTATTGCCGAATTCTGACTCTCGCTCGTGTTTGCACGGGGAAGACACATGTAAACGGCTTCCCTGAGCAGAGTCCTGAAAAAAAAACTTGCAGGTCTACAATCGATTTTTTACTTTAATTAGTAAGTTAAATCTCTCTATTTTACATTCATAATATCACAAAATTACACCCCTGTCAGTGAGAGCACTGAAGTTTGAACGAATCAGAGCGCTGCAATTCAAAGCCTCAAAGCTTTTCAAAGACGCCATTACTGCTGGAGATAGAAATCATAATCTCCTAAAATAGATTTATGTGAGAGAGTTTATGATCAAACGGAAATTGTTTCCGATTATCAAGTAACCGCTGCAGCGTGTTTCCTTGAAGATTTATGCACTTATATGGCCAAATTCTGACTCTCATTCGTCTTTACTCGGCAAAGGATTTTCGCTGTTGAGCACTATGATACTATAGGAAAGGTAAGTGAAGTTTAAACGCGCGTCCTCCTGGACTCGCGCCAAAGCATAACCGTCTAATCGCCTAAGTTTATTTATAGCGCTCATTTATGTACTTTATTGCCGAATTCTGACTCTCGCTCGTGTTTGCACGGGGAAGACACATGTAAACGGCTTCCCTGAGCAGAGCGCGCTGACTCTCTTCAAATGCAGCGTCTAACAGTCAAAGTTATTTATAACTAATTCTCGAGTATATAGTTACATTGTGTTAATTCTTTTATCTGCTTTTAACTAAAGTCTGACTCCTGTTCTCGAGTTCAAACGCGTTTCCTGAGCAGATTCGCTGATAGATCGATGTTTTGTGAACACTTAAACAATAAATGAAATAAGGTATTTAAAAGGATGCAAAAACGATGGCAGATCGCTTCAAACTGTAAACTGCTTGAGTTCAAAAAAACTGCATTACTCTGCTGCATTACATGAGCAGGAATTATTTTAAAAATACTAATATTTAAGTTATTTTGTTTCCCATGGAGGAAGGCTTTATACAAATATTACATTGCGTTGATTCATTTATCTGCTATAATTGCCGTGTTGAACTGAAGTCTGACATGGCAGATCAATTCAATCTGAAAACTGCTTGAGATTAGAAAAAACAGCATTACTCTCCTCATTGTACTTTAGCAGGAATTATTTAAGAAATACTAATATTTAAGTTATTTTATTTCACATGAAGAAAGGCTTTATACACACACACACACATACATATATATATATATATATATATACATATACATATATATATATATATATATATACACACACATACATATCTATCTATACACACATTTATATAGTAAATAAATGTATAAAGGGCTCCATATATATGCAGTGTAACTGCAGTCTGTTTAGAAAGTGGTAAGACTATATTAATAATGCTTAATTACATCTTTAAAATAGAAATAAAACAAAGTATTCACATTAGTGAAAACTGACCGTTAAAAGCCAAGGTTGTAATTAAACTGTAAACATTTTTATAAACTAATTGCAATTTTCAACACTTTGGGGATCAAAAAGCATTGTTATTTATTTTTTGGTATTTCGTTACAACACCGATGATCCCTCATGATGAAAAAACTCCATGTATGTTCCCTAGATGCCATTTTGTGCACTAACCAAGTATTGCAACACTTCTGTAATCAATTAATTATTTACTCATGTTTATTACCAATGTAAATGTTGTTTATTTTAGATTAATATTTAATATTCATTATTATTCTTTGATATTTCAGACCACTCACTGTTCAGCTGAATCATCAATAACCTCCAGTCTCTGCGTCAACTGACTCTTGTGTTCTTTAAAACATTAAATCTCACTAGTGACTTGTTAAATAACATTCATTCTCGTCAGTGACATGTTAACTCATGTTAAGGCCCCGTCCACACGGAGACGCGGATCACTGCATCCGCACACATTTCTTATCGGATTGGCGTTCCGTCCACACTGATCCGGCGATTTGGGAGACTGAATCCGCTCTCTTTTGATACCGGGTCCTAAAGTGGATAGATCTGAATCCGACACCCTTGCGGACTCGTGTGGACGGCCAATCCGTATATTTTTTTGTTTACCGATGATGTCATCACATCACGTGTCGGCTGCGTCACAGTAACAGCAACAGTGTTGCCAGATTGTACTGAAGATTCCAGCGCAGCTACAGCTTAAAACCCTCCAATTTAAAAAAATACCAGCCCAAAGTGCGTACTCTTATAAATAATGAAAAATATTGAGCGATTTTATGCATCAAAAACCATCCCAAATTTGATCAACCAGCCCAATGCATTTTTTCCCGATCGGACGTGACAAAAAGGTAACTAGCAATCTGGCAACACTGAACAGCAACAACAATGCGCATGCTCAAGGTCGTCTTCTCTGTGTATAGTGTATTATCTGTGGCAGAATTACAGCGCCCCATACTGGTCTGGCATATAAACTACACCGGATTCAGTCGGTTTCAGTGGTATCGTGTGGACGCTGATATTTTTTTTTGAACGAGGAAAAAAAAGATCGGATAGGGAACGCGCCGGCATCGTGTGGACGTGGCCTAAATCTCACAAGCGACCTACGAATTAACAAAATCTTGCTAGCAACATGCTAGATCACGCAAATTCTCACTAGTGACATGCTAGATCATGCTAAATCTTGATAGCAACTTGTTAATTAACAATAAATCTTGCTACCAATATGCTAATTCAGCTAATTCTTGCCAGCAACATGCTTATTTATGTTAAATGTTGCTAATGACTTCGGAATTCATACTAAATCTTGCTATCAACAAGATAATTAACATTAAATCTTGCTAGCAAAATTGATCATTAATTGATTAAAGATTAAATTATGATCAAAGAACATAACGACACCTTAGTAACTGCCTAGAAACAACGCAAAGCAATAACTAACAAGTGTATATATGCTCAAGATCTAATTCTTTCCATCTATCTATCTGTAAACTTAAACAACTTGTTAAGCTTTTACAAATAAATTTAACTTTCACAATAGGCTTTCTCAAGCCAACTGAAGTTTATATCATAAACTTCCTCTATCTAGTTAAGTTGGCTTGAGAAAGCCAACTTAGTGATATTGTATCTAAACTTATTATTATTATTATTAAGTTGGCTTGAGAAAGCCAACTTAGTGATATTGTATCTAAACTTATTATTATTATTATTCTTCTTACCTAAAATTCTCAATGCATCTCCTCCTAGAGCTTTAAAGCTACAACCACTAAACTCTGCTCAGACTTCAGACCTGTTCTGACTTGAGTTGCTATCCCTTTTCAGACTGATCAGACTTATGATTTTTGATAAAACTGAAGATTAAAGTCATAAAATCTCCATAGACTTTCACTAATGAAGTGAAAACTGAATTTTAGATAGAGCGTCCACTCCATCTGTTGGTAACATCACAACATTACACCTGATATATAATACATTTCAATACAGTATGTGTGAACATGTCCATTCCAATGGGCATGCATTTTATTTTTTTAAATCCTGAAAAAAAACTTGCAGGTCTACAATCGATTTTTTACTTTAATTAGTAAGTTAAATCTCTCTATTTTACATTCATAATATCACAAAATTACACCCCTGTCAGTGAGAGCACTGAAGTTTGAACGAATCAGAGCGCTGCAATTCAAAGCCTCAAAGCTTTTCAAAGCCGCCATTACTGCTGGAGAGAGAGATCATAATCTCCTAAAATAGATTTATGTGAGAGAGTTTATGATCAAACGGAAATTGTTTCCGATTATCAAGTAACCGCTGCAGCGTGTTTCCTTGAAGATTTATGCACTTATATGGCCAAATTCTGACTCTCATTCGTGTTTACTCGGCAACGGAGTACATTACTATGGGGAAGGTAGGTGAAGTTTAAACGCGCGTCCTCCTGGACTCGCGCCAACGCATAACCGTCTAAGCACCTACGTTTATTTATAGCGCTCATTTATGTACTTTATTGCCGAATTCTGACTCTCGCTCGTGTTTGCACGGGGAAGACACATGTAAACGGCTTCCCTGAGCAGAGCGCGCTG
Organism: Rhodeus uyekii; assembly: GCA_037043235.1. Classification (NCBI taxonomy): domain Eukaryota; kingdom Metazoa; phylum Chordata; class Actinopteri; order Cypriniformes; family Acheilognathidae; genus Rhodeus; species Rhodeus uyekii. The sequence goes on from JAWRVZ010000033.1 coordinate 1,689,606, forward strand.
ACTCTCTTCAAATGCAGCGTCTAACAGTCAAAGTTATTTATAACTAATTCTCGAGTATATAGTTACATTGTGTTAATTCTTTTATCTGCTTTTAACTAAAGTCTGACTCCTGTTCTCGAGTTCAAACGCGTTTCCTGAGCAGATTCGCTGATAGATCGATGTTTTGAGAACACTTAAACAATAAATGAAATAAGGTATTTAAAAGGATGCAAAAACGATGGCAGATCGCTTCAAACTGTAAACTGCTTGAGTTAAAAAAAACTGCATTACTCTGCTGCATTACATGAGCAGGAATTATTTTAAAAATACTAATATTTAAGTTATTTTGTTTCCCATGGAGGAAGGCTTTATACAAATATTACATTGCGTTGATTCATTTATCTGCTGTAATTGCCGTGTTGAACTGAAGTCTGACATGGCAGATCAATTCAATCTGAAAACTGCTTGAGATTAGAAAAAACAGCATTACTCTCCTCATTGTACTTTAGCAGGAATTATTTAAGAAATACTAATATTTAAGTTATTTTATTTCACATGAAGAAAGGCTTTATACACACACACACACATATATACATATATATATACATATACATATATATATATATATATATATATATATATACACACACATACATATCTATCTATACACACATTTATATAGTAAATAAATGTATAAAGGGCTCCATATATATGCAGTGGAACTGCAGTCTGTTTAGAAAGTGGTAAGACTATATTAATAATGCTTAATTACATCTTTAAAATAGAAATAAAACAAAGTATTCACATTAGTGAAAACTGACCATTAAAAGCCAAGGTTGTAATTAAACCGTAAACATTTTTATAAACTAATTGCAATTTTCAACACTTTGGGGATCAAAAAGCATTGTTATTTATTTTTTGGTATTTCGTTACAACACCGATGATCCCTCATGATGAAAAAACTCCATGTATGTTCCCTAGATGCCATTTTGTGCACTAACCAAGTATTGCAACACTTCTGTAATCAATTAATTATTTACTCATGTTTATTACCAATGTAAATGTTGTTTATTTTAGATTTATATTTAATATTCATTATTATTCTTTGATATTTCAGACCACTCACTGTTCAGCTGAATCATCAATAACCTCCAGTCTCTGCGTCAACTGACTCTTGTGTTCTTTAAAACATTAAATCTCACTAGTGACTTGTTAAATAACATTCATTCTCGTCAGTGACATGTTAACTCATGTTAAGGCCCCGTCCACACGGAGACGCGGATCACTGCATCCGCACACATTTCTTATCGGATTGGCGTTCCGTCCACACTGATCCGGCGATTTGGGAGACTGAATCCGCTCTCTTTTGATACCGGGTCCTAAAGTGGATAGATCTGAATCCGACACCCTTGCGGACTCGTGTGGACGGCCAATCCGTATATTTTTTTGTTTACCGATGATGTCATCACATCACGTGTCGGCTGCGTCACAGTAACAGCAACAGTGTTGCCAGATTGTACTGAAGATTCCAGCGCAGCTACAGCTTAAAACCCTCCAATTTAAAAAAATACCAGCCCAAAGTGCGTACTCTTATAAATAATGAAAAATATTGAGCGATTTTATGCATCAAAAACCATCCCAAATTTGATCAACCAGCCCAATGCATTTTTTCCCGATCGGACGTGACAAAAAGGTAACTAGCAATCTGGCAACACTGAACAGCAACAACAATGCGCATGCTCAAGGTCGTCTTCTCTGTGTATAGTGTATTATCTGTGGCAGAATTACAGCGCCCCATACTGGTCTGGCATATAAACTACACCGGATTCAGTCGGTTTCAGTGGTATCGTGTGGACGCTGATATTTTTTTTTGAACGAGGAAAAAAAAGATCGGATAGGGAACGCGCCGGCATCGTGTGGACGTGGCCTAAATCTCACAAGCGACCTACGAATTAACAAATCTCACTAGCGACATGTTAGTTCACACTAAATGTCAATAGCGTCTTGTTAATTAACGTTAAATCTTGCTAGCAACATGCTAGATCACGCAAATTCTCACTAGTGACATGCTAGATCATGCTAAATCTTGATAGCAACTTGTTAATTAACAATAAATCTTGCTACCAATATGCTAATTCAGCTAATTCTTGCCAGCAACATGCTTATTTATGTTAAATGTTGCTAATGACTTCGGAATTCATACTAAATCTTGCTATCAACAAGATAATTAACATGAAATCTTGCTAGCAAAATTGATCATCAATTGATTAAAGATTAAATTATGATCAAAGAAAATAACGACACCTTAGTAACTGCCTAGAAACAACGCAAAGCAATAACTAACAAGTGTATATATGCTCAAGATCTAATTCTTTCCATCTATCTATCTGTAAACTTAAACAACTTGTTAAGCTTTTACAAATAAATTTAACTTTCAGGATAGGCTTTCTCAAGCCAACTGAAGTTTATATCATAAACTTCCTCTATCTAGTTATTATTATTATTATTCTTACCTAAAATTCTCAATGCATCTCCTCCTAGAGCTTTAAAGCTACAACCACTAAACTCTGCTCAGACTTCAGACCTGTTCTGACTTGAGTTGCTATCCCTTTTCAGACTGATCAGACTTATGATTTTTGATAAAACTGAAGATTAAAGTCATAAAATCTCCATAGACTTTCACTAATGAAGTGAAAACTGAATTTTAGATAGAGCGTCCACTCCATCTGTTGGTAACATCACAACATTACACCTGATATATAATACATTTCAATACAGTATGTGTGAACATGTCCATTCCAATGGGCATGCATTTTATTTTTTTAAATCCTGAAAAAAAACTTGCAGGTCTACAATCGATTTTTTACTTTAATTAGTAAGTTAAATCTCTCTATTTTACATTCATAATATCACAAAATTACACCCCTGTCAGTGAGAGCACTGAAGTTTGAACGAATCAGAGCGCTGCAATTCAAAGCCTCAAAGCTTTTCAAAGACGCCATTACTGCTGGAGAGAGAGATCATAATCTCCTAAAATAGATTTATGTGAGAGAGTTTATGATCAAACGGAAATTGTTTCCGATTATCAAGTAACCGCTGCAGCGTGTTTCCTTGAAGATTTATGCACTTATATGGCCAAATTCTGACTCTCATTCGTCTTTACTCGGCAAAGGAGTACATTACTATGGGGAAGGTAGGTGAAGTTTAAACGCGCGTCCTCCTGGACTCGCGCCAAAGCATAACCGTCTAAGCACCTACGTTTATTTATAGCGCTCATTTATGTACTTTATTGCCGAATTCTGACTCTCGCTCGTGTGTCATGGGGAAGACACATGTAAAAAGGCTTCCCTGAGCAGCGCGCGCGCTGACTCTCTTCAAATGCAGCGTCTAACAGTCAAAGTTATTTATAACTAATTCTTGAGTATATAGTTACATTGTGTTAATTCTTTTATCTGCTTTTAACTAAAGTCTGACTCCTGTTCTCGAGTTCAAACGCGCTTCCTGAGCAGATTCGCTGATAGATCGATGTTTTGTGAACACTTAAACAATAAATGAAATAAGGTATTTAAAAGGATGCAAAAACGATGGCAGATCGATTCAAACTGTAAACTGCTTGAGATTAATAAAAACTGCATTACTCTGCTGCATTACATGAGCAGGAATTATTTAAAAAATACTAATATTTAAGTTATTTTGTTTCCCATGGAGGAAGGCTTTATACAAATATTACATTGCGTTGATTCCTTTATCTGCTATAATTGCCGTGTTGAACTGAAGTCTGACATGGCAGATCGAGTCAATCTGAAAACTGCTTGAGATTAGAAAAAACTGCATTACTCTCCTCATTGTACTTTAGCAGGAATTATTTTAAAAATACTAATATTTAAGTTTGTTTCCCATGAAGGAAGGATTTACATATACATCTAAAAAGTATGTATTAGAGGCTCCATATACGCGCGTCCTCCCGCATTCGCGCGTCCACGCCTAAGCGCCTACGTTTATTTATAGCGCGTAAATTTATTCACACACATACATGCATATCTATCTATGTCACAAGGCGCAGGATCGTGTGCGATGCGGAGCATACGCGGAGCCAGAAATGCAAGTAAACACTTTATTCAATAACAAAAACAAAAGCACGCGATGGTGCAAACTCAACAGAAATAACATCCACACACGACTAGGGAACATAACATTAACAATCGACAACAGGGGAGTGAACATGGAGAACTTAAATACTGACTATGATTAACAGAAACACAAAACACCTGTGACTGATAAGTGCTAATGGGAACTGGGTGAGGTGAGATCAGGAACGGGGAACATGTGACACAGACAAGGTAAACTAAGAGTCCAGGGTGAAAACTAACATAAACGTGACAATCTACATCTATATTGTAAATATAAAGGGCTCCATATACATGCAGTGTAACTGCTGTCTGTTTTGAAAGTGGTAAGACTACATAAATAATGCTTAATTACATCTTTAAAATAGAAATAAAACAAAGTATTATTCACAGTATCACAGTACCATTTATTTATATATATATATATATATATATATACACACATACACACACATCTATTTAGATATAAAAGGCTACATATAGTGTAACTGTGGTGTAACTGCAGTCTCTTTTGAAAGTGATTAGCCTATATTAATAATGCTTAATTACAGCTTTAAAATAGAAATAAAACAAAGTATTATTCACAGTATCATATATATACACACACACACACACCTCTATACATATTTTATATATATATATATATATATATATATATATATATATATATATATATATATATATACACATACACATCTAATTAGTATATATAAAAGGCTACATATACATGCAGTGTAACTGCAGTCTCTTTTGAAAGTGATTAGCCTATACTAATAATGCTTAATTACAGCTTTAAAATAGAAATTAAACAAAGTATTTTTTGCATTAGTGAAAACTGACCGTTAAAAGCCAAGGATGTAATTAAACCGTAAACATTTTTATAAACTAATTACAATTTTCCAACACTTTGAGGATCAAAAAGCATAATTATAACTTATTTTTAAGTTTAAACTCTCAAAACTTTTCAAGCTAATTAACGATAAATCTTGCTAACAATATGCTAATTCAGCAAATTCTTGCCAGCAACATGCTTATTTATGTTAAATGTTGCTAATGACTTCGGAATTCATACTAAATCTTGCTAGCAACAAGATAATTAACATTAAATCTTGCTAGCAAAATTGATCATCAATTGATTAAAGATTAAATTATGATCAAAGAACATAACGACACCTTAGTAACTGCCTAGAAACAACGCAAGGCAATAACTAACAAGAGTATATATGCTCAAGATCTAATTCTTTCCATCTATCCATCTGTAAACTTTCAAAACTTTTTAAGCTTTTACAAATAAATTTAACTTTCAAGCTAGGCTTTCTCAAGCCAACTGAAGTTTATATCATAAACTTCCTCTATCTAGTTAAGTTGGCTTGAGAAAGCCAACTTAGTGATATTGTATCTAAACTTATTAAGTTGGCTTGAGAAAGCCAACTTAGTGATATTGTATCTAAACTTATTATTATTATTATTCTTCTTACCTAAAATTCTCAATGCATCTCCTCCTAGAGCTTTAAAGCTACAACCACTAAACTCTGCTCAGACTTCAGACCTGTTCTGACTTGAGTTGCTATCCCTTTTCAGACTGATCAGACTTATGATTTTTGATAAAACTGAAGATTAAAGTCATAAAATCTCCATAGACTTTCACTAATGAAGTGAAAACTGAATTTTAGATAGAGCGTCCACTCCATCTGTTGGTAACATCACAACATTACACCTGATATATAATACATTTCAATACAGTATGTGTGAACATGTCCATTCCAATGGGCATGCATTTTATTTTTTTAAATCCTGAAAAAAAACTTGCAGGTCTACAATCGATTTTTTACTTTAATTAGTAAGTTAAATCTCTCTATTTTACATTCATAATATCACAAAATTACACCCCTGTCAGTGAGAGCACTGAAGTTTGAACGAATCAGAGCGCTGCAATTCAAAGCCTCAAAGCTTTTCAAAGCCGCCATTACTGCTGGAGAGAGAGATCATAATCTCCTAAAATAGATTTATGTGAGAGAGTTTATGATCAAATGGAAATTGTTTCCGATTATCAAGTAACCGCTGCAGCGTGTTTCCTTGAAGATTTATGCACTTATATGGCCAAATTCTGACTCTCATTCGTCTTTACTCGGCAACGGAGTACATTACTATGGGGAAGGTAAGTGAAGTTTAAACGCGCGTCCTCCTGGACTCGCGCCAAAGCATAACCGTCTAAGCACCTACGTTTATTTATAGCGCTCATTTATGTACTTTATTGCCGAATTCTGACTCTCGCTCGTGTGTTCACGGGGAAGACACATGTAAAAAGGCTTCCCTGAGCAGCGCGCGCTGACTCTCTTCAAATGCAGCGTCTAACAGTCAAAGTTATTTATAACTAATTCTTGAGTATATAGTTACATTGTGTTAATTCTTTTATCTGCTTTTAACTAAAGTCTGACTCCTGTTCTCGAGTTCAAACGCGCTTCCTGAGCAGATTCGCTGATAGATCGATGTTTTGTGAACACTTAAACAATAAATGAAATAAGATTTTTAAAGGATGCAAAAAACATGGCAGATCGATTCAAACTGTAAACTGCTTGAGATTAAAAAAAACTGCATTACTCTGCTGCATTACATGAGCAGGAATTATTTAAAAAATACTAATATTTAAGTTATTTTGTTTCCCATGGAGGAAGGCTTTATACAAATATTACATTGCGTTGATTCCTTTATCTGCTATAATTGCCGTGTTGAACTGAAGTCTGACATGGCAGATCGAGTCAATCTGAAAACTGCTTGAGATTAGAAAAAACTGCATTACTCTCCTCATTGTACTTTAGCAGGAATTATTTTAAAAATACTAATATTTAAGTTTGTTTCCCATGAAGGAAGGATTTACATATACATCTAAAAAGTATGTATTAGAGGCTCCATATACGCGCGTCCTCCCGCATTCGCGCGTCCACGCCTAAGCGCCTACGTTTATTTATAGCGCCTAAATCTATTCACACACATACATGCATATCTATCTACATTTATATTGTAAATATAAAGGGCTCCATATACATTCAGTGTAACTGCTGTCTGTTTTGAAAGTGGTAAGACTACATAAATAATGCTTAATTACATCTTTAAAATAGAAATAAAACAAAGTATTATTCACAGTATCACAGTACCATTTATTTATATATATATATATATATATACACACATACACACACATCTATTTCGTATATATAAAAGGCTACATATAGTGTAACTGTGGTGTAACTGCAGTCTCTTTTGAAAGTGATTAGCCTATATTAATAATGCTTAATTACAGCTTTAAAATAGAAATAAAACAAAGTATTATTCACAGTATCATATATATATATATATATATATACACACACACACACACCTCTATACATATTATATATATATATATATATATACACATACACATCTATTTAGTATATATAAAAGGCTACATATACATGCAGTGTAACTGCAGTCTCTTTTGAAAGTGATTAGCCTATACTAATAATGCTTAATTACAGCTTTAAAATAGAAATTAAACAAAGTATTTTTTGCATTAGTGAAAACTGACCGTTAAAAGCCAAGGATGTAATTAAACCGTAAACATTTTTTATAAACTAATTACAATTTTCCAACACTTTGAGGATCAAAAAGCATAATTATAACTTATTTTTAAGTTTAAACTCTCAAAACTTTTCAAGCTAATTAACGATAAATCTTGCTAACAATATGCTAATTCAGCAAATTCTTGCCAGCAACATGCTTATTTATGTTAAATGTTGCTAATGACTTCGGAATTCATACTAAATCTTGCTAGCAACAAGATAATTAACATTAAATCTTGCTAGCAAAATTGATCATCAATTGATTAAAGATTAAATTATGATCAAAGAACATAACGACACCTTAGTAACTGCCTAGAAACAACGCAAGGCAATAACTAACAAGAGTATATATGCTCAAGATCTAATTCTTTCCATCTATCCATCTGTAAACTTTCAAAACTTTTTAAGCTTTTACAAATAAATTTAACTTTCAGGCTAGGCTTTCTCAAGCCAACTGAAGTTTATATCATAAACTTCCTCTATCTAGTTATTATTATTCTTCTTACCTAAAATTCTCAATGCATCTCCTCCTAGAGCTTTAAAGCTACAACCACTAAACTCTGCTCAGACTTCAGACCTGTTCTGACTTGAGTTGCTATCCCTTTTCAGACTGATCAGACTTATGATTTTTGATAAAACTGAAGATTAAAGTCATAAAATCTCCATAGACTTTCACTAATGAAGTGAAAACTGAATTTTAGATAGAGCGTCCACTCCATCTGTTGGTAACATCACAACATTACACCTGATATATAATACATATCAATACAGTATGTGTGAACATGTCCATTCCAATGGGCATGCATTTTATTTTTTTAAATCCTGAAAAAAAACTTGCAGGTCTACAATCGATTTTTTACTTTAATTAGTAAGTTAAATCTCTCTATTTTACATTCATAATATCACAAAATTACACCCCTGTCAGTGAGAGCACTGAAGTTTGAACGAATCAGAGCGCTGCAATTCAAAGCCTCAAAGCTTTTCAAAGACGCCATTACTGCTGGAGATAGAAATCATAATCTCCTAAAATAGATTTATGTGAGAGAGTTTATGATCAAACGGAAATTGTTTCCGATTATCAAGTAACCGCTGCAGCGTGTTTCCTTGAAGATTTATGCACTTATATGGCCAAATTCTGACTCTCATTCGTCTTTACTCGGCAACGGAGTACATTACTATGGGGAAGGTAGGTGAAGTTTAAACGCGCGTCCTCCTGGACTCGCGCCAAAGCATAACCGTCTAAGCACCTACGTTTATTTATAGCGCTCATTTATGTACTTTATTGCCGAATTCTGACTCTCGCTCGTGAGTCAATATACATTGGAAAAGGCTTCCCTGAGCAGCGCGCGCGCTGACTCTCTTCAAATGCAGCGTCTAACAGTCAAAGTTATTTATAACTAATTCTTGAGTATATAGTTACATTGTGTTAATTCTTTTATCTGCTTTTAACTAAAGTCTGACTCCTGTTCTCGAGTTCAAACGCGCTTCCTGAGCAGATTCGCTGATAGATCGATGTTTTGTGAACACTTAAACAGTAAATGAAATAAGATTTTTAAAGGATGCAAAAAACATGGCAGATCGATTCAAACTGTAAACTGCTTGAGATTAAAAAAAAACTGCATTACTCTGCTGCATTACATGAGCAGGAATTATTTAAAAAATACTAATATTTAAGTTATTTTGTTTCCCATGGAGGAAGGCTTTATACAAATATTACATTGCGTTGATTCCTTTATCTGCTATAATTGCCGTGTTGAACTGAAGTCTGACATGGCAGATCGAGTCAATCTGAAAACTGCTTGAGATTAGAAAAAACTGCATTACTCTCCTCATTGTACTTTAGCAGGAATTATTTTAAAAATACTAATATTTAAGTTTGTTTCCCATGAAGGAAGGATTTACATATACATCTAAAAAGTATGTATTAGAGGCTCCATATACGCGCGTCCTCCCGCATTCGCGCGTCCACGCCTAAGCGCCTACGTTTATTTATAGCGCCTAAATCTATTCACACACATACATGCATATCTATCTACATTTATATTGTAAATATAAAGGGCTCCATATACATTCAGTGTAACTGCTGTCTGTTTTGAAAGTGGTAAGACTACATAAATAATGCTTAATTACATCTTTAAAATAGAAATAAAACAAAGTATTATTCACAGTATCACAGTACCATTTATTTATATATATATATATATATATACACACATACACACACATCTATTTCGTATATATAAAAGGCTACATATAGTGTAACTGTGGTGTAACTGCAGTCTCTTTTGAAAGTGATTAGCCTATATTAATAATGCTTAATTACAGCTTTAAAATAGAAATAAAACAAAGTATTATTCACAGTATCATATATATATATATATATATATATATATATATATATATATATATATATATATATATATATATATATATATACACACACACCTCTATACATATTATATATATATATATATATATATATATATATATACACATACACATCTATTTAGTATATATAAAAGGCTACATATAGTGTAACTGTGGTGTAACTGCAGTCTCTTTTGAAAGTGATTAGCCTATATTAATAATGCTTAATTACAGCTTTAAAATAGAAATAAAACAAAGTATTATTCACAGTATCATATATATATATATATATATATATATATATATATATATATATATATATACACACACACACACACACACCTCTATACATATTATATATATATATATATATATATATACACATACACATCTATTTAGTATATATAAAAGGCTACATATACATGCAGTGTAACTGCAGTCTCTTTTGAAAGTGATTAGCCTATACTAATAATGCTTAATTACAGCTTTAAAATAGAAATTAAACAAAGTATTTTTTGCATTAGTGAAAACTGACCGTTAAAAGCCAAGGATGTAATTAAACCGTAAACATTTTTATAAACTAATTACAATTTTCCAACACTTTGAGGATCAAAAAGCATAATTATAACTTATTTTTAAGTTTAAACTCTCAAAACTTTTCAAGCTAATTAACGATAAATCTTGCTAACAATATGCTAATTCAGCAAATTCTTGCCAGCAACATGCTTATTTATGTTAAATGTTGCTAATGACTTCGGAATTCATACTAAATCTTGCTAGCAACAAGATAATTAACATTAAATCTTGCTAGCAAAATTGATCATCAATTGATTAAAGATTAAATTATGATCAAAGAACATAACGACACCTTAGTAACTGCCTAGAAACAACGCAAGGCAATAACTAACAAGAGTATATATGCTCAAGATCTAATTCTTTCCATCTATCCATCTGTAAACTTTCAAAACTTTTTAAGCTTTTACAAATAAATTTAACTTTCAGGCTAGGCTTTCTCAAGCCAACTGAAGTTTATATCATAAACTTCCTCTATCTAGTTAAGTTGGCTTGAGAAAGCCAACTTAGTGATATTGTATCTAAACTTATTATTATTATTATTCTTCTTACCTAAAATTCTCAATGCATCTCCTCCTAGAGCTTTAAAGCTACAACCACTAAACTCTGCTCAGACTTCAGACCTGTTCTGACTTGAGTTGCTATCCCTTTTCAGACTGATCAGACTTATGATTTTTGATAAAACTGAAGATTAAAGTCATAAAATCTCCATAGACTTTCACTAATGAAGTGAAAACTGAATTTTAGATAGAGCGTCCACTCCATCTGTTGGTAACATCACAACATTACACCTGATATATAATACATTTCAATACAGTATGTGTGAACATGTCCATTCCAATGGGCATGCATTTTATTTTTTTAAATCCTGAAAAAAAACTTGCAGGTCTACAATCGATTTTTTACTTTAATTAGTAAGTTAAATCTCTCTATTTTACATTCATAATATCACAAAATTACACCCCTGTCAGTGAGAGCACTGAAGTTTGAACGAATCAGAGCGCTGCAATTCAAAGCCTCAAAGCTTTTCAAAGCCGCCATTACTGCTGGAGAGAGAGATCATAATCTCCTAAAATAGATTTATGTGAGAGAGTTTATGATCAAACGGAAATTGTTTCCGATTATCAAGTAACCGCTGCAGCGTGTTTCCTTGAAGATTTATGCACTTATATGGCCAAATTCTGACTCTCATTCGTCTTTACTCGGCAACGGAGTACATTACTATGGGGAAGGTAAGTGAAGTTTAAACGCGCGTCCTCCTGGACTCGCGCCAAAGCATAACCGTCTAAGCACCTACGTTTATTTATAGCGCTCATTTATGTACTTTATTGCCGAATTCTGACTCTCGCTCGTGTGTTCACGGGGAAGACACATGTAAAAAGGCTTCCCTGAGCAGCGCGCGCTGACTCTCTTCAAATGCAGCGTCTAACAGTCAAAGTTATTTATAACTAATTCTTGAGTATATAGTTACATTGTGTTAATTCTTTTATCTGCTTTTAACTAAAGTCTGACTCCTGTTCTCGAGTTCAAACGCGCTTCCTGAGCAGATTCGCTGATAGATCGATGTTTTGTGAACACTTAAACAATAAATGAAATAAGATTTTTAAAGGATGCAAAAAACATGGCAGATCGATTCAAACTGTAAACTGCTTGAGATTAAAAAAAACTGCATTACTCTGCTGCATTACATGAGCAGGAATTATTTAAAAAATACTAATATTTAAGTTATTTTGTTTCCCATGGAGGAAGGCTTTATACAAATATTACATTGCGTTGATTCCTTTATCTGCTATAATTGCCGTGTTGAACTGAAGTCTGACATGGCAGATCGAGTCAATCTGAAAACTGCTTGAGATTAGAAAAAACTGCATTACTCTCCTCATTGTACTTTAGCAGGAATTATTTTAAAAATACTAATATTTAAGTTTGTTTCCCATGAAGGAAGGATTTACATATACATCTAAAAAGTATGTATTAGAGGCTCCATATACGCGCGTCCTCCCGCATTCGCGCGTCCACGCCTAAGCGCCTACGTTTATTTATAGCGCCTAAATCTATTCACACACATACATGCATATCTATCTACATTTATATTGTAAATATAAAGGGCTCCATATACATTCAGTGTAACTGCTGTCTGTTTTGAAAGTGGTAAGACTACATAAATAATGCTTAATTACATCTTTAAAATAGAAATAAAACAAAGTATTATTCACAGTATCACAGTACCATTTATTTATATATATATATATATATATACACACATACACACACATCTATTTCGTATATATAAAAGGCTACATATAGTGTAACTGTGGTGTAACTGCAGTCTCTTTTGAAAGTGATTAGCCTATATTAATAATGCTTAATTACAGCTTTAAAATAGAAATAAAACAAAGTATTATTCACAGTATCATATATATATATATATATATATACACACACACACACACCTCTATACATATTATATATATATATATATATATACACATACACATCTATTTAGTATATATAAAAGGCTACATATACATGCAGTGTAACTGCAGTCTCTTTTGAAAGTGATTAGCCTATACTAATAATGCTTAATTACAGCTTTAAAATAGAAATTAAACAAAGTATTTTTTGCATTAGTGAAAACTGACCGTTAAAAGCCAAGGATGTAATTAAACCGTAAACATTTTTTATAAACTAATTACAATTTTCCAACACTTTGAGGATCAAAAAGCATAATTATAACTTATTTTTAAGTTTAAACTCTCAAAACTTTTCAAGCTAATTAACGATAAATCTTGCTAACAATATGCTAATTCAGCAAATTCTTGCCAGCAACATGCTTATTTATGTTAAATGTTGCTAATGACTTCGGAATTCATACTAAATCTTGCTAGCAACAAGATAATTAACATTAAATCTTGCTAGCAAAATTGATCATCAATTGATTAAAGATTAAATTATGATCAAAGAACATAACGACACCTTAGTAACTGCCTAGAAACAACGCAAGGCAATAACTAACAAGAGTATATATGCTCAAGATCTAATTCTTTCCATCTATCCATCTGTAAACTTTCAAAACTTTTTAAGCTTTTACAAATAAATTTAACTTTCAGGCTAGGCTTTCTCAAGCCAACTGAAGTTTATATCATAAACTTCCTCTATCTAGTTATTATTATTATTCTTCTTACCTAAAATTCTCAACGCATCTCCTCCTAGAGCTTTAAAGCTACAACCACTAAACTCTGCTCAGACTTCAGACCTGTTCTGACTTGAGTTGCTATCCCTTTTCAGACTGATCAGACTTATGATTTTTGATAAAACTGAAGATTAAAGTCATAAAATCTCCATAGACTTTCACTAATGAAGTGAAAACTGAATTTTAGATAGAGCGTCCACTCCATCTGTTGGTAACATCACAACATTACACCTGATATATAATACATTTCAAAACAGTATGTGTGAACATGTCCATTCCAATGGGCATGCATTTTATTTTTTTAAATCCTGAAAAAAAAACTTGCAGGTCTACAATCGATTTTTTACTTTAATTAGTAAGTTAAATCTCTCTATTTTACATACATAATATCACAAAATTACACCCCTGTCAGTGAGAGCACTGAAGTTTGAACGAATCAGAGCGCTGCAATTCAAAGCCTCAAAGCTTTTCAAAGACGCCATTACTGCTGGAGAGAGAGATCATAATCTCCTAAAATAGATTTATGTGAGAGAGTTTATGATCAAACGGAAATTGTTTCCGATTATCAAGTAACCGCTGCAGCGTGTTTGCTTGAAGATTTATGTACTTATATGGCCAAATTCTGACTCTCATTCGTCTTTGCATGGCGACGAATTTTCGCTGTTGAGCACTATGATACTATAGGAAAGGTAAGTGAAGTTTAAACGCGCGTCCTCCTGGACTCGCGGCAACGCATCTAAGCGCCTAAGTTTATTTATAGCGCTCATTTATGTACTTTATTGACGAATTCTGACTCTCGCTCGTGTTTGCACGGGGAAGACGCATGTAAACGGCTTCCCTGAGCAGCGCGCGCTGACTCTCTTCAAATGCAGCGTCTAACAGTCAAAGTTATTTATAACTAATTCTTGAGTATATAGTTACATTGTGTTAATTCTTTTATCTGCTTTTAACTAAAGTCTGACTCCTGTTCTCGAGTTCAAACGCGCTTCCTGAGCAGATTCGCTGATAGATCGATGTTTTGTGAACACTTAAACAATAAATGAAATAAGGTATTTAAAAGGATGCAAAAACGATGGCAGATCGATTCAAACTGTAAACTGCTTGAGTTAAAAAAAAAACTGCATTACTCTGCTGCATTACATGATCAGGAATTATTTTAAAAATACTAATATTTAAGTTATTTTGTTTCCCATGGAGGAAGGCTTTATACAAATATTACATTGCGTTGATTCCTTTATCTGCTATAATTGCCGTGTTGAACTGAAGTCTGACATGGCAGATCGATTCAATCTGAAAACTGCTTGAGATTAGAAAAAACAGCATTACCATCCCCATTGTAATTGTGCAGGAATGATTTAAGAAATACTAATATTTAAGTTATTTTATTTCACATGAAGAAAGGCTTTATACACACACACACACATATATACATATATATACACATACATATCTATCTATACACACATTTATATAGTAAATAAATGTATAAAGGGCTCCATATACATGTAGTGTAACTGCAGTCTGTTTTAAAAGTGGCAAGACTATATTAATAATGCTTAATTGCATCTTTAAAATAGAAATAAAACAAAGTATTCACATTAGTGAAAACTGACCGTTAAAAGCCAAGGATGTAATTAAACCGTAAACATTTTTATAAACTAATTGCAATTTTCCAACACTTTGGGGATCAAAAAGCATTGTTATTTATTTTTTGGTATTTCGTTACAACACCGATGATCCCTCTTGATGAAAAAACTCCATGTATGTTCCCTAGATGCCAATTTGTGCACTAACCAAGTATTGCAACACTTCTGTAATCAATTAATAATTTACTCATGTTTATTACCAATGTAAATGTTGTTTATTTTAGATTTATATTTAATATTCATTATTATTCTTTGATATTTCAGACCACTCACTGTTCAGCTGAATCATCAATAACCTCCAGTCTCTGCGTCAACTGACTTTTGTGTTCTTTAAAACATTAAATCTCACTAGTGACTTGTTAAATAACATTCATTCTCGTCAGTGACATGTTAACTCATGTTAAATCTCACAAGCGACCTACGAATTAACAAATCTCACTAGCGACATGTTAGTTCACACTAAATGTCAATAGCGTCTTGTTAATTAACGTTAAATCTTGCTAGCAACATGCTAGATCACGCAAATTCTCACTAGTGACATGCTAGATCATGCTAAATCTTGATAGCAACTTGTTACTTAACAATAAATCTTGCTACCAATATGCTAATTCAGCTAATTCTTGCCAGCAACATGCTTATTTATGTTAAATGTTGCTAATGACTTCGGAATTCATACTAAATCTTGCTATCAACAAGATAATTAACATTAAATCTTGCTAGCAAAATTGATCATCAATTGATTAAAGATTAAATTATGATCAAAGAACATAACGACACCTTAGTAACTGCCTAGAAACAACGCAAAGCAATAACTAACAAGTGTATATATGCTCAAGATCTAATTCTTTCCATCTATCTATCTGTAAAAAATCTCCATAGACTTTCACTAATGAAGTGAAAACTGAATTTTAGATAGAGCGTCCACCCCATCTGTTGGTGACATAACAACATTACACCTGATATATAATACATTTCAATACAGTATGTGTGAACATGTCCATTCCAATGGGCATGCATTTTTTTTTTAAATCCTGAAAAAAAACTTGCAGGTCTACAATCGATTTTTTACTTTAATTAGTAAGTTAAATCTTTCTATTTTACATACATGATATCACAAAATTGCACCCCTGTCAGTGAGAGCACTGAAGTTTGAACGAATCAGAGCGCTGCAATTCAAAGTCTCAAAGCTTTTCAAAGCTGCCATTATTGCTGGAGAGAGAGATCATAATCTCCTAAAATAGATTTATGTGAGAGAGTTTATGATCAAACGGAAATTGTTTCCGATTATCAAGTAACCACTGCAATGTGTTTGCTTGAAGATTTATGCACTTATATGGCCAAATTGTGACTCTCATTCGTGTTTACTCGGTGAAGGTTTTCCCCCCGCTGAGTAGATTACTATGGGAACGGCAACTCTCAATGAAGTTCAAACGCGCGTCCTCGCGCACTCGCGTCAGTTTATTTATAACTTATGCCTGAGTAAATATTACATTGCCTTGATTCCTTTATCTGCTATAATTGCCGTGTTGAACTGAAGTCTGACATGGCAGATCGATTCAATCTGAAAACTGCTTGAGATTAGAAAAAACAGCATTACTATCCCCATTGTAATTGTGCAGGAATGATTTAAGAAATACTAATATTTAAGTTATTTTATTTCACATGAAGAAAGGCTTTATACACACACACACACACACACACACACACACACACATATATACATATATATATATATATATACACATACATATCTATACACACATTTATATAGTAAATAAATGTATAAAGGGCTCCATATATATGCAGTGGAACTGCAGTCTGTTTAGAAAGTGGTAAGACTATATTAATAATGCTTAATTACATCTTTAAAATAGAAATAAAACAAAGTATTATTCACATTAGTGAAAACTGACCGTTAAAAGCCAAGGATGTAATTAAACCGTAAACATTTTTATAAACTAATTGCAATTTTCAACACTTTGGGGATCAAAAAGCATTGTTATTTATTTTTTGGTATTTCGTTACAACACCGATGATCCCTCATGATGAAAAAACTCCATGTATGTTCCCTAGATGCCTTTTTGTGCACTAACCAAGTATTGCAACACTTCTGTAATCAATTAATAATTTACTCATGTTTATTACCAATGTAAATGTTGTTTATTTTAGATTTATATTTAATATTCATTATTATTCTTTGATATTTCAGACCACTCACTGTTCAGCTGAATCATCAATAACCTCCAGTCTCTGCGTCAACTGACTCTTGTGTTCTTTAAAACATTAAATCTCACTAGTGACTTGTTAAATAACATTCATTCTCGTCAGTGACATGTTAACTCATGTTAAATCTCACAAGCGACCTACGAATTAACAAATCTCACTAGCGAGATGTTAGTTCACACTAAATGTCAATAGCGTCTTGTTAATTAACGTTAAATCTTGCTAGCAACATGCTAGATCACGCAAATTCTCACTAGTGACATGCTAGATCATGCTAAATCTTGATAGCAACTTGTTAATTAACAATAAATCTTGCTACCAATATGCTAATTCAGCGAATTCTTGCCAGCAACATGCTTATTTATGTTAAATGTTGCTAATGACTTCGGAATTCATTCTAAATCTTGCTAGCAACAAGATAATTAACATTAAATCTTGCTAGCAAAATTGATCATCAATTGATTAAAGATTAAATTATGATCAAAGAACATAACGACACCTTAGTAACTGCCTAGAAACAACGCAAAGCAATAACTAACAAGTGTATATATGCTCAAGATCTAATTCTTTCCATCTATCTATCTGTAAACTTAAACAACTTTTTAAGCTTTTACAAATAAATTTAACTTTCAGGATAGGCTTTCTCAAGCCAACTGAAGTTTATATCATAAACTTCCTCTATCTAGTTATTATTATTATTCTTCTTACCTAAAATTCTCAATGCATCTCCTCCTAGAGCTTTAAAGCTACAACCACTAAACTCTGCTCAGACTTCAGACCTGTTCTGACTTGAGTTGCTATCCCTTTTCAGACTGATCATGACTTATGATTTTGCAGCCTTTAAAGTGTTGCCTTGTGTTTTAATTAAACACTAAAATTCAGCGACGCGCCACCGAGAAATACTGTGCGCGCTCTTTCAGCATGCTCGCTGACCAATCAAAATGTTGCTGATCAGTGTTTCTACTATCGATACATATCCCCTTTTAAACCAGCACATGAACGCGCAATGATCTCAGATAACTCAATCCAGCTATACTAATCGTCAATAACAGATGCGTTTGAAGAACCTTATCATCCATCATAGTAAGCGCGATTATCTCATCCCGGATGTGTCATCTGATCTTGGATGTAGTAAGCGACGCACGAAGAATATGCCCCTGTTCTTGACGATTAGTATAGCTGAATTGAGTTATCTGAGATCATTGCGCGTTCATGTGCTGGCTTAAAAGGCGATATGTATCGTTAATAGAAACACTGATCAGCAACATTTTGATTGGTCAGCGAGCATGCTGAAAGAGCGCGCGCAGTATTTCTCGGCGGCGCGTCGCTGAATTTCAGTGTTTAATTAAAACACAAGGCAACACTTTAAAGGCTGCAAAAGCCAGGAGAGAGGGCTATTAAATTTGTGAGTAGCCTAGTGATCCTGTGTGTAATTATATTGTCTTATATTAATTGTATTACATAATCTTCTTTCATATTAGAGCCATCGCAGGACCCACTAGGATTTGGGAACAAGTAAAAGTAAAATACAAAAATATTCTACAAAATAGTATCGTTACTTCTTGCGCTGTTCTGCAAAAAAAAAAAAGAGTTAATTAATGAAATAGAATTGCAAGAACTAATAAAGCAAAAAGTCCGACTTGAGATTGAATTGCTTCAAAAGGAACTTCAAAGTTAGTAAAATACACTAATAAACACACTGTACGATTGATGACCTTGCATGATTTATTTATTTCATTCCACAGGCAAGAGATGATCAGCTGGATTTTTAAAAATTAAACTAAACTGTAAACTAAACTGTGTGCAAAGTTGCCTCTTTTCAAAAATGATGCTGGACAATTCTGTCCCGTGCAGGTCCAACACTAGACTGATCCAAGTGCACTGGCTGGAGATCATCATCAGCTGTATTTCCACCACAGGGTCCTCTGCTTTCTGATGGTGGCAATGTGTGTCCAGTCTATGGCACCACTCACATTAGGGTGATATTTACTGGCATGGTCATGATTTCATAATCTCTATGATCTATTATAATGTACCTGTAATAGCGAAAAAGCTCTCTTCAACAACCTGGGGTCTTAATTGGTTTGTAAAATCCACAAAAAACCCCGTAAAGATTGCTTGAGTGTCAGGTAAACTTTGCGAATGGCACGACAGACAGCACTTTTCACAATGTTCTCCGCATTTCCAACAGTGTAAAGGAACGTGCCACAAAGTAGCGCAAGGCAATACACACAGTTTGAGCTGTTGTTGACGCCCGACTACGACTAATTGTATCTAAATTAACAATTATTATACCCTCACGTGAAAAACTATAGTATATATATTTTTTTATTATATATATATATATATATATATATATATATATATATATATATATTTTTTTTTTTTTTTTTTTTTTTTTTCTATATATACATATATATTTTTTTTATTTTTCATTTTTTTTAAATATTATAATTCTATTAAATATAGCCTACTATTGAACCTTCAGCAACAGTTTGCTCTCGTAAAAACGGACAGGACATGCTGCGACAAACTTCCCACATCACTTCCGCTTTTAAAGCCGTGATCTAATCCTGCCATCATGAAGTAAGCCTGCTCCCGAGCAGGTTCAATTCAACGGACCTGTTACTATGACAACCAGTCCCGGATGAGCGCAGAAGAACCGAACAATCCAAGATCATGCGAAATCGCCAACAATCTAATCCAGCTAAGCGAGTTAGCGAGGTACGAAGAATATGCCCCAGTACTGCATTCTTTGTTGACAGTTCCCTAAACTGCGATTTTGCTGACTGGGGTTTATGAATGCACTACCAAAGTTTTCGTTTTTGCTTTCAAAATTTTAGTTTATGATTCGCAAATTTACATTCATCTTTCTGACTCAAACCTACCATGTGAGCGGAGCTTAACAGTGTAAGGCGGACAAGAATTTTCCCTAGACATGTCATGCTGTGTTGAACGCGTCTTAATACACATCTCCAGAGACAAATCATGCTGTGCAGATGACACACAAGATTCTAGAAAAGACAATATCTTCACAACTATGTTCCTTTCTAGAAAGAAACAGCATCTACGAGGATTTCCAGTCAGGATT